>CM071687.1:19197500-19200000 GCA_036553675.1 Solanum okadae | reverse complement strand
GGATTATTTTCTGGAATATCATCCAGATGTATCGAAGAAGTAGTTTCTTTTGAAGAGCTTGTTAGTTTTACCATGCTCATTCCTCCCCTTTGTATAATTGGAGAGCTGGATGAGGATCCGTATGACGATCCTGATTTTTTTGAGGAGGATGATCTTCTCTTTCCGCGAGTATAACTACCCCTTCCTCTAGCCTTGGTTACCCAAGGAGGATCCATCCTGCAAACATAGCATTTAGTTTTAATCATCTAAAAGCTCATAAACTTCAGAACAATAAAATCTTTCATATAACTCTTGCTCAATCATGTAATTAGCGACGATATCCATCACCATTCCATCTATAATTTTCCATAATATACGTTCCTTTAAATCTCTATTAAGAGGAACTGCCTTCAAAATCGTAACCAAATTTTTATCAGGAGAGAGGTCAAGAAAACCTATTCTTTAAGAAGAAAGATATTCTCTAGATAAAATATCTGGGAGGGAATTATTACTTCCCTTTTTATAATGAATTTTGAAATCAAAAGGGGCTAATTGTGCCTGCCACCTAGCAAATATTAATTTGGATGCATCATGTTTAAAATCTTTATCAAACATATATTTGACTGATTGAGCATCTGTTTTTATCACAAATTTCTGATTGTAAAGATCATCCTGAAATTTTAAAACACATTTAACGATAGTTAACATTTCATGAGCTACCGTTGCACATTTTTTCTGAGCATCGCTCCATTTTCCTGAATAAAATCGAATAAGATATTCATTTTTATCATGCGGATTAATTTGTTTCAATATACCTCCATACCCAATATTAGACGCATCCGTCTCTACAATCTTTGGCCAAGCAGGATTAGCAAGGGTTAAACAAGGTAAAGATTTAACTCTTTCTTTAATAGTCTTTACACGATCTGTGAGACTATTAGTCCAAGGCTTCTTATGATCCTTTTTTAGCCTGTCATATAACAGAGCTAAATCTCGAAACAAATTCTTGTAGAATGGGGAAATGTAGTTTAAACTTCCCAAAAACTGCTGCAATTGCGTTTTATCTGTAATAATATCAGGGAATTTCGATGCGAATTCAATGGATCGCTGAATAGGAGTCATTTTTCCTTGACAAATCAAATGACCCAAAAATCTAACTTCTGTTTGAAAAAGACTCATTTTAGGTTTAGCTATAACCAAACCATTTTGAATAACTATTTTCTTAAAAATGTCTAAATGCTTAATATGCATTTCAAGAGTTTTTGAGTATACCAAAATATCATCAATATAAACTATGATGAAATCCAAATAGGGATTAAAAATATCATTCATTATTTTTTGAAATTCTGAGGAAGCATTTTTTTACCCAAAAGGCATTACATTCCATTCATACTGTCCAAACGGAACATTAAATGCCGTTCTATATGAATGGTCTCTAAATATTTGGATTTGCCAATATCCAGATTTTAAATCAAATTTTGAACAGATATTAGCATCATATAATCTGGTTAATAAATCTCTTTTATTTGGAATAGGATATCTAATCCATTTTAAAAATTTATTTAAAGGTTTATAATTTATAACTAACCTGGGAATACCTCGTTCTTTTTCAGCTGCGTTATTAACATAAAAAGCATTACACGACCATGGTGATTTGAAAGGCTTTATCAAACCTTTTTGTAATAAATTATCAATTTCCTTTTTGCAGAATTCAACCAATTCGGTATTCATTTGACAAGGACGCGATTTGGTAGGGATATTTTCCTCAGAGAAATCATCTTCATATGAAAGAGTTACAATATGCTTTTTCCGATTTCAAAAGGCACTAGGATGATCAGCACAACTATCAATGGCCATTTTTTCATCTTCAACTAGTATTTGTGCTGATCATCCTAGTAATTATGAAAAAATGGTCATTGATATTTGTGCTGATCATCCTAGTGCCTTTTCAAATCGGAAAAAGCATATTGTAACTCTTCCATATGAAGATGATTTCTCTGAGGAAAATATCCCTACCAAATCGCGTCCTTGTCAGATGAATACCGAATTAGTTGAATTCTGCAAAAAGGAAATTGATAATTTATTAGAAAAAGGTTTGATAAAGCCTTCCAAATCACCATGGTCGTGTACTGCTTTTTATGTTAATAACGCAGCAGAAAAAGAACGAGGTGTTCCCAGGTTAGTTATAAATTATAAACCTTAAAATAAATTTTTAAAATGGATTAGATATCCTATTCCAAATAAAAGAGATTTATTAACCAGATTATATGATGCTAATATATTTTCAAAATTTGATTTAAAATCTGGATATTGGCAAATCCAAATATTTAGAGACCATTCATATAGAACGGCATCTAATGTTCCGTTTGGACAGTACGAATGGAATGTAATGCCTTTTGGGTTAAAAAATGCTTCCTCAGAATTTCAAAAAATAATGAATGATATTTTTACTCCCTATTTGGATTTCATCATAGTTTATATTGATGATATTTTGGTATACTAAAAAACTCTTGAAATGCAT
>CM071687.1:18847500-19192500 GCA_036553675.1 Solanum okadae | reverse complement strand
TCTCCCAATCACCAAGCTGGACTTCTTAGCCACTGCTTTGCACGTTAGCCTTCGTAAAAGCTCCACCAATTTCAATTGTCTTTTCTTCAGAATTTTCATATTCTTTTTCATCACATATCATCTCGATAAACTATACATCACTATGCGCCGGTAGAGGATTCATAGTAACATTTGGGGGGTCATCATTTTGAACCACAATCATCTTTGTTTGAATCATCTCTTCCATCTTTTTTTTAAAATTACGACAATCTTCAATATTGTGCCCTGGAGCATCAGAATGGTATGCACATCGTGTAGTAGGATTGAAACTTTTTGCATGTGGATCCACAAAATTTTGAGGAATCGGCTCTATCATCTTCAAATGTTTCAACTTATTAAATAAACTTGTGTAAGACTCTCCAATTGGTGTGAAATTGTTTCTAGGACTTTGACCTCCTTCAAATCCTTGTCTAGGATGGAGATTATAAGGTGCTACAAAATTTTGAGAAGAAGGGTGAGCATTTTGATATGTTGGCGCTCACCATTAAGGATAGTTTGGTGAGTATGCATATTGTTGTGCATTATAGACCGATTGAGGTGGAACAATAGAATATTGTGTGTCTTGCATAGGAAGATAGTGATGAAATTAAGGTGGTGCATATTGATAAACTGGACCCCTTGGACCCTTTTGTGTGTCTGACATAACATTTGCTACATCCTCTTTCATTTTCTTTCCCCCAAGATTTCCTGATCCATTTTTTATCACCTGTGTTGTGGCTTTCAAAGCAGCTTGACTTACAATTTTTCTAGACTTGATGCCATTTTCCACCATTTCACCAATCTTAATAACTTCGGCAAATGTTTTTCCAACAACGGATAGTAAATAATGAAAATAGTCTGGTTCTCGCGGTTGGAGGAAAACATCACATCTCAGACTCTTTCATTGGCGGCTTAACCCTAGCAGCTTCCTCCCTCCACCTAATAGCATATTCACAAAAGTTTTCGATAGTCTTTTTCCTTATGTTGGCAAGTGAAGTATGATCCAGAACTATGTCAAGTTATATTGAAATTGTTGAAACAAACATCCAGCCAAATCATCCCATGTATGCTAGTTATATCTTGACCTATGAACCGGTCTGTGGCAATTGCCATCAACCTTTCCCCAAAATAGGTCATTAGTAATTCTTCTTTGCTTGTAGCCCCTCTTAGTTGATTACAATATCTCTTTAAATGAGCTACAGGATCTCCATGTCCATCATATTTCTCAAACTTTGGAGTTTTAAAACCGATGGGTAGATGAACGTGGGGAAACATGCACAAATCATTGAATGAGACAGTTTTATGACTTCCCAATCCTTGCATATGTCACGCCCGAGCTACCCCTGTAACGTGGACACGGGACCTAGGACCACAAGTGATCCCAAGATAACTTTACTGGCATGATCATGAGCATACTAAATATAAATTGATTAATGAAACTGTGCGGAAGCTATAATTATAAACAAAATGAAAAGATGGGGAATACCCATATACTATAACTGAGATATATGGAAACTGATGAGTTTAATACAAAGAAGATATTAACTCAATACTAAGCTGAATCTATCTATGTATGAAAATAGCCTCTAACAGACTAGAAATGCTGGGACAACACTAGCTAAGTCTAGCAAAACTGAAACTAAAGGACTAAAAATAATGAAAAGAAACTCATGACTATTGTCCTCGGAGAATGAGGACTCACCACTGATTCTGTTAACTGGAGATCGGGAACCGATTTAAGCGTGATTTGGATGCTGAGAACCTGAACCTATATCACGTGAAGATGTAGCGCAGAGTATGCGTCAGTACTTGAAGGTACTGAGCATGTAGGATAAAATACAGCTGAAATAATATATAACTGAACAAAGCAAATAAAAAATGATATAATCTGAACATGATATAGATACTGAATGTTAAGACAACAGAATGTAGTAACCAATTTATAACATGCTGAAACTGAATGCTGGATAAACTGATAAATGGTCAATGCAATAGAATTTGACTGAACTGTGGGAGTTTCTAATAATTGATAATAAAACCACATGAGCTAAATGTGGAGTTCGATGTATATGCCCCATCGAGAGGAAACAATATACTCTGCCAGAGGTATAGAGACATGCTGGCGTGATCACTGAAATGATGCCCACAGAGGGGACTTACAACGTACGTGGCTAGTAGTTTTAGGACTAATTGGGTACGCTGAACCCTAGTCCAACCCGGTATTATGCTACTCCCAATGGATAAGTAATTAACACATTATGACTGAATTTCTGTAAGTTACTGGATAGCTCAAACTGAACATGAAAAATGAGAATGCAACAATTAAACTGATATTGATGCAGTAATAACTAAGGAATGTATAACTGAATAACTGAAATATCTGACCTAGCATGTGTAATTCAAGAACTAAAGAAATACATAGCTAGGGTTCTGGAATTCATGCATCAAACTGATTATTAACATACTAATCTTATTTGGATCATTCTAACAGCAAAGAACCTAATAATTTTAACATTCAAGAAACCCTGGGTCTAGTCATAATAAGGGAATCAAGAAACTGACTGAAAACTAGGGACCTAATGGGTGAAAGGAACCCACTAGTGAAATCCCACATACATGGTGACGAATTTCATGGAGAAATCTTTAGATTTTGGGGTCGGAACTAATGGAACCTTGCTGCGTTCTTGAACTAGGGTTCTTGACTTCTCTTCTCTTTTTATGCTCAAATTTTTCTAAGTTTTGATTAATGAATTGACTTAGGTAAGTTCAAGTTATGTTTATAGGCTTAAACTAACTAAAACCTCATAATTTAGAGTCTAAACGACGTAGCTTAGGGGTCCAACGAAATAGGAAAAGACCCAAAGACCCCTGACTTAACCGCTATCAGAGTGATTAACGGACGGGACCTACGGGCGGTAGGTCAATCTACGGTCAGTAGATTGGAATCGTAGGTCAAGTCTGCCCGACAGGGCTTCACTAAAATGAGCATAACTTTTTTCTCGGAGGTCAGCTTTTAGCAAACTTAGTGGCGTTGGAAAGAGGATTCAATTATCTATTATACCATAGGTCATGGGACATATAATTCCTTTTTTGATAAGAGTTATGACTATTTGAAGTTGACCCAATCAACAATTTTCCTCTAACTAGTTGCTGACCCTCACCTACGGTTAAACCTACGGACCGTGGATCGAACGACGGTCTGTGCTGGTCGGCCGTTGTTTGCTTCAGAGGCTGGGTAAAGAGGGCATCGATCCATGGACACAGACCACAGACCGTGGGTCGAGACTGAGCCGATTTTCTGAGCTGGGCTTGGGGAGGTGTTGCAGTGGTGAACCACGGACCACCAGCACGGGCCGTGGTCTAACATACGGTCCGTGGATGGCAACCGTGGGTTGCACCTGCAACTTCTCAAAGTCAGTATTTTTGGTCTATTTCAGATACGGGGTGTTACATTATCTCCCCCTTGGGACCATTCATCCTCGAATGAAGACTAAATTAGTTGAAATGGAGAGAGAGGGTTGCAATCCCTATCACTAAACACTGAATTTATGACTGAACTGATTTTCAAGAACATGCAAATACGCTGAAAATGCAAGTACAAACTGAAGTAGCATGATTCTAAGACTGAATTTACGCATGAATGACTGAAAAACTGAAGAGGAACTACTACCTCAAGCTGGAGTGGAATCGGAAGGAAATACGTGAGGATACTTGGCTTTCATGGCCACTTCTGCTTCCCAACTAGCTCCCTCTACGGACTGACTCCTCCACCAAACCTTGCCTGAAGCAACTTCTTTGTTTCTCAACCTTCTAACTTGACGATCAAGAATCTCAACTGGTACATCCTCATAAGAAAGGCTATCTTTTACAGCCACAGTCTCTAATGGCACTACAGATGCTGGATCACCCACACACTTCTTCAAAGTGAAATGTGAAAGATTGGATGCACTGCTGCCAAATCTGCTGGCAACTCTAACTCATAAGCCATTTTACCAATCCTTTTCGAGATTCGGTAAGGGCCTACATATCTGGGACAAAGCTTCCCTTTCTTGACAAAACTCATCACCCCCTTCATAGGTGACACTTTCAGGAAAACCCAATCATCAACTTGGAACTCTAGTTCCCTTCTTCTCACATCTGCATAAGACTTCTGGTGACTCTGGGTAGTCTTAAGTCTATCTCTAATGAGTTGCACTTTCTCCATAGCATAATGGACTGAATCTGGCCCTATCAAGGCTGCTTCACCTACTTCAAACCAGCCCACAGTAGATCTACATCTACGCCCATACAATGCCTCATAAGGGGCTATCTGAATGCTAGAATGGTAACTATTGTTGTAGGCAAACTCAATAAGAGGAAGGTGATCATCCCAACTAATCTTGAAGTCGATCACACAAGCTCTCAAGATGTCCTCTAAGGTATGAATGGTACGCTCTGCCTGACCATCCATCTACGGATGAAATGTTGTGCTAAGATTAACCTGAGTACCAAGACCTTTCTGAAATGACTTCCAGAAATGAGAGGTAAATTGAGGACCTCTATATGAGATGATAGACAAAGGAACCCCATGCAACCTCATAATCTCATTAATTTAAAGTTTGGCGTAATCCTCCATCGAATCTGTACTCTTGACCGCCAAAAAGCGAGAAGACTTAGTAACCCTATCAACAATCACCCAAATGGAGTCATGTTGTCTGCGAGTACGAGGTAAACCTGTGATAAAGTCCATGTTGATCACTTCCCACTTCCAAGTAGGAATGGAAATCTCTTGAGTCATGCCTCCTGGTTTCTGATGTTCTTCCTTGACCTGTTGGCAATTGGGGCACTTGGCCACAAAATCTGTTATATCTCTTTTCATACCATTCCACCAATAGACTTCCCGCAGATCGCGGTACATATTAGTGGCACCTGGATAAATAGAATATCTGGAATTATGGGCTTCTGCAAGAATATGTTGTCTCAACTCACCCACATTAGGAACACATAATCGACCCTGATAGTGAAGCACACCATCTCCCCCTTGGGAGAATACCTCAACTCTCTGTTGATGGACTGCACCCTTGAGTTCAAGTAATATCGGATCACTGTCTTGCTTTTCCTTAACTTCAACTACCAAAGAAGATTATACCCCATTTTGAACCGTTACACCACCATCTGATATGCTCATAAGGTGAACTACTAGGCGAGCAAGTCTATGAACATCCCTTGCTAGCTCATTTCTTTCTTCCTCAACATGTGCTACACTACCCATGGATAATCTGCTAAGAGCATCTGCTACTACATTTGCCTTACCTGGATGGTAATGCACGCTCATATCATAATATTTGAGGAACTCAAGCCACCTTCTCTGGCGAATATTCAACTCTTTCTGGGTGAATACATACTGGAGGCTCTTATGGTCTGTGAACACATCTACATGAACACCATACAAGTAGTGTCTCCAAATATTGAGTGCAAACACCACTGCTGCAAGCTCGAGGTCATGAGTCGGATAATTCTTCTCATGCACCTTAAGTTGTGTAGACGCATAAGCTAAAACCTTACCTCGCTTCATCAACACACAACCTAGGCCAACCCTGGATGCATCACAATAGATCACATATCCATCTGAACCCTCTGGTAGAGTCAAGACAAGAGTTGTAGTCAACCTAGTTTTCAATTCTGCGAAGCTTTTCTCACAATCATCTGACCATCGAAACTTGACCATCTTCTGAGTCAACCTAGTCAATGTTGAGGCTATGGATGAAAATCCTTCCACGAACCATCTGTAATAGCCCGCTAGACCCAAGAAACTTTTGATATCTGTAGCAGAGGTAGGTCTGGGCCATTGTTTCACTGCTTCTATCTTCTGGGAATCTACTTGAATTCCTTCACTAGACACAATATGCCCAAGGAAAGCAACTGATTGTAACCAGAACTCGCACTTGTTAAATTTTGCAAATAACTGGTGATCTTTGAGAGTTTGCAGAACAACCCTCAAATGACTCGCATGTTCTTCCTCATTCCTAGAGTAAATGAGGATATCATCAATAAAGACGCTAACGAACAAGTCCAAGTACTGCTTGAACACTCTGTTCATAAAATCCATAAAAGTTGCAGGAGCATTGGTTAGTCAAAATGACATGACTACAAATTCATAATGACCATACCGAGTTCTGAAGGTTGTCTTCAAAATGTCACTATCTCTGAGTTTAAGCTGATGATAACCCGATCTAAGGTCTATCTTTAAGAAATGACTAGCACCCTGAAGTTGGTCAAACAAGTCATCAATCCTGGGGATAGGATACTTATTCTTGATTGTGACCTTGTTCATCTACCTATAGTCAATGTACATTCTGAGAGAACCATCTTTCTTTTTTACGAACAACATTGGTGCATCCCATGGCGAAATACTAGGTCTGATGAAGCCCTTATCTAGAAGATATTTCAACTGCTCTTTCAATTACTTAAGCTCAAATGGAGCCATTCCGTAAGGAGGAATAGAGATAGGCTGGGTATCTGGAATGAGATTAATTCCAAAGTTGATTTCCTTATCGGGAGGGACTCCGGGAAGATCTTCTGGAAACACTTCTGGAAACTCATTAACCACGTGAACTAACTCAAGAGTTGGAGATTCGGAACTGGAATCCTTAACCCGAACTAGATGATAGAGATAACCCTTAGAGATCATCTTTCTCTCCTTAAGGTAAGAAATGAATTGACCTAGAGGCGCTAAGCTACTACCCTTCCATTCTAAGATTGGTTCATCTGGAAACTGAAAGCGAATACTCCTAGTTCTACAATCGACTGAGGCATAACAGGAATGTAACCAATCCATGCCTAGAATGACATCGAAGTCTACCATTTATAACTCTACAAGATCTGCTAAGGTGACTTTCTAAGAAACTGTGATAGGGCAATTTCTGTATACCTATCTAGCTATAACTGGGTCACCGACTGGAATAGAGACTGAGAAAGGTTCTGGCAGAGTTTTTGGACTAACACTGAATTGGACTGCTATATAAGGAGTTACAAAAGAAAGAGTAGCCCCTGGATATAATAAAACATAAACATCAAGATCAAAGACTCATAATGTACTAGTGACTACATCAGGAGAATCTTCCTGATCTTGATGAGCTTGAAGAGCATAGAGCCTGTTTTGGCATTGTCCGCCACCTGTACCAGAAGAGTTACCGTACTGAGTTGGGTGACCTATTGGTGCTGCTAAAGTTGCAGATTGAGCTCTACCATTATTTTCTCCTTGACCCTATCTAGAAGGACAATCCTTCAATCTATGACCAAACTAACCACACCAAAAACATCCTTCCTTACCTGCAAGGCACTCGCTCTGATGGTTCTTACTACATTTCAGGCAAGTTGGGTAAGTTTTGGTGTCTGAAACACTACCTTGAGACTTAGAACCTAACGCCTTACCTTTCTGATCGTTACGAAACCTGGGGGATGGAATACTAGTTGATGAAGGGGCTGGATTCAAAGACTTCTGCTGAAACTGCGAGCGATTTCCACCACCCAATTTCTGTTGGGAATACTCGTAGTTACCTGTTCTTGCTCTCTTAGTCTCCTTAGCATGTTCCCTAAGCTTATCATTCTCAACCTTCTGAGCATGAGTCATGAGCCTAGAGATGTTCATGTCTCCCAACAACATAGCATTCCTGCACTCTGCTCTCACTATGTTTGACACCCCATAAAGAAACTTATTCATCTGAGCCCTGGAGTCAGCAACCATGTGAGGGGCATACCTGGAGAGTTGGTTAAACTTGAGCCCATACCCTTGGACTGTCATGTTACCTTGCCTTAAGTTCATAAATTCTTGGGCCCTTGCTTCTTTCAACTCTATGGGGAAAAACCTATGGGGAAAAACCTATCCAGAAATGTTTCGCTGAAACAATCCCAAGTAATAGGAGCTGCATCGGTACCTCTGTTCTCCTTCCTCTGAGTATACCAGATATGAGCTACATCTTTCAGTCGGTAAGATGCTAACTCAACCCGATCATTCCCAGTTACCTGCATCACTTCAAAGATCTTCTTGACCTGATCCTAAGAACTCTGGTGGATTCATCTTAACAAAGTCTCGCACCTTGGATCCAGCTGACCCAATATTGGCATTTACCGAAACTGGATCCTGCTGATTATTATGGTTGGCCACACTCTGAGCCAACATCTGAATGGCATTCCTGAACTCTGCATTCGACATTTGTAGATCAGGGACTGGAGGAGCTGCGTTTGCGTTCCTAGCATTCACATTCCTGGCGTTAGCTCTACGAAGAGGCATGATCACTGAAATGTAGAACGTCAAGTTAGAACAGAATTAGATCATACCTTACGCATGATAAGAGTAATAAGAAAATGAAGATTTTTCCTAAGACACTTCGTAGCCTCCCACTCATTAGATGTGGTGCGCACTACACATCCATAAAAATGACTCTACCTAGTGTGGCTTTTCAGACATCCTAGGACACTTAAATCTAGTGCTCTCATACCAAGTTTGTCACGCCCCGAACTACCCCTGAGTCACAGACATGGGACCTAGGACCACAAGTGATCCCAAGCTAACCCTGCTGGCATGATCATAAGCATACTAAATATAAACTGAATAATAGAAATAGTGCGGAAGCTATAATCATAAACAAAATGAAAAGATGGGGAATACCCATATACTATAACTGAGATATATGAAAACTGATGAGTTTAATACAAAGAAGATATTAACTCAATACTAAGTTGAATCTATCTATGTCTGAAAATAGCCTCTAACTGACTAGAAATGCTGGGATGGCCCCAGCTAAGTCTAGCAAAACTGAAACTAAAGGACTAAAAATAATGAAAAGAAACTTATGACTATTGTCCTCAGAGAATGAGGACTCACCATTGATTCTGCTGAACTGGAGATCGAGAACTGATCTAAGCGTGATCTGGATGCTGAGAACCTGAACCTACATCACGAGTAGATGTAGCGCAGAGTATGCGTCAGTACTTGAAAGGTACTAAGCATGCAGGATAGAATACAACTGAAATAACATATAACTGAACAAAGAAAATAAGCAATGATATAATCTAAACATGATATAGATACTGAATGCTCAGACAACTGAATGCAGTGACCAATTTATAACATGCTGAAACTGAATGCTGGATATACAAATAAATGGTCAATGCAATAGAATCTGACTGAACTGTGGGAGCTACTAATAACCGATAATAAAACCACATAAGCTGAATGTGGAGTCCGATGTATACATCCCCATTGAGAGGAACCAGTATACCCTGCCAGAGGTATAGAAGCATGATGGCGTGATCACTGAAATGATTCCCACATAGGGGACCTACAACCTACATGGCTAGTAGTTCTGGGACTAATTAGGTACGATGAACACTAGTCCAACTCAGTATTATGCTACTACCAATGGATTAATAATTAACACACTATGACTAAATTTCTATAAGTTACTGGATAGCTCAAACTGAACATGCAAATTGAGAATGCAACAATTAAACTGATATTGATGCATTAATAACTAAGGCATGTATAACTGAATAACTGAAATATCTAACCTAGCATGTGTAATTCAAGAACTAAAGAAATACATAGCTAGGGTTTTGGAATTGATGCATTAAACTGAATATTAAAGTACTAATCTCATTTGGATCATTCTAACAGCTAAGAACCCAATAATTCTAACATTCAAGAAACCCTAGGTCTAGTCATAATAAGGGAATCAAGAAACTGACTGAAAACTAGGGACCTAATGGGTGAAAGGAACCCACTAGTGAAATCCCACATACCTGGTTACGAATTCCACGGAGAAATCTTTAGATTTTGGGGCTGGAACAGATGGAACCTTGTTGCGTTCTTGAACTAGGGTTCTTGACTTTTCTTCTCTTCTTACGCTCAAATTTTTCTAAGTTTTGATTAATTAATTGACTTAGGTAAGTTCTAGTTATGTTTGTAGGCTTAAACTAACTAAAACCTCATAATTTAGGGTCTACACGACATAGCTTCGGGGTCCAACGAAGTAGGAAAAGACCAAAAGACCCCTGACTTAATTGTTGTCAGAGTGATTAATGGACGGGACCTACATGCCGTAGGTCAATCTACACTCCGTAGATTGGAATCGTAGGTCAAGTCTGCCCTACAGGGCTTCATTAAAATGACCATAACATTTTACTCGGAGGTCGGATTTTAGCAAACTCGGTGGCATTGGAAAGAGGATTCAATTATCTATTATAACATAGGTCATGGGACAGATAATTCCTTTTGTGCTAAGAGGTATGACCATTTGAAGTTGACCCAATCAACAATTTTCCTCTAACTGGCTGCTGACCCTCACCTACGATCAGACCTACGGACCGTGGATCGAACGACGGTCCGTGTTAGTCGTCCATCGTTTGCGTCAGAGGGTGGGTAAAGGGTGCCTCGATCCATGGAAACAGACCACGGACCGTGGTCTGACCTAAGGTCCGTGGATGGAAACCGTGGGTTGCACCTGCAACTTCTCAAAGTTTGCATTTTTGGTATGTTTCGGATACAGGGTGTTACAGCATATCGCTTACACTTTGTTCCAAACTCTTCATTTTTCTAACAATTTCTTCATGTTCCTTGTTTTTAACAGCTTTTTCAGTTTGAAAAGGGGAACTATATTGATTAGTGTAAGGGTAAGAGTGAAATTTTAAGAGCCCTTTCAGGGGTGTAGCCATGATCATGAAGAACTTGCGATGAGGGATCATTGTTGGATTTGGGCACCAATGTTGGCCGTGGAATGCTTTTAGTTGGCACGAAGAGTGGATTACTCATCATAGGTGTATTCAAATGGCGTACCGTAGAAGTTCCAGCAACGTTGGATGTCTTAGCATAGGGGCCGAATCCAGGTGGATAAATTGGATCATTTGTCGACACTTGGATAGGGGGTGACACAATTGTGTAACTCTTCATTTCTTAATTTTTTTAGGCTGAACATTTTTAATTTTAGATGAAGTTAACTAAACAAACTATTAGAATAATTTTTTTAGGTATTTGATTATTTTTTGTTGGATGCAAGGGATACTTAATTAATAATAGCATATGGTACAAGATGAAAAGCAATGAGATTAAATACACATAAAATTCGAGCAACTTCATAACATTGAAATAAAGTATTATATAATAATGAAAATCAAATTATACAATAAAAATTAAAAGGTACCTCTTCGAAAATTCAATTCACGAAAATGAAGCAATCCAAATAAGGAACCACGAACTCGAAACCACGAAAGTGAACCTCGACCTCAACTTTTGTTTGTGAGTGAAAGAAAAATATAAATAAAATGTGAGTTGTTTTTTTTTCTTTTTCCCGTGGGTCTGTGAGTTTTTTTTTTTTGGTTGCTGATTTTGTAGTATGTGTGCTGTGCGTGTTATCAAATGTGTGTGTGTTGTTTTTTTTTTTTTACTTTTTCTCGTCTGTGTTGTTTGTTGTATGTTTTTGTTGTACTATAGGTGTGTGTGTATGTGTATTAAATGTGTGAGTGTGTGCCGGTTATTTAAGGGAAATGGGAGGAAGTGTGGGTGTGCAGGTGGGTACAACCATTTCATAACCTCCCAAACTCCTTAAATCATTCAATAATCACTCCATCACTCCCCAAAATTAATCTTCTCTTCCTTTTTCTTCGAACCCCTAAATTCCCTTTCCTCTACAAAAATTTCCACAAGGTCCGGTGTTCGGGTTAGTAACCAAGAGGTAATTCTTTGGTCTTGCAAAGCCTAGTGTCGTAACGAAATCACCCCCTTCCTCATTGCTTGTAAGGTAATAGACTTTCCCCTCACTTTGAATTTCGGTTCATAGATTGAATATAGAAAGTCAGGAGTCGAGTCTTGACCTTGGGTAATTGGTAGATATGATTGCATGATAAAATTGGAAGTTACAATACCCTTGGAACGATAGATAGTGATTGTGTTGCATTATTGTATGTGATTATAAGTCTAAATGTAAGTTTCGACTTAGGGTTCCAAAGTTTGTCTTAAATACTTTGTTAAAATGAGTAATCAGAATCCTGAGAATGGCAAACTAGCATGATTCAATGTTGAAATACATAGTTAGACTAGGATATTGTTGAAAATAGTCTAAGATGTGAACTTGAAAATAAAAAATGGCTGAAACCTGGCACAGTCCACATCCACGATACCCTGTCTACGGACCGTAGATCCATTTACGGACCGTGGACTAGATTCGTGGTTGGATGCATTTGTAAATTTCATCAAGTGTGAAACCACGGATGTGGACTACAGTCCGTAGATCAATCTACAGACCGTTATGCACATCTGTGGTTTCCATCTGTAACCAATAGTGTTGGTCCTCTTATCCACGGAAGGGTTCCATGGACCGTAGATCAGTCTACGGACCGTAGGTCTCCTCCATGGATGACCACTATAGCCTCTGTCTGAAATTTTCATAGGACTTCGTTACTGTTCGTTTATAGTTCTAAAAAATATTAGTGTGTGTATGGTTAGTTTTGGCACTAATATCGCTTCCACAGGTACGATGGCACCCAAGAAACTATTCACCTACTCCAAACAGGGCAAGTCAAATCTGTTGCTCCAAGCTTCAGGTTAATCGGTGAGGACACGGACACTGAAAAAGATCCAGTATACTTCCCTCCTAACACAAGGACTTCTCCCACTGCACCCCAAACCACCAAAGGCACCCCCCAGAAGGTGATTCCCAATGTAGTCACTGTCTCCCAGTCTGATGAGAAGCACACACTAATCGGGTCACCAACTAGGGCTGCTTCCAGTTTAGCCAATGGGTCTACGTCTGGCTCCGAGTCTGCTCAGGCTTCGGGCTCTAAGTCTAGCCATGCTTCAAGATTCGATTCTGCCCATGCTTCGAGGTCTAATGCCAATTCAGCCACAGCGTCCAGCCAGAATGGACAAGCAGCCTCATCTAATGAGGCCACTAGCTCAGAATTAGTACCCACACCAAGGAATGAGAACCCTACTCCAGTGGCCGGTGAACCAAACAGATGGTGTGTTGAGGGCCAATGGAAAATCTATCGGGATGCCAAGATGATTAATGACAAAGAAAAGATGGCCCGAATTGTTACAAAGGAGCGCAGAGTCCTCACAAGGAGCTTGCACACTGTCCTTGACATTCACCGGCTTTTTAACCTTCACAAGTGTGACTGGATGGCTCGAGACCCAGGGACTTATAGCGAGGAGATTGTGCGGGAGTTCTACGCCTCATATGCTGCCACTCTCCGTGGGACGATCTCTAAGAAATCAAATTCCTTAGCCCAAGATCTTCTCACTTCCACTATGGTCCGAGGTTGTTCTGTAGACATATCACAGGCTACTATCAGCCGATTTCTCTATGGGTCTACCACAGGTCACTCTTGGTCACTAAACACAGCGGAGTTTGATTACAGATGGGACATCGTGCGGACCGGTGCTTTCCAGAGGAATGCTGAGCAGCGAGAGGTTGTTATACTATGGTTGGCTAAGTACATTGCTGCTGATGGCGAGCGTGCAAAGTGGGTCACCACACCACGTTTGGGTATCCGTAAGGCCATATTAAATTTTGCAGCCAAGTTCTTCTGGTTGTTGGTGCGTAATAGGGTGTCACCTACAAAGGCTGACAACCAACTCACTTGGGACAGAGCGGTCATGGTTGCAGCATTAGTAGCAGGAGTGGAGATTGACTTTGCCTGCATGCTGCTAGCAGAGATTCACGAGAGGGCATTCAAGACCTCCTATACTTACCCCTTTCCTTGTTTGATTTTTCAATTGTGCAGGGACTCTGGCGTGCTGATTTAGCATTGTGATAGATTGATCCACCCAATAGGGACTTTGGATATAGGCCTCATTCGAGATGAGGCAAATGTGGCGGCACCTCGCAGAGAGCCCCAGGTTGAGGTACCTCCCTTGGGCGCAAATCTTGAAGACACGGTGGGGCAGGCACAGGCGGTGACCCCATTATACCAGATCACTCTGATACTATCCCGGCCTGTTCTTCTCAGGCCGCTAGAATGGCTCCTAGTTCATCCCGGTCCACACCACAGTTAGGAGCTACTATTGTCCCGTTGGCCAGAGTACAAAAATTAGAGGCTCAGATGGCCACACTGCTGCATCACATCCAGCCTTGGATGCAAAAGTCAATAGCCGAGTTCGAGGCCAGAATGAAGTGAAGGATGGAGGGCATAATGGACCGAAAGGTCCAGGCCATTAATAAGCGTCTTGATGCTTTGGAATTGCGAGTCCTCGAGCGACCAGGCCCGGCCATAGATCTATCTTCTTTTCAGGCTGAGTTAGCCAGTCTATGGGCCGACGTTGATGCCATTCTTTCCACCCCTACAGTTGAGTCTTAGGCTGCACCTACTGCACTGGCTGATGATACGGTGTTGGATGCTTTATTCAGTGGGACCACCGAGGAGGAGCCTGAGCCTACACATACCAAAGGTAAGAGGCACCGTTCTAATCGCACTAAGGAGGAAAAAGCTCAAAAGAGATAGCGTAGGCAGGAGAAGGAGGCTAGAAAGGCTTCGATTTTAGATGAAGAGTTGCGCCAGCGGAGGGTGCGTGAGAGTGTTGTAGGGGCATCGAGTTCTGCCCCAGTTGTAGAGGTCCCGCCTGTTGTGAGGGACGTTATGAGCGTCAATGATGGTGCTATGATGGATGATGTGGGCACTACTGAGGGTGACCCAACTATTGTTCCAGCGGGCTTCGGGAAACCGGACCCACCCGCTCATTCGTGATTCTTTGGCGCTATGTGCCACAAGTTTGCTTCACCCAATCCATTATCTTTTACTATTTTTGTATGCATTAGGGACAATCGCATCTATTTTTGTTGGGGGTGGGGTAAATGGATTGTGAGTGATAGGGTGAAGTCTGAGTAACCCAACTCATAAATCCTCTCTTGGGGTTTTCTTGCATGTGTTCTTTTTCCCCAAGAGACTGTTTAATTTCTGTTGAACCAAAATGTGTTAGGATTGTATGTATAGAAGCATGAAAAAAAGAATGAAGCATGATTGAAAAAGAATGAAGCATGATGGCTTATGAAAAATAAAGCATGATGGCTTATGAAAAATATACTCGTCCAAATTTTGTGATGTGTGCTAGAATTTTTAGGCTACGATTAGTTGAATGTGTTGGCTCTGAGTATGACATGATAATGAATCAACTTGATGGAATGACTTAAGCTGAAAATTGAACTGGGTAATCTGATAATCTGATAATGAAACTATGTGCCAAGAGTGTGTGAGAATAGTTGAGTGTTCAAACAGTTTTTGTGCAAAACTAGAACTTTCCCGGTTAGTCCTGCTAAGACAATTCAATCTAGAGGTTAGGAACTGATCATAGGCCATTGTTCTGATAAGTCCACAAATTGCCTAAAAGAAGGATCCAACCAAATGAAATAAATGCTCCCTTTGATCCAAATACTTTGAGGCTAAAATTAAACCATTTCTTTCTAAACCCCGAACTCACCTTCCTATAATTGACTATGTTGGCCCGGGTCCCTCCTTGGACATGTGCACCTCGACTTAGGCCAAAAGCCTAAGTTGAGGGTGGCTAATGTAAAAAGTAACTTCAATCTTGGCCCTGCCCGACATCGGGTATTATGAACCTCAACCAATGGAAAATCCATAAGTTGAGGGTGCCTATGAAAGAGGAAACCGAAAGAAAAATGGGTATGAAAAGAGCTTGATGTTGAAATAGAGAGGAAAGGATGTGAGTTGTTGAAAGCTAAAAGAAAAATAAAATAAAAGTAAAAAGAGCTACAAAGTCTAAAGTCACATCCGTGGTTGAAGAAAAGCAAGGGAAAGAAGGTAAAATGGTAGGATGGCAAAAATAGGGCAAAAAAAAAGAGGTTGAAAGCTTAGTGTAATGTCAAAGAGGGCAGAAAGTCACTAAGAAGTACCCAAATGTACCACACCTGACCATGAGCCTACGTTACAAGCCAAGAAAGTCCTATAGTGAACCTAGAGTCTAGTTTGGAGAGTCTAAGAAGTGAAAATAAGGGCAAGCCTATGGTACTGAGCACTAACTATACTTGAAGTTATTTCTGAGTGTGAGTGTTGAATGAATCCTTGTACTCAAATTCATAGGTCATTGTACGAAAGAAAAGAAATTTTGTTTGAAGTAAGGGCACTTAGTACATTGTCGGAGAGTTGGTATCTTGGTGATAGTGAAACAGTGTATGTTGTGTGTTGGTTGGTCAATCGTTGTCATGGTTTGATCCGCATGAATTAGCTTATCGAGTCTAAGAGAACAAATTTTGTACCCACAAAGAGAGTGGGGTAGAAAGCTATGTGATTGCTTGTGCTTGAAATGCTTGCTTCTATACAAGTGTCATTTAGAGTCTTAGTGCGTCGCTTGAGGACAAACAACGAATTTAAGTTGAGGGTGTTGATATACCGTGAGTTTACGGTATTTCTAATACATTTCACTTACCAGTTGTGTGTGTCTAGGGACTTTTTGTATTGGTTTTTATCATATTTTGCAGGAAAGATATTCAGGCGCGAAAGTAAAGAGACAACTGAAAGAAATGCAGAAAAGGGCATTTACGGAGGTGATCTACGGACCGTAGGTCCACTGACGCTCCGTAGGTGATGGTCGTAGATCAGCAGGCAATACAAATCAGGGAAATCTGACCGTGTGGAACCACGATGGCTACTCACGGACCGTAGATCCATTGACGGTCCGTGAGTCAATCTCATGGAATGAAGATGCATGCCTGAACAAACTTTCCTTAATTTGTTTCCTTTTTAACTTAGGACTTGTTTTCTATAAATAAGGTATGCAAACCTCATTTTTAGGGGTTAGACATTATTATTCTAGTTTTACTTTGTGACTTGCGAGATTAATTTGCAAACCTAGCAATTATTGATTTCCTAAGTTCGTTTTGAAGATTTTGGTTTTGCAATTCAAGTTGAATTCCTGGGTTTATTATTATCCTTACGTAAGTTCATGATTTCTTCATCTAAAACTATGAATTGTGTTCTTGCTAATATGGGTAACTAAATCCACAACTAGGGTTGTGGGAACCATGAGCGATTAACAAAGTATGAATAGTAAATAAGTAATTCTTGACTAGTATTTTGCATGCATTGATAATTCTTTCGTTTAGAAGTCTTTTTAACGGTGGCCAACGTTAGAACTCGCCTTGTTACTACTTGCTGGACCAAGGAGGTAATTAACAAGAAAAGAATTATCAACATAGATTTAGTGTAATATTATCTAATAGTCTAGTGTCGATTGGTGCGAAGTAATAACTAAGCCAAACATCGATTATGATGTCTAATATGAGGTATAGGTAAGGGTTAGTAAATTATACACACGTATCCAGACCAAGGTGCGGGGTGAAATTCTCTAGATGCCGGACGAAGGATTTAGAGATACATAACTTACCACTTTGCATGTGATATACTAGGAAAGGATTGTTATTACTAGGATTACTGCGTTATGAGCTTGTGGGGAACATGTATACTCTAGTTAATTCTCTCATCTTGATAACAACAAAGATTGACTTTTGTGTATTGATCACTTATTGAATTTTTACAATTTGTTTCACAAATTCCCCCCATTTAATTACTTGTTTCTGGAAGTAATTTGACTAATTGAATATAATTGTTGGTTAAAGTAAGGTCTAAACCGTTTTCCTCGTGGGATCGACCCCAACCTACAAGTTGGGTTCTTTACTTGAAAACGATCGCTTATGCTTCTTTAGGGAGGTGTAATTTGAGTGTATCAACTTTGCTTATTATTATGATATTTTCTCTTATGCTTATAGTCTATGTTTCATGAGGCATTTCATACGATTATGGATTATGTCTTATATTAACTAACCCTTGTATTATGCTCTTATGATTATGCTAGGTAACATATTTAGTACATATTGTACTAACGCATACTTTGCCTACATTCTCATCAAATGTAGGGTTTGGAGATTGAGTTCTGGTCTTGGAGATAGGTTTCTAAGGAGCAAAGGAGTTGAAGATCTTGGTGAGTCCTCATAGCTTCGAGGACAAAATCCACTAGTTGCTTTCTGTCTTTTATTTTTATGTTGAGACTATTGTATGGGCTGTGTCCCAAGAGTTTTATTCTGAAGTTTTATTAGATGGTTTGAGACAAAGTGTAGTAAAGACTTCTGGTTGTTTATAAGAAAATAACTTTGATTGTATGGATAAAAGTTTTTAAATTTTTCGTACTTTTCTATTATCTTATGCTATGATATGCTAAGGGATTGTATGAGACCCCTTTGGGGTCAAGTACGACATGTTATATCTAGGGGGTACCCCTGGGTCATAACACCGACTTGGACCGATGTTGGACTCACAGAAATCACATGTGAGATTCTGTAAAACTCGGTGGGTCCATGGACGAGTCGGCGAGCCCGACTTTGTCCACCGTTTGGACCCCCAAATTAACTGGAGGTCCTGTAAAACTCGGCGAGGTGAGTAACCACTCGGCATGTCGCCGAGTGGTTTGGAAAGGACAACTAATATCGCCAAAAGGGTGCGAACGGAACGGTTTTTAAAGGCTAAAGATTTGAAATTTCGAATTCTTTCATATTCCCTCACTTTTAGCCTCATACAATCACACCCGCACTCTATAGATTCTATATGTTTGCATTTTTATAGCTTTTTGCTCATTGATCTTATGTTCGGAGTTGGAATACATTGCCGCCTAGCTTTACAAACTCGTATTTCAGCTTAAAGGTTGGTTTTCCGAACCCCAAACTCCTAAATAGCGGTTGAATTCAAATGCAATTGTTAAATGTTATTGATGTGTGTTGGTCCTGTTCTGAAATCGTAATTATGCTAAATTTCTTATATTGTTGATTTCCCGAATTTTGTGCTTTAAAATTGATCATAAATTTATGGGTAGCGTTAATTTGTTGTTAGGTCTAGTCGGGTGAAGTCTGAGTAACCCCAATTGTGCTAAATGACATACTTTGCCAAATGATGGATCATTTGACATCATTCTTAAGGGCAAAAGTCGTCAAATGGCCAATTTTGGCCAAACTGGGGGAAGTCTGAGTACACCGATGGCATGGGTCGTATGGGTTTTAGTTTAATTGAATAAGTGTGTTGTTTGGCGTGAAAATTTGCACGTTGGGCAGTTTAGCGAGCTTGGTCGAGCTCGCCAAACCATTCGGCGGTTCGCCAAAGTCCGCCTAGATCGCCCTTAATTTCGTGTTTGAGTTAGAATTGATTCTGTAACTTTTGGCGAGAAGCCTGAGCTCACCAAATTCACTCGGTAACTCACCGAAAGTCTCCCTTGATCGCCTTTTCTGCGCCCCTAACCCCATAAAATGAACTGTAACTTTCAGCGGGCTAGTCTGAGCTCGTCGAGTAATGTTGACGATTCACCGAAAGGCCCTGCATATCAGTAACCTTTCTTTTTTTGGGAAATTTTCGAACCAATTCTTTCGGCGAACCCGATCTGGCTTGCCAAAGTGATTCGGTGGCTCACCGATCGGTTCGGTGAGTCTTTCTGCTACTTGTTTTCTACACTTTTGTTGAATTGTTTCTAACTTTTCTTGATGTATTTTGCAGATATGGCTAGGACCAACTTGGACAATAGTAGTATGCCGCCCCACAAAAGAGCATGGCGCATTATTATTAATAAGGGGGCAGTTGCTCCTTCTAAAATGGGAAAGAAGGCACCTCCTAAGGGAAGCAAGGTCAAGGGCAAAGTGCATGTATCTGAGTTACCAGAGCACAACTCCGGCAGTGAGGGGGAGTACTTTGATTCTCAGGTCTCACTCTCCGAGCCTAATGACGACCAACCACTACAGTCCTGATGAGCAAAAATTTGTGCACGGTTTCGTCACGATTCATCTGGTATCTCGAAGTCTACCCCTCATGTCACTGACTCCATGCCAGCCGGCACAGACGGTGATTCCACCGCCACAATTCAGGGTCCTCTTCCCTGGCTACTCAATAGGCTAAAGGCCTAGGGAATGAGGAAAATTCTTAAGGATTAGAGGTTGTCTACAGATGGCCTAGTGAACAGGTATTCTAAGGTGTGGGACACACTCCGGTACCACAGATTTGACATTTTCACCAGGCCCCGAGGCCCATATATGCCCACCTGGGTTCGTGAGTTCTACACTGCGTATGATGACCTAGTACTCCAGGGGAAGAAGAAGGCCAGTGCCTTTAGATCGGTGAAGTCTGTAATGGTCCGGGGGAAAGAAGTGGGGTGCAGCGGCAATCATATCAATGTTGCACTTGACAGAGCTACTGCGATTGAGCATGAGTACGAGGGCTTAGCTACAGCACAGTCCCTGGATGATCTAAAGGGCTGGATTGCTCCCCTCATTTCAACACCACCCCAAGATGGATTGAGGCAGGAATACCGATTGAGAAAAAGGATTTGAATGTAGTTTCACGGTACTGGTTTAGATTCATTAGCAGCTTCATCATGCCCTCACAGAATGAGTCCATCCTCTGCCACCTAAAGGCGGCCTATCTAGGATCCATCATCGCATAGAAGCGGCTCAACTTGGGACTCATTATTTAGAATGAGATGGACATGAGGGCCAAACAACGCCAGACGTCCCTTCCCTTCCCAGTACTGATTATAGAATTATGTTGGCGTGCTAGAGTTCCTCGTGACGAGAAGAGGGACATAGAGGTCACTCCCACATCTTCTATCCATATTCTGCGCATAGAGGCTGAGTACACTCGAGATGAGGCGGATAGAAGGAGAACGGCTCCGGTGGATGCATCCCCGGAGGTTGATGTTGATTTTATACATGCAGAGGTGTTTTTACCTACTAAGATCTCCGGGCCTTTAGGTACACCCGCTTCCACTTCTTCCCAAGCTCCTGGTTTCTCTGCTACTTCCTAGCCCACAAGGATTACTCAGGCCATGATCCTCAAGTTGGGGCACCTAACCCATTCTACCGATGTGCGGGCTACCCGGTTAGAGGCCGATGTGCCTTGGATGATTAAGCAAGCCATCTTAGCTGTGTTGACACCCCTCCTGACGCTCTCACGACGAGAATAGAGACTTGTGAGAGTCGACATGGGGCTACTTCAGAGGTGACGGCTTTGAGAGCCAAGGTTTCAGACTAGAGAAAGGATGTGGACTATCTAAAGTCCAAAGAATTCACTTCTCTCTTGGAGGCAACTGAGGATCAGGATGCACCGTCCAGTTCTAAGATGCCTCCGGCCACCACCGGAGATGTGCCTATGGATGATATGGCATTTGATGAGTCAGGGGTGGAAACAGATGAGGAGCAGCTTGATGCTTAGGAGGCGACCATCTATGGAGACTTGTTGGATTTAGAGGAGATGATGGTACAGTCAGTCATTCAGACATCACTGACAGAGACGTCTATGGCTAGTTCTAGTGGAGCCAGTGTTGCTATTACATTGGGCATGGATTCCCAAGATTTGAGTGTGTCCTCGAGCATTGATGCCTCGACAGATGGAGCGATTGTGTAGACAGGACCTTTCTTTACCTCTCTCTCTATCATTTTTATTGATCTTTGATTATGTTTGTTGCATTTGAGGATAATATCTTTTTGTTTGTGGTAGGGTGAGGTATTTCCATACTTACCTCTTGTGACTATATTTTGTATATATATTGGGTTTTTGTGTTTTAAATTGTGTTTTGATCTTATCTAGTGGATATTTGAGCTTATGGCTCCTTGTTATGAATGAAAATTGTTTTTTACCCATCTGAAAATGCTTGCCACCTCTTGTTGTGTGTGATTGTGGTTGTTCTTGTGCAAATTTGAGTATCGGTTATGATCAATACCGATGACTTGAATAGTGCTCTTAATCGACCAAAAATGAATGTGCGGCTACGATGAGGCCAAATGAAGTTATATAGACAATATGTGAACTTTTTGCATCTTATTGTGACTAGCCGGTTATCGAATGGAGTCTCTTGTGATGAACAGTGCACACTAGCAAAAGTATGGAGTCTCGTTTGATATTGGTAACAGTGCCTTGTGCGATGAGCATACTTTGAACCTTGTTTGATGACACCTAAATTTTCCCCGTTGGTCCGGTTGACTATGTGATGCAAGCACTTGAAATGATCTTACGAAACAATTTTGAAGAGTGAAACAATTTGACAATATACCTCTTTTGTGGCAAACCTTGTGAGATATGTGAACCTTGCTTGAACCCCTTTGAGCCTTATCCTTTTCTTGGAAGAAACTTGAACAAATGTGACCCCTCTTGCTCCATTCACCCGTAACTCTAATGAAGTGTGGTTTGTTTGAATAGCGAACTTAGGCCAAAAGCCTAAGTTGGAGGCGTGGTGAAAAGAGAAGGTAAATCAAGAAATGTGAAGAATTCCCCTTTGAGCCATGGTCTTGAAAAAGATGGAACCCCTCCATATAAAAAAATGAGAAAGAAAAGAAGAATGAAAAAGAAAAAAAATGAAAAAGTTGTGAAATAAAGTTTTGAAAGTTGCAAAAGAAATGGGGTGTCCATAACCTCATTTGAAGTTGAATAATGTGGTGAATTTTGAGCATGCCTAAAAATGTTGAAGAAAAGGAAGAAAAGTGATGTTCAGACCACATTTCATGAGGATAGCATCCACTGAGCTTATTGACCATATCTTTACACTCAACCCCGTTACAAGCCTTGAAAGGACCTTTTTGAACATGAGTGAGCTGAAACGAATGTTGATTGGAAAATAAGGGTAAACCTATGGGTGAAATCATGCATGTGTCCATCTTTGTGACTGTCAGAGTCGTGTGTTGTTCCGGAGCTATAAATTGTTGAAGAATAGTGTGTGAATATGGAATCATCTTTGTTGTGATGGCATTTGAGTACCTTTGTTGAGCTTGAACTTGCATTTGAAGCAAGTATTGTGAACTTGAGCATCTTTGATAATGGTGAGTCACAATTTGAATCTTTGAGTGCACAATTGATCATTGCATGAGTAAGTTGAGTCTTGTTATGTGCATTCATGATTGAGACTTATGTAGCACTGTTTGAGACATCCTTTTTGAATTGTTGAACTTGAGTTTTACTTGAGGACAAGCACAAGTTTAAGTTGGGGGTATTGATAAGTCCAAGATTTGGACTCATTTAGGGCTTTGTTTACATAGATTTAGTGTTTTCAAATGCTTAATTTGTGCCAATCACTGATGTTAAATCCTTGATTTTCAGGTATATGGATTGAGGAAACAAGTAAGGACACCAACAGGCAAAAAGGAACAAAACAAGCTGAAGAAATGAAGAAGAGCGAGCCTGAGGATCACCAAAAGCACTCAGCGTGTCGCCGAGTGGCTCAGATGACCGCCTAAAGTTCCAGTGTGCCAAGCTATGAAGGAAAGAACCAAGTCAGTGAAGAAAAAGAGCAGTCGGTGAATCACCTAGTGATTCCGCGAGGCCAAGACAGATTGCCCAAAGTTATAAACCTTGAGGATGTTGAGTACCAACACAAAAGGGCGATGGAAGATACCAAAGGGCGGCTCACCGAGTGGTTCGGTGAGCCCGACTTACTTCACCAATTGACTCTTCGCAACACATTTTTGGAGACTATAAATACAATTTTGAACATTTAGTTTAGTATCAAATACTCTTTAGAACAATATATTATAAAGTTTTGGAGCATCTAAGACAGTTTTCTCTAGAATTTACCTTAGCTATGAAGGATTGAAGGTATTCACTTTTGAGAAATTGGAAGTTGGTCTTTGAGATTCATCAAATTGGAGTATTGTAAGTATGAAATTAATCTTACCTAGTTGATTGATAATCAATTTGGTAACTGTTTTTACCTTTTTATAATGTCTAGCTAAAACCCCAATTCTTGGGGTGTGATAATGTAATTATGGGCGGATTTAGTTTATGGGTATTGCAAATTGTTAGTTTAGATGCTATTTAGAAGTGAGTTTAATCATTAATTGTGGTTTAATTTTATAATTGTAGTTGCAAATGCACTTTTATGTTTGTGTTCTTGGCTTGCTCGAAAGAGAGGTTTTAGAACTAAAATTATTGATTGATGATTTGTGGGTATTGGGTTGACCTGGGTTCAGCTCGAGAGAGTGAATCTTAAACCCAATCTCACACATTCAACTTGAGAGAGTGAATGGATTAAGGTGTGGGCTACTCTTATTTTGCATGTTTGTTGATGTTCGAGAGAAATCACTTGATTCGGGGTAAATTGTTCGAGAGAAAATTTACCTCCACTATAGCCTAGCCTACTCACTAATATCTAACTATTTTCTAATAGTTGCAATTACCCTTATAATTATATTTTCCTATAATCGATCACATCCCAAGAACTCATTTCATTATTGTTAATTTGTATTATTTGTGACTGTTTGTAGTTGTTAATCAAAACCAAAATCCCCCATTTCACATTCGTGTCACCTCTTAATTTGAATTATGTCTTTATCCGATAATTTTTATTCCTATGACTGATTTGACCATGTTCATACTTCCCTATTGAATCTGAAACACGTACTGCTCCCTGTGGGCTTCGACCCCAACTCATTTAGTTGAGTTTTATACTGATTTATGATCGTTGACGCTTAGAATTGGATGAAGTGTCTTTGAAACGTTATTAATCAGTTTTCATTTTAATTCTTCATTTGAACCTCAATTTTTTGAAATTCTGAATTCTTTAAAGTGTGTTTTTAGATCATTTGAGGTCTAAATACACTCTCGCCTCTGCCCAACTTTGGGGCATGTGATCCTCACCTCGAGGGGAACTTGATGATGAAATTAGTTTTTCATTTTTTCTTAGGCTCCAGGGTCAATTTTTAACCCATTTTCCAATCAAAATTTTACGAGATGTATATATAATTAGTCTTATATTGATGTGTAGTTATTATTTTTGGTGGTGTGGAAGTGATTTGAGGCTCTTCTAAATGGAAATATCCCGAGTAGAGGTTCGAGTACAATTTTAGCTTCGAGGTAAATTATAATTTCCCTCTTTAGACTTAGCTTAGTTAATTTCAATGTAAATTTGGTTGCATGATCATTACAAAGGTTGTATAATGAACCTTTACGCTTGTATGTTCCTTAGATATGATATGGAAATTTTTAGAACTTTAGACAAGTAGTTTAGTCGTAAACCTTAGTTTTAGGTTGGTTTTGGCCTTGGCTCAGTCTTGTACGATCCTTAGAATGCTTTTAGATCGTTTATACTTAGTTTTAAATGAGTTGGTTGTGTGTTTATTCAAATGTTTGAGCTTTATTTTATATTATTATGATTGTGGGTCTGAGGCCTTGGAGTAGCTGAAGTTCTAGGTTTGTACAACTCTACTTTGGAAAGTATTTACGCTATTGGTTTGTGTGATTTGAATGTATTTTGAATAAATTGACTATGATTGGCATGCATTTATGTGCATGGCATTTGTATTGATCATGATTTGAGATAGAGGTGAGAAAAAAAAAATTAGATTTTAAAAATTATATGCCTTGGATTTACTTGGTTTTGGGCTCTGAGGGAGCGTGTTGTTAGTTTATTGAGGAATCTTGAGTATTATAAGATATTATATCATTTTCCTTGTAACACCCCATATTACGCATATGTTAGTTATATTCATATGACACTTGACATAGCCTTATCGTATAGGTGAAAGACCATGTCTTTTATATCATTAGTGTTGGTTTAACCTAACTTGGAAGATGTGATGCCTTGCACGTTTCAGCATGTGTACTCCAAGTTAACCCTGAAGGAAGTATTTACACTCGAGATAGTAAGGTGGTAGTTGAGTTTAAGGTTCAAATTTAAGTCCTAAGCTCAGGCAAAAGGGATTAATATTTAGAGAATGGAATAAAATGGTGAGTTGTTTGTTTGGCTTAATTAAGCTACTAGGTGCATCACCTACTTAAGCTATGTGGATCTAGTTAAAGGGCCCAAGGTTAATGGATCAGATTTAGGCCTATTAAATGAACTCACTTGAGGCCCAAATTAAGTAAAAGAAAATAAAACCCAAAAGCCAAATCTTTAAAGGCCTAATGTAGTTAAGCCCAAGAAAAGGCAAGTAGGTGCATCACCAAGTTTAACCTTTTGAGCAGCTCGATGTCAATAAGCAGGCGCATCACCTACTTGACCAATTAGTGGCAAAAAATGGAGAAAAAAGGGAAGTTCTAGAGGATTTTTTTTAATGGTCAAGAAGGCTCCATATAAATCCAATATAAACTGATCTTTTCACTTATTTTAACATTTAAGAAAAATCATAATTAACTTCAGCTCTACCTCTCTTTTCTCTCAAGGCTTAAAACAGCAGCCTAGGAATTCCTTCTAAGGTTCTTGAAGAAACCCTCATATCTGCAAAACAAGGTAAGAGAAACACTTATGGATTTAGCTTAATTCTTCCATGGAAGACTAGGAAAACATGTTATTCATGTTTAATTATAAGTACAAGGCAGAAGTTCCCACAAGCTACTCTTACTTTTTTCTTGGTTATTAAGAAAGTTTTCTCTTCTTCTTTGGTTTAAGTGTGAAGGAAAGTTGAAGATTCTAAGTTTAAGGGAAAAGTTGCATAAATTGAGGTAAGATGACTCCTTTATTTTTTGTTCTCCTTATGCATGAGTTCGAGTAAGGAATTATGGGTATGTTGTTATTAAGAAGTCAATGAATGGTGAGTTCAATATTTGGTTGCTATGATAAAGAATATTTGGGGTTGTTTTATGTGTATTGTTGTTGGGCAGCTTGGGTAATCTTGTGAAATAATGTATAAGTTATGTATTGGACAAAGAAGGAGGGTATGGTGATACACATTTGTTTAAGGGTTGTATGGCCTCATTGTCCGTCAAAGTTATCTATTGTTTTACGAAGCCCAAATTGTGATAGCTGCTGATTTTAGTTTATCATGAATTATATTGTAGATTAACATCTAGGAGGAGAGGCTAAATCGTGATAGTTGTACTAGTCAGAGAATAAGGTATGTAAGGCTATTTGATTCCATATTCCTTGGCATGAGATTTGATATTTGTGCTTAATATCAATGAAGTGAATTTCCTAAGTTTTATTCCTAGTAAAGGAAACATAGTGGCAGCGTACAATCTCCAAATAGCTAACACTATCCCCCCCCTTCTCCTGAGTGTGTAGAATTACTTCATTCTATGTTTATTACTCTATACTTGTGTAATTATCCTCTTATGTGCTAGTATAGAAATGGTATTTGCAAAAGCAAGCTTGGTGAATTCTCTTCTTAGTCAATTGAAGTCAATTGTGTCATTTAAGATCATAATTAATGCATTGATGTTACATAGCTCCTTATGTCATTATTACTGCCTTGAAGTTATTATTTTCATGTCTTCTACTACTGGTCTGTAGTTCCAAATCTCAAAAATGATTATGAACACCAAAACAACAATCTGAAAAATTAAAGAATCTAAGTTAAGCAATCTGTATAATTATGGGAGGCAGCGCTGGGAAAAAACATAGCATGGGTCGATCCAATTTTGTATAGAAGGATGGCAGCTCACGGGCAAAAGCCTAGCATGCACCGATCCCAATTGGTATAGAAGGGTGGCAGCTCAGGGGCGAAAGCCTAGCATGGGCCGATCCCAAATTGTGTAATTATGAAGACAGTATCCTAGGGGTTAAAATGCCTAGCATGGGTCATCCTTCTACCACTGATCAGCTAGTCATTTGTATCACATGCCCTACAAAGATTATAAAGTACAGAAAAGTAAAGAAAAGAATGTAACATATATGATCCCACAAGAGTAAACAAAGGTGGTCTTTTCTTGTGATCTTGCGGGGAATGTTGCATTTCATGTTGCAGGCACAGGTACTCCAGCTAGTAGACATCCTTAATAGGAGCACACGACACTCAACTACTTTTGGTGAGCTTCAAGTTGATTCGGAGCTTTATTGAGTTCTTGGTTGATTCATTTTGGTATTTTATCGTAGTTAAGGGTAAGGCGGGGTCTGTCCCGGCCTACTCTAAGTTTGTCTATCTTATAGAGGCTTTGTAGATTAATGCATAGCATGGAGTTATGGTTGGTTCCTTAACAGTTGTGGCCTCAACGACTGGGTCTTGTGTATATATGTTGGGTCTACCTATGTTGTTCTTTTATCATTGTAGCTTATATGTATAATTGTTAGAGATTCATTATTATCATAGCTAAATGCATGGTAGGTACAACTTATATATGGGTTCTCTTGGGCCTTTACGGCATCGGGTATATGTCCGTCTCAATGGGATTTGACGGATGACAAAAGTGGCATCAGAGTAGGTCATCCTAGGGAGTCTACAAAGTCGTGTCTGTGTAGAATCTTGCTTATGGATGTGTTGTGCTCCAAATTTATAAACAAGAGGCTTTGGGACATGTAGGAGTTGTCTCTTTTCTATCATTTCTTAGATCGTGTGATAGAACCAATGTTGTAGGTGAATCATATCTACCTTCTAAATTGTTTAATTATAGCAAAGATGTTGGTTACGAGAAAGAGCAAAAGTACATGTAAGCGAGTAGATATGGCTGCCCAAGAAGGGACCAGCCAAGCACCACCTAGTCAAGTTGTTCAAAGTGAGGCTCAATACGAGTCTCTATCACAAATTTCCCCGATCCCTCCATCTCTAGAAGATCTAAGGAGGGAAGTTGCACCTTAAGAACCCCCCTTATTAATGCTACCGAGCAAGATTTAAGGAATACAGTCCAATTATTGACTCGTATAGTTGTTGGCCACGGCCAAAGGTAAGAAGGTCCAGTTGCAGAAACTAATGGTGTAGATAGAGCAGCTGGTATGCGGATTCGTGATTTTCTGAATTTGGACCCTCCATCATTCACCGGGTCAGATCCTAATGAAGATCCATAAGATTTATAGATCAGATCTAACACACTTTGGATGTTATGCATATAAGTGGTAAAGAAACACTTGAGCTAGAAATATATAGATTAATGGGTATGGCTATATTGTGGTATGAATCTTGGAAACAATCTAAGGGAACAGATGCACCTTCAACTATGTGGAAAGAGTTCAAAAAGGCATTCCTTGACCATTATCTTCCACTGGAGATCCGAGAGGCCCGTGCAGATCAGTTCTAAAATCTCAACCAAGGAAGTATGAGCGTGAGAGAGTACAGTCTCAAATTTAATTCTTTGGCCAAGTATGCTCCTAATGTAGTAGCTACTATGGAGGATAGAGTTCATCGATATGTGGATAGATTAGATTCATATATGGTTAGAGATTGTACCATTGCTTCGTTGAATAAATATATGGATATAGCAAGGATGCAAGCTTTTGTGCAAAAGTTGGAGGATCAAAGGCAAAGAAGAAGGACACAAGAGTTGGAAACAGGGCATTCTAAGAGGGTCAGATCCACGAGGAAGTCTATGCCATTCCAAGGTGAGTTTAGGCCTTGGTTCTTTAATAGACTGCCCAGGCCATCATCTTCCTACTCTATAGCTAGTGGCCCACCTCTATTTTAAGAGTCTAGGGCCAATTTGGACAAAGAGGTGAAAGCCAAGGTTCACGAACATCGGGGTTTCAAGAGAAAGGAAGTATGAGCCAATCAAGACCTCCTCGACAGTCTTGTAAACAATGTGGAAGAAATCATTTAGGTGCATCTAGGTTTAGGACAAATGTTTGTTTTTGGTGTGGTACAACAGGTCATATGATGAGAAATTGCCCTCATAGGAGCGTGGGTGGTTGGCACAACCTACTAGATCAGTTGACGCATCATCATTATCAGCACCTTCTTTAGGTAGGGGGCATATGCCTACTGATCGTGGTAGAGGATCTAGGGGAGCAGCTAATTCTAGTGAAGTTCAGAATCGCGCATATGCTCTAGGGGATAGACAAAATTTGGAAGCCTCGTCAGATGTGGTTATAGGTACAATGTCCATCTTTTCACATATTGTATATGCATTAATTGATCCAGGGTCTACACTATCATATGTCACTCCATGGATTGCTGGGAAGTTTGAAAAAATACCAGAATTATTGGTTAAACCATTTGAAGTGTCTACGCCGGTTGGCGAGTGTATTATAGCTAGAAGGATCTATCGTAATTGCATAGTAACTATTTGTGAAAGTGATACATTGGCTAACCTTGTTGAACTAGAAATGATATATTTTGATGTTGTAATTGGTATGGATTGGTTAGCTTCTTGTTATGCCACGGTAGATTGTCGAACCAAAATAATGCATTTCCCTTTTCCAAAAGAGGGAGTCCTCGAATGGAAAGGTAATATTGGGGCCCCAAGAGGTAAATTTGTTTCTTATATTAAGGCAAAGAAGATGATCTCCAAAGGATACATATGTCATCTAGTGAGAGTGGAAAATATAGATGCAGAGCCACCAACTCTTCAATTCATTTCGGTGGTAAATGAATTTCCTGAGTTATTTTCTGAAGATATTCCGGGTTTGCCTCCAGAACGAGAAGTAGAGTTTGGTATTGATGTGATTTCACTCAACCTATCTTCATCCCTCCATATAGAATGGCCTGGCAGAATTACGGGAGTTGAAGGAGCAATTAAAAAACTTATTAGAAAATGGATTCATAAGGCCTAGTATGTCCCATGGGAGCACCAGTTTTGTTTGTACGTAAGAAAGATGGCTCGTTGAGAATGTACATTGACTACCGACAGTTGAATAAAGTAACAATGAAGAACAAATATCCCCTCCCCAGAACTGATGATTTTTTTGACCAGTTACAAGGTGTTAAGTGTTTTTCAAAGATCGACTTGAGGTCGGGTTATCACCAAGTGAGGGTCAAAGACAAAGATATACCCAAGAAAGCGTTCCAAATACTGTATGGTCATTTTGCGTTTTTAGTCATGTCATTCGGTCTAACAAATGCACCAGCAACTTTTATTGATTTGATGAATAGGGTGTTGAAGCCATTTTTAGATGTGTTCGTGATAATAATAGATGACATTTTAGTGCATTCAATATCAGAAGAGGACCATGCTAATCAGATGTTGCAGGTTTTACAAATTCTTCATGATCCTATGTTTTATAAAAAAGTTCTCTAAATGTTAGTTTGGTTGAAATCCATGGAATTCTTAGGAAATATTGTATCTGACGAAGGAATAAAGGTTGATTCTCAAAAGATAGAAGCCGTGAAAAACTGGCCATGACCTACAACACCTACGGAGATCCGTAGTTTTCTTGGATTGGTAGGTTATTACATAATGTTTGTTGAAGGATTCTCTTCCATTGTTGCACCCTTAACAAAACTAACACACAAAGCAACCAAGTTTCAATGGAGTGATGCATGTGAAAGAAGCTTCCAAGAGCTAAATAATAAATTAACTTCTACACATGTATTGGTACTTCCACAAGGCACGAAAGGGTATGCAATGCATTGTGATGCTTCGGGAGTGGCCTTCGAAAATGTATAATTTACTCATCTCGTATTACTCCTACTAAAGATGTACAAGTTACGGAAGATCTCACTTATGAAGAAGTACCCATTGCTATTCTTGATAGACAAGCTAGGAGGTTAAGAAATAAAAAAGTACATTTTGTAAAGGTACTATGAAAAAACCAACAAGTAAAAGGAGTTACATGGGAAGCGGAAGAAGCAATGAAATTGAAGTATCCTCATCTCTTCCAGACCGATGAGAAAGATGAACATCTTGAGTTGAGGTATTGACAAGTAAGTATAAGTTCATTTGTACTATGGATTAATAGTAGTACGTAACTTAGACTTGAACTTGCTTGGGCTGGACAACCATGCTAACATTCGAGGACGAATGTTCTTAAGGGGGGAGGATGTAACACCCCGTATTACGCGTATGCTAGTTCTATTCATATGATACTTGACATAGCCTTATCATATAGGTGAGGGACCATGTCTCTTATGTCACTAGTGTTGGTTAAAGTAGCTTGGAAGGTGATGTGATGTCTTGCACGTTTCAGCATGTGTACTCAAAGTTAACCCCAACTAAACTATTTAAACTTGAGATAATAAGGTGGTAATTGAATTTAATGTTCAAATTTAAGTGCTAAGCTAAGGCAAAAGGGATTAACATTTAAAGAATGGAATAAAATGGTGAGTTGTTTTCTTAGCTTAATTAAGTTACTAGGTGCATCACCTACTTGAGCTACGTGGATCTAGTTAAAGGGCCCAAAGTTAATGGATGAGATTTAGGCCTATTTAATGGACTCACTTGACGCCCAAATTAAGTAAAAGAAAATGAAAACGGAAATAAAACCCAGCAGCCAAATCTTCTAAGGCCCAATGTAGTTAAGCCCAAGAAAAGGCAAGAAGGCGCATCACCTAGTTTAACCTTTTGAGCAGTTTGATGTACATAAGCAGGTGTATCACCTACTTGACCAATTAGTGGATGAAAATGGAGCAAAAAAGGGAGGTTCTAGAGGATTTTTTTAATGGTCAAGAAGGCTCCATATAAATCCAATATAAGCTGATCTTTTCACTCATTTTAACATTTAAGAAAAATCAGATTTAACTTCAGCTCTCTCTCTCTCTTTTCTCTCAAGGCTTAAAACAGCAGCCTTAAAATTTCTTCTAGGGTTCTTGAAGAAACCCTCGTATCTTCAAACCAAGGTAAGAGAAACACTTATGGATTTAGCTTAATTCTCCCATGGAAGACTAGGAAAACATGTTATTCATTCTTAATTATAAGTACAAGGCAGAAGTTTCCATAAGCTACTGCTCCTTTTTTCTTAAGTTATTAAGAAAGTTTTCTCTTCTTCTTTGGTTTAAGTGTGAAGGGAAGTGGAAGATTCCAAGTTAAAAGGAAAAGTTGCATAAATTTAGGTAAGGTGACTGCTTTTTTTTTTTTCTCCTTATGCATGAGTTCGAGTAAGGAATTATGGGTATATTGTTATTAAGAACTCAAGAAATGGTGAGTTCAATATTTGGTTGCTATGATAAAGAATATTTGGAGTTGTTTTATGTGTATTGTTGTTAGGCAGCTTGGGTAATCTTGGGAGAGTATATATAAGGTATGTATTGGACAGAGAAGGAGGGTGTGGTGATACACATTTGTTTAAGGTTTGTATGGGCTCATTGTCCGTCAAAGTTAGCTACTGTTTTACGAGGCCCAAGTGTGAAAGCTACTGATTTTAGTTTATCATGACTTTTATTGTAGATTAACACCTTAAAGGGGAGGTTGAATCATGATAGTTGTACTGGTCAGAGAATAAGGTATGTAACACTATTTCATTCCATATTCCTTGGCATGAATGTCAACTAGGGAAATTGGCACAACCAGGCATCTCAAACATTGATAAGGGAAGAATCAGGCTTTCATTAGGATGATATTCCTTTCATCCGAATGGCAAACCGCTTCTTTTTTCCAATTTCGAAACAACTTGGGCGAAATAGGGTTCTACCGGGAAACCATGGATTTTTGAGTTTTCACCATTGGTTACTCTCACATAAAAGTGATCAGTATTCAAGCACACCATATTTTAGTTGGAAGGATCGAACCATGGGAACGAATCTACAATATAATATTTGTGATTAATATCAACGAAGTGAATTTCCTAAGTTTTATTCGTAGTAAAGGAAACATAGTGGCAACATACGATCTCCAAATAGTTAACAATATCCCCCCCCCCTCCTTAGTGTGTAGAATTACTTCATTAGATGTTCATTACTCTATACTTGTGTAATTATCCTCCTATGTGCTAGTATAGAAAAGGTATATGCAAAAGCAACTTTGGTGAATTCTCCTCTTAGTCAATTGAGTCAATTATATCATTTAAGCTCATAAGTAGTGCATTGATGTTACATATCTCCTTATGTCATTGTTACTATCTTGAATTTATTATTTTCATGTCTTCCACTACTGGTCCGTAGTTCCAAATCTCAAAAATGATTATGACCACCAAAACAACAATCTCAAAGATTAAAGAATCTAAGTAAAGCAATTTGTATAATTATAGGTGGTAGCGCAGGGGAAAAAGCCTAGCATGGGTCGATCCCAATTTGGATAGAAGGGTGGCAGCTCAGGCGTGAAAGCCTAGCATGGGCCGATCCCAATTGGTATAGATGGGTGGCAACTCAGGGGTGAAAGCCTAGCATGAGTCGATCCCAATTTGTGTAATTGTGAGGATAGCATCGCAGGGGTTAAAATGCCTAGCATGGGTCATCCTCTTCTACCACTGATCAGTTGGTCATTTGTATCACATACCCTACAAAGATTATAAAGTACAGAAAAGTAAAGAAAAGAATGTGACATACATGATTCCACCAGAGTAAACAAAGGTGGTCTTCTCTTCTGATCTATCCACTCATATATTGATACTAGATTTCATTTGAGCCCTTGTTTTACATATGTTATTTGCCTTATATATTCAGTACATTTTTTTTATTGATGTCCCTCGCAGGGGACGCTGCATTTCATGCTACAGGTACTGCTACTCCAGCTAGTAGGCATCCTCAATAGGAGCACACAACACTCAGCTACTTTTGGTGAGCTCCAAGTTGATTCGGAGCTTTACTGTACTTGATAGATTCATTTTGGTATTGTATCATAGTTAAGGTTAAGGCGGGGTCTATCCCGACATACTCTAAGTATGTCTATCTTATAGAGGCTTTGTAGATTAATGCATAGCATGGAGTTATTGTTGGTTCCTTAATAGTTGTGGCCTCAAAATTCGAGTTTTGTATTTATATTTTGGGTCTACCTATATTGTTTTTTATCATTGTAGCTTATACGTATACTTGTAAGAGCTTCATGTTTATCTTAGCTAAATGCATGGTAGGTACAAGTTATATATGGGTTCTCTCTCAGGCATTTACGGCATCGAGTGCCTGTCCGTCTTAATGGGATTTGAGGTGTGACATTCTTGGAATTTTAGCCTTAAAGAAATTTTCACCTTAAATTTATTGATTTTACTATTGAAATTTGGTTTTGAGGATGGAATGAACCATTTTACAAGATTTCTACCTTGTGGAAAAGATTTGTTCTAGATTTAGTAAATTCTAAGGTTTTGTTGTAAGATGGACTATTTTACTCTCTATTGTGAACCAGATAGATGATTTTGGGTTTCACTTTCCTATATTATTGCATATGTTGATGAGTTCTGACGGCCCGCAGATTCAATTCTAAATTTTTCATTTATTGCACATATAGCTGAGCTCCGGCGGGTTCACAGAATATCTTGGGGAGCTTATGGAGCAACCGATAAGGCGATTTTGGGACTCTTTACTTTATGCATCGACCACTTATGCATGGCATCATTTCTCCTTGTATGGTTGTTGTGATTTACTTTTGTTAGTGTGAGCTATCCCTTATTGTTGTTACTTTCTCTATTAGTTCTGCCGAAAATGATTCTGGTTAGCTGTTGATTTGTAGTGGTAGCACTATCGTGCCGCTTATTTTTATATAGTTTTTCTGAGTTTAATCGGCCTACGATGTCTATTGAGTACCTTGTGTTTTGGTTCTCAAACTACACTTCAAAATCTTTTTCTAATGCAACACCTAGAATTATTCTGGTTAGCTGTTGATTTGTAGTGGTAGCATTATCGTGCCTCTTATTTTTATATAGTTTTTCTGAGGTTAATCGGCCTACGATGTCTACTGAGTACCTTGTGTTTTGGTACTCATACTACACTTCAAATCTTTTTCTGATGCAACATCTAGTACGAGCCACTCTTGTTGACCTGATCTTCTGAGGTCGTCGATGTTTAGATCAAGGTGAGCTTTTACCATTTCAGAGACTTGTTGCTTTCTCTTTTTTTATTGTTATAGATATTTTGTATCTTGCGTAGACGGATTAGTTGTATGTAGTCTTAAGCATGTCCTTTAGATGCTTTTGTACCAGCGATACTAGGTCCGAGGTTTGGTTTTTCTTATATTCATCTTTCTCTATCATGTTCGGGCCCTTATTGTGTGTGTGTGTGTGTGTGTGTGCGCGCGCGCTCGCGCGCACGTGTGTGTGCGTACACACGCGTGCTATGGGCTCTTTTCTCTTATTTCTAGTTTATTTATCTCGTGTTGTTTAGGTCTTGGCTTTCCTACTGGAGGTTTATGATAGGCATCATCGTGATCCAATTTTGGGTCTTGACATAGTAATTTAACTGTTACATGTATTAATATTTTTTAACTCAAAGATATATATGTTTCAAAATGGATTTTATGATTTTACTTGCTGTTCAACATTACTGGGAAATCGCAGCAGTAAAAGTTCAACTTTCGATCCTCAGAGGGTTCCATATACATGTTTGATATTTCAAATGAAGGATGGTTTTTAAATTGGATCAAATTGGTTAGCATAACTTTAGAAGTGTATTATATAGTTTTCAAACTGCCAAGTTTGTGCAATTATTGTTGAACTGATAATACATGGAATTAATATCATTCGTTTATATTATTTAAAATATTAAATTGAAGTGGTGATAGATGAAATACTTCTATTGTAAAAAATTTAATTTTACGCAATTATTCTATGTCTTTATGTTATGATTATGCTAAGGGCTTGTATGAGACCCCTTCGGGGTCAAGTACGCCATGTTACTCCTAGAGGGTAACCCCGGGTTGTGATAAACTTGGTAATCAGAGCACAAGGTTATAGAATGATTCTTGGATGATGTCTCATGAACCACGTCTAGTAGAGTCTTGTTCATAAGTGTGAAGCGCGCCACACTTATGAATGAGAGGCTATAAGATGCTTAGGAACTCTCACTTTTTTCATTACTCTTTAGTCGTGCTTTGAGTCCTAACTCTATGAAGTCCTTTCCTAACCCTTTTCTTGTGATTTTAGGCAATGAATACAAGAAGAGGAAATGCAAAGAGGACGCAAGAGGAGAATGTCAATGAGGGAGATCCTCCCCAAGCTCCTCAAGATCCTCAAGCTCCTAATGAAGAGGGAGCTATGACCAATGTGGGGATAAGGACGGCTCTCCAAACATTGACTCATGCTTTAACAACTCAAGTCACTAGGGATGCTAGAGTTCAAGTGAACCCCAATGCAAGTACAACCGCTTCAAGGATTAGGGATTTCATAAGAATGAATCCCCCTACATTCTTTGGCTCCAAAGTGGATGAAGATCCACAAGGGTTTATTGATGAAGTGTTTAAGATGCTTGATGCTATGGGTGTTTCTCCACGAGAGAAGGCGGAACTAGCCGCCTACCAATTGAAAGTTGTGGCTCAAGTATGGTATGAGCACTGGAAGGATGAGAGAACCGTGAGAGTGGGTCCGGTTGATTGGGGAGTGTTCAAGTCGGCCTTCCCTGATAGGTTTTTCTCGCTAGAGTTGAGGGAGAGGAAAATGCAAGAATTCATCAACCTTCACCAAGGAGGTATGAGTGTGAAGGAATATGGCCTTAAGTTCACCTAATTGTCTAAATATAATCCAACCTTAGTGGCGGACTCTAGGGCCAAGATGAACAATTTTGTTATGGGCATATCCGACTTGGTAGTCAATGAATGTCGTTCGGCAATGCTCATCCCAAGTATGAATATTTCACGTCTTATGGTTCATGCCAAGCAAATTGAGGAACAAAAGCTCAAACAAGTGAATAGAGAAGTAAAAAGGGCAAGGACAGATGATGGGAATTCTTCCAAGGGTAAGTTTGAGGTTTGATGCTTATCGTGACCAACGACACTATCCTATGGTATGACTGTCTACGATCGTCGATAATATAGTAACCCAAACAAGGGTTGGGGTAGTGTCCCAAGGGAGCAGTTTTGAGAATTGATAGAAAAATAGAATTACATTCAAACTAGTCGTAGCTAAAGATATTAATGAACAAAAAAATAGTAAATAAAAAGGGGTGACACGAAAGTGTCAAATATCAAATGGGGGTTTTGTAACTAGTGATAAAACAGCAAAATAAACAAGAAAATCAAGTATGGGAAAGGTTCTTGGGATGTGACCGCAATATAAGTTGAGATAAATTGTTGGGTATGTGCTTTCGATAGGAAATTTGCAAAATAATAGTGACTAGGCTAAGCTTTAAATGGAAATAAGTTCTCTCTCGGGTAACTTACCCCGTTTCAAATGCGTTCCTCTCGGACACCCATTTTTCGCATGAAGACCAGCCTACGCCTTACCCCACTCACTCTCTCGAGCTGAGTGTTAGGATATGGGACTAGGGCTTACCCTCGCGGGCTGAACCTCATGTCGACCCACTCCTTAGGCCATCAGTCTAGTGGTTTTGGTTTCACGACCTCCCTCTCGGGCAAGCCGAAAACACATGGGTGGCTTTGTATTTGTAACTACAAACCCTTTAGATTAAACCACAACCACTGGGTGAAATCACCATTAAAATACATCTAACCTATCAACAAGCAAGACCCAACAAGAATATCAACCCATATTTGCTAAATCACACCCTAAGAATGGAGGTTTTTAGCCACACATCAAGAAATAAGAAATTATACCTAACATGATAATGAAATCAACTGGGTATAAGAAATTAATCCTTAAATTAAGCAAAGGAAAATGAATAGAGAAGACCCACTTCCAACTTGGGGAAGAAGAACTCCTTTCTTCAAGTCTCCACAAAACCCTCTCCAAACTTGAGAGAAAAATACAAAAAAATACTATAGACTAATAATATTTTTTACTCAAGAATGTTCCACTCCAAAAATTGTTCTCCTAAGACTATAATTCTAACTAGTACTCATAGTTTTCACAGATTGTGTTGTAGAGGATTGTTCGGCGACATTAGTCGATATCGCCGATGAACTCAGCGATCCGCCTTTTGATCAGCTCATTGCCTTCAGTATCTTGCCTTTAGCATCCTCGCATTCTGGATCATTGGGCGGTACAGTACTACTTCACGGAACTGATCGACGACTCGCCGACTGCTCCTTTCTTCGCCTTTTGATCCATTTCCTTCAAGGCTTCACGTACTGGAACGAAGGGCGGTTCATGTCGTTTCGGTGACTCGCCAAGTTGAACTCGGCGATCCGCAGGATTCCATTTCTTGTTGTTTTCAGCCCTATTTGCTCCGTTTTGCGCCTAAGTGTCCATGCTTCCACTAAAACTTCAAATACCTGAAACTTCAGCATTTTAATCAGGTATTGAGATAAAACAAACATTCAAGGACACTATTTCCATTAAAATAAAGCCCTAAATGAGTCCAATTTGTGGACTCATCAACACCCCCAACTTAAACTTTTGCTTGTCCTCAAGCAAACTCAAGTTCAGTCGTTCAAAGAGGGTGCCTCAAACAGTGCTACACAAGACTAAATCATGAATGCATACAACAAGACTCAATTTACTTATGCAAGGATCAATTGTGTACTCAAAGATTCAAATTGTGACATACCATCACCAAAGATTCTCATCCTCGCAATACTTGCTACTTGTGCAAGTTCAAGCTCAACAAAAATATCTAAATGCCCTCGCACAAAGAATGATTTCATATTCACACACAGATATGAGTCAATTTAAGATCAGGAATCAGATACAATGCTCACACTCAAAAAAAGGAACACAATGCATGTTTTCACCCATAGGTTTTCCCTTATTTTCCAATTGACTTTCGATCCAGCTTACTTAAGATCAAAAAGGTCTTTCTAAGGCTTGTAACGGGGTTGAGTGCAAAGGTATGGTCATTTAGGCTTAGTGACTTTTTCCTCGTGAGATGTGGTATTCTCAAAGCATTCCCTTCTTTTCCTTTATCACTTCTTTTTCTAGTGCTTTTAAGTCATCCTTTTATTCACTCCCCATGAATTGCTTGGAACCCCAATATCCTTTGTACTTTATTCCACAAATTTCTTTTTCAATCTCTCTCCTTTTTTTTAAGGGCTCCATTGTTCTGCAACATGGGTAAAGGGGGACTTCTTATAGCACTTCTTGACTGCTCATATTCCTTTTCACCACACCCCAACTTAGGCTTTTTGTCGTAAGTTGGTTATTCACTAAACCACAAATCAAGAGGATTATAGGTAGCAGATTAAGTAAGGTCTAGGGTTTATCAAGGTTCTTCCAAAGAAAGGTAAGGCTCAAAGGTGCTCAAAAGAGTTTCACACACTCACAAGTAGGTCACAAGAAGAGGTATATGTCAAATTGGCTCACACTCTTTAAAATTGCCTAAGATCATTTCAAGAGTACACATTTCTAAATCAATCAGACTAATAGGGAAAATTCTAGGTTTATTCATGCAAGGTTCAAAGTAAGCTAAACACACAAGGCATCGATACTTCAATCAAGAAGGACTACACATGTTTGCTAGTGTGCAACGGTCATCATAAGAGAATCAATTTGATAAATGGCAAGTCACAACTAGATGCAAAGAGTGCACATATTGTCCATGTAGCTTCATTTGGCCTCGTCGTAGCCGTGCATTCATGTTTGTTCAATTGAGAGCACTATTCAAGTCATCGGTATTGTTCAAAACTGAGACTTAATTTTTTGCAAAATAACAACCACTTTCAACACAAGAGGTGGCGAAATTTTTTTGAAAGGATCAAAATTATTTTGCAAGTAAAACAACAAGAGCCATAAGCTCAAGCATCCACAAAAAGGCAGTATTTAAAACACAGTTTAGAGCAAACCAAACGACCCCATTTTATGTGCAAAACAACAAAGTATTCACACAAACAAAAGGGTGAGCCTCACCCCACCCAATGAAAGAGCGTTTGTCCTCGAATGCAAGTAAACAAAAATATACCACAAGTAAGATAGGAAAAGACAACGCCAGAGAGGTAAGGAAGGGTCATATCTATGCAGTCTCTCTGTTTGTTGGGGCATCAATGCCCGGTGCATCTTTCTAAAGTAAAACAATGGTCCTTGGAGCATTTTTATTTTGGTCTCCACTGTTTGCCTTTGCCTTAGCCTCTACAGCAAGATTTGCTTCAATCATCTGATCTATCTCCTGAGCTGCTCTGAAGGCATGTATTGCATTAACTAATCTCCTATCACATGGGCGGACATTAAGATCGAAAGGAATTCATATTTTTTCCCTAGCTTCCTTGGTGTACTTTCTTTGCCTTGCCATCTCGGCTCTCTTTTCCTCTTTTCTAAATTCTCGTGCTCTTACATGCCTAGGTGGGTCATCTCTCCCTGCAACTTTTGGTCTAGCCATTTCTGCAACCACTTCGAGGATAAGTTAAATAATAATTCAAATAAGAGTAAAACTGGTGTTTCTATGTGCGTAAATTGATGTACCCATGATACAAAAGGGGTGGGCGAAAGGCGAACAGGGGCTCTTTCGGCGAGCCACCGGGTGTATTATGCGAACAAAACTTACCGCTAAGAGTCACAGTTTGATCAGTACATAAAAATAGAAGAAAAGAAAGAGATGGGATTGTTAGGCGAACTGCTGAACAATTCGGTGATGTTTGCTCATTTCGCCGATCAGCTCATTTTGTCCATTATCAACCCCGCCTTTCAATTTTCACCATGCAACCCCAGTTAATGTAACCACGCATATATAAATCAATTTCAGCGAAAACACATAGAAACTTCTATTCCCACCATGTAACAATTTAACTCAAACCATAGCTAAGTGGAAATTCCTCGAATCATACAACAGATACCACTTTACAATCGAAAATATCTGTAACCTCAGTGACTCAGAGACTCAGTAGAGGTTTAACATTTTAGTCATTATGCAAATGAGTGCAATTTAAATATTTTTACACGCGATGTTCATACTGCTAACCTTTGATGTTGAATAGTTGCTAATGAAATGCTAGGCAACAATGCAATCCAAATCCGTGCACAAATCAATGAGCCACAATATTCCATTAGTGCAATAAATATAAAAATAGAGTGCAGGTGTGAATTTGGTAGGTCGAAGAAGTAAGAGAAAATGAGTGACATAGGACTTTTAAACCAGTGGCTTGCAAAAACCTTCCAGTTCTTTCATGTTCGGCGATATAAATCGAGTTTGCCTAATTATTCGGTGACACGCCAAATGTTTAATTAGTTCACCAAATGTCACATGATCTGCAGCTCCTGTGAAGATTCCAACAGCGGTCTACAACGTAATCACTGACATGGTCAGCGATGCGCCACAACTCTTTTCGAAACCGCAGAGTTGTACAGGGTTTTGGCTGACAATGCTCTGTGTTAGCCAGCGGATAGAATTGTGTTCGCAAATCTTTTCAGTGATCCGCCAACTGGACTTGTTTCTTGCCTCCATATCCTTTTTCAATCATCTCCCTCATTTTAACCTATACAAACAACACACCATTATTTTCTTAAGGTAAATCAAAGCAAGAAAGCGTTTTGGGCTGCCTCCCAAACAACATCTTAGTTAACGTCGTGGCACGACGTAAGTCAGCAGTTATTCTTCATCCTCGGATTCGCCCATGTTGTAATTAGGTGAATCCTTGGCAAATGGTGGGTAGTGGCCTGATATCAAATGGCCGATTTGAGTATCCTGCAGCTGGATGGTCATGGAGTGAGAGGCTGATGCTTCATTTAGCATTGTGATATTTTCCTTCATCCCATTCAACATCTCCTCTTGTGCCTTCATTTTCTTTTGAATGAGTGAAAGAGCTTCATCTCCTTGCACACCTCCCTGCTTCTTCCCATGACTACACTCACGGAGGGAGTGGTACTTTTCTTTACACATGGTTTGTACTGCCAATTCTGTGACTCGGTTGGACAGATCATCCAACTAGGTAATTAGTACCTCCAACTCCTGCTTCTTTTTGGCTTTTCTGCTGGTTGCTACCATGCCATCAAGGAGTTTTTCGACGACTTCATAGTACTGGTATAGCATGCCCCCTTCGCAAATCTGATCGGCTATGCTTCTATTCTCGATTCCAAGACCCCTATAGAAGCACTCCAGTAGTGCCTTATCCGTCATCCCATGAGATGGGCATGGTTGCAGCACTGCTTGAAACTTCAGCCACATGTCCTGAATTGTTTCATCCCCTACCTGTTTAAATGTTAAGAGGTTGTCCCCGAGGTTTAGTAGTTTCAGCAGGGGATGATTCGTGTGATATCCATAATTATCATCCATCTTTTGTTCCTTGCTGTGATGTTCAAACAAGCAAAGCAAAACTACAACTAAGATTAGTAAAGCTAAAACTATGAAAAATAGAAATTCATGCCAATGATCCTTGGGATTACATACAATCAAAACCTCAAAGAAAAACAAAACTAAGAGTAAAATTAATAATCTACGATTAATAAGACGGAAATTCAAGTGAACTAAAAATTCTCAAATAGCACCAATCCCCAGCAGCGGCGCCATTTTGATGCTTATCGTGACCAACGACACTATCCTACGGTATGAGTGTCTACTATCGTTGCTAATATAGTAACCCAACCAAGGGTTGGGGTCGTATCCCAAGGGAGCGGGTTTGAGAATTGATAGAAAAATAGAATTACATTCTAACTAGTCGTAGCTAAAGATATTAACGAACAAAAACATAGTAAATAAAAGGGGGTGACACGAAAGTGTCAAATATCAAATGGGGGTTTTGTAACTAGTGATAAAACAGCAAAATAAACAAGAAAATCAAGTATGGGGAAAGGTTCTTGGGATGTGACCGCAATATAAGTTGAGATAAATTGTTGGGTACGTGCTTTCGATAGGAAATTTGTAAAATAATAGTGACTAGGCTAAGATTTAAATGGAAATAAGTTCCCTCTTGGGAAACTTACCCCGTTTCAAATGTGTTCCTCTTGGACACCCATTTGTCGCATGAAAACCAGCCTACGCCTTACCCCACTCACTCTCTCGAGTTGAGTATTAGGATATGGGACTAGGGCTTACCCTCTCAGGCTGAACCTCATGTTGAACCACTCCTTAGGCCATCAGTCTAATGGTTTTGGTTTCGTGACCTCCCTCTCGGGCAAGCAAAAAACACATGGGTGGCTTTGTGTTTACAACTACAAACCCTTTAGATTAAACCACAACCACTAGGTGAAATCACCATTTAAATACATCTAACCTATCAGCAAGCAAGAAGCAACAAGAATATCAACCCATATTTGCTAAATCAAAACCCAAGAATAGGGAGAAATTATACCTAACATGATAATGAAATCAACTAGGTATAAGAAATTAAACCTTAAATTAAGCAAAGGAAAATGAATAGAGAAGACCCACTTCCAACTTGGGGAAGAAAAACTCCTTTCTTCAAGTCTCCACAAAACCCTCTCCAAACTTGAGTGAAAAATACTATAGATTAACAATAATTTTTTCTCTAAAATGTTCCACTCCTAAAAATTTTCTCCTAAGACTATAATTCTAACTAGTATTTATAATTTTCACAGATTGTGTTGCGGAGGATTGTTCGGTGACATTAGTCGAGATCGGTGATCTGCCTTTTGGTCAGCTCATCACCTTCAGTGACTTTGCTTTAGCATCCTTGATACTGGATCATTGGGCGGTACAGTAGTGCTTCGCGGAACTAATTAGCGACTCACTGACTGCTCCTTTCCTCGCCTTTTGATCCACTTCCTTCAAGGGTTCGCGTACTGGAACGAAAGGCGGTTCATGTCATTTCGGCGACTCGCCAAGTTGAACTCAGCGATTCGTTGGATTCCATTTCTTGTTCTTTTCAACCCTATTTGTTCCGTTTTGCGCCTAAGTGCCCATGCTTCCACTAAAACTTCAAATACCTGAAACTTTAGCATTTTAATCAGGTATTGAGATAAAACAAGCATTCAAGGACACTATTTCCATTAAAATAAAGCCCTAAATGAGTCCAATTTGTGCACTCATCAAGGTTCAAGGTAAACCAAGGTTCAAGAAGAGGTTTTCCAACCAAGGCTCATCTAGCACTCCAAGGGTCAACAAATATAGGGCGTCTAACCCTAAGCCACAAGGAGGTAATAGTGGTAGCTCTTATGTTGAAAGACCTAGTTGTGCGAAGTGTGGCAAGAAGCATGAAGGCAAGTGCCTAGTGGGCACGGATGGTTTCTTTAGTTGTGGGAAGAGCGGTCATATGAAGAGAGATTGTCCCATGCTAAGGGCCCAAGGAAGTGTAACGCCCCGTACTAAACTAGTAAGACTTAACTAAGGCTTGACTAAATCTAGTAGGTTGAACTAGAGCCTCACATGTTAGTTTTATAGTTGGAAACTTGTTTAAATGATGAAAAATGGCTATTGAAGCTAGTTTGGTGATTTTAGATATCAAACGTCAAGAAACGACCATGACGTCCGGAAACTAGTAGACTAAGTGAGGGCTAAGTTCGAGGGTTATAGCCAAGGAAGAGGACTAGGGTAGTCCACTCTTTCATGGACACTGCCTCACCTTGCATGACCACCACCACGGCTCGTGGTGTGGCTCGTGGTAGGCTAGGCAGTGGCTAAACAAAGGCTGCCCAAAAACAGCCCCTCCACACGAGCCAATTCACGGCTCGTGGTGATGACCGCGTCTCGTGGGAAGGCTCGTGGTGGTGCCTTAGATTTTTAGGGCTTAAGGGGAAGGTTTCCTAGATATTGTATCATGACCACGAGAGGCACCACGGCTCATGGAGCCTCATGTGAAGGGCTCTCCATTAGACTTAGAGTATAGGGTCAACTTCAAATGGTCATATCTCTTAGCTCAAAATGAATTATGTGTGCCATAACCTATATAATTAAAGGTCTCTGAGTCCTCTTTCCAACTCCACCGAGTTTGCCCAATTCCGATCTCGGAGTAAAAAGTTATGCCCGAAATAATGAAGCACTGTCAGGCAGAAAATCTTCACGACCCGTTTCACGGTCCGTGGTTATGATCACGGTCCGTGAAGGCTTCAGTGATGCCATTTCGGCAGTTTCCAGCAAGTAACTTATTGGGTCTTTTCCCAATTGTTTTAACTCAAGGATATCTCATTTTTTCCAAGCCTAGGACCCCTATTTAAGTCATTTTAACGCCAAAACTCACCCAATTAAATCAATTATTCCAAGACCCAAATAAAAGCCCAACTCATTTTCCCTCCCAAAATTCTCTCTCTCAAAACTCTCTCAACTCAAGACTCCATGGAAGAACTTTGAAGGAGCTTATCAAGGGCTTGTAGATGGGAGGTTTCACGCGAAATTCATAGGGTTTAACTAAGGTATGGTTGCTCTTCACTCTTGGGATCCCTTTCCCCAAGAGGTCCTTCCAAAGATGGTTTTCAAAGTCCCCCAAATTGTAGATTTCAATCCCAATTCGTGGGTCTCTTTATAAAGTCGATTCCATTGATCTATAATGGTTATTTATGATTATATATGAATGTTTGTGGATGAATTCATGTAACACTTATGGGTTTTGAACAATTCCCCACAAGACCCATGATTTCCCTTTTCTTTCTCAGTTCTAAACCCTAGCTTGTGTTGAATGATGATTGAAGGATGAAAATCTAGTATGTTATTATGAAACTCATTATTGTATTATGAGGTTATCCTATATGATGTATGAATATCAAGAAAATAGGGTTGAATCTTGAAGAAAACCTTGATGGCTATGAATGAAGGTTTTCAATTGGTAAGTAGCCTTCTATTGAATTGTTGATCCACTTGTGGGGGTGATGTTTACTTATTATATATCCTTTGAATGAATGGTTTGATCCACCTATGGTGGAGGTGCTTACTTGTTAGTATGAATTGTAGTGTTGAGACAAGGTCCCTCTTCCCTACAACCCTAGATATGACTAAGTATGATACATTATGAATATGAATGAGATGTTATGAACATGGTATGGTCTATATGTTTAATTTTATGAGGTTCTCTTGTAGAAGGCTACCCACATAATCCCCAAATGATACATGCCATGAATGATGTACTTGAATGATGAATATTAGATATGTGACTTAAGTGATCTAACATCCTTAAAAGAAATATATGTGAATTGTGCATGAGTTGGGATATTATGTATATGTTATGACCCCCCCCCCTTTGACAAGGGAGGTGTCTATGATGTTAATGTTGTTGTTGTTGTGCCATTGTGAGGAGAATCATGCACATACACACTCCATGCATAAATATGAATATGATATGTCTATGGTGTCAATTCAAAGGCTAATTCTCATATGCACCATTACATACTATTATGCATGAAATGTACATGACCATGAAGATATGACTATGTATGTTAGGATGTATGTATGTATGTATGTATGTTATGGTATGATTGTTATATGAATGAAAGGTAGTTCTCATGATTATAGTATAATGTAAAGTGAAAGGTTTACTCACTTGCTAAGTGTTTCTAAGGTGAAAGGATTGTTACTCACTTATGAACGCATATGAGCTATTATGGTAAGATGTCTACATAAGAGTCTAGTAAAGGCTAATGTGAACTTATGTGATGACTAAAGATGATTACAAAAGGGAATTACATGCTTAGCACCGAAAGGGCATGTAAATGAGATGGGGGTCTCACCTTTAGTAAGTTCGGCTCCCCACATGGGTTTCCTCACGTTTAGCAAGTCCGAATTACCCACGGTATGTGTTGTCTCATGAGATGGAAACCCCCACGTTTAGTAAGTTAGGGTTTCTAGAAGCAATCTCCTTGACCCTTAACTATGTGCCCACATAGGACTCTAGCTTAGTGGATCCACCTAGATAGCTATGTACGAATGGTTACACCTTAGGTAAGTGTTAACCCTCTCTTTTCGGTGTGGGAGTAGAACACCGGATTCCATGTAGCTCTCATGGTCTATGTTGGTTATTGCAATATTTCCCTAATGTAAAAGTAAATGAAGGTATGAAATGTGTGAACTCTTTCTAGGGCTTTCTTAAGGGTTTCTACATAGTGTAAGGGAGGGTATGGGACTTCTCTTGCACATTGCACTTGTGGGATCCTAAGGGATGGTTGTAGTAGTGTTCTCTTATGATTATGATGATTATGACTTATGTATGTTGAAGCTATGTTATGTATGATCATTATGAAGATGGTTTACCTATGATATGGACTATTTGAATTATGACTAAGATGTATGATATGAACATGTTGTATGAACTATGACTTAATGGTGTTGTTCTATCTTATTATGATTATTATGAATAATGCATGCTTTAATTGTATTATGTTAATGATTGACTTTTCTTGATATGAACTAATGTTTGTGAATGTCACCTTACTATGTGTATGACCTTTGGATAAGACTAATGTATGACAAGTATGAGCATGGTGATTCAAAGGTAATACTTACTGTAGGTAGGACTATGGACCCTACCTATGCATTGCACAAGTAGAACCTAGGGTTATTTATATTGTTATTATATTATGATGTAATGATCTTAATGATTGAATATTCATGAGTAGCATGTCTTGTAATGAATAATATTGTATTAAGATTATATTTAGAGACTATGCTTATGGTGATGTTATTAACCTTTGTGCTTTGATGAACTATGTGTATTGCTTGTGACTTGTGATTCTCCAACTCTTTCAAGATGATGTTCAAAATGTACATAAAACATGGTTTCAACTAAATGTCCTTTTTAAGCATGTTTTAATGGTTTTTATGCATGGCTTCCATACTTAGTACGAGTGTTGTACTAACCCATATTTCTTCTACATTTTTACAAAGTGTAGGGTTTGGTGATGTGATGTCTTATGCTTGGAAGTTAGGTTTCTAAGGATCTTGGGAATGAAGACTTGGGTAGTCCTCATAGTTTCGAGGATGAACCTACCTCGTACACTTATGTCATTATGTCTTTATGTTTTATGTCTTTAGACTTGTGTAAGGGCCGTGCCCCTAGTAATTATTATGTAAGGGCCGTGTCCCTAAGTTGTTATGAAAGAGTTGTTATTCTAAATGTTATAGATGGTTTGAGACGTAGTGTCATAGACTCTCTCTTATTTTATGAAGACTTCGATTGTAAAGAAACGTTTTAAATTTTCCGCTATTTTCATATGCTTTAATGTTCATGATATGCTAAGGGCTTGTATAAGACCTCCGAGAGGTCGAGTACGCCGTGTTACGACTAGGGGGTGCTCTCGGGTCGTTACAGGAAGAGAGGGAAAGCAAGTCCCTCCAAGTGGCTCGAATTCTGATGCTCCCAAGAAGAACCATTTATATGCTCTTCAATCTAGAGGTGACCAAGAGAGCTCACCGGATGTTGTTACGTGTATGTTGCAAGTCTTTTCCACTGATGTTTATGCATTATTAGACCCCGGTGCCACTTTATCTTTTGTTACACCTTTTGTGGCTATGAAATTTGAAGTGCTCCCCGAAGAGTTACTATAACCTTTTTCGGTGTCTACCCCGGTTGGTGACTCGGTAGTGGCAAAAAGAGTCTATAGGAGTTGTCCTATTTATTTGTCTCATAAAGTCACTTTGGTTGATTTGGTAGAATTAGACATGCTTGATTTTGATGTAATTTTGGGCATGGATTGGTTGCATGCATGTTATGTTTCAATAGATTGTAGGACCCGTGTGGTCAAATTTCAATTTCCAAAAGAGCCAATTTTAGACTTGAAAGGGGGGAATTCTAGTCCTAGAGGTCAATTTGTTTCATGTCTAAAAGATAGAAAAATGATCTCCAAGGGGTGCATGTATCATATTGTTAGGGTTATGGATATCGAGTCCAAGGTCCCTTCTTTAGAATCGGTCCCAGTGTTGAGTGAGTTTTTGGAAGTTTTTCCCAATGACTTACCCGGCATTCCTCCCGAATGGAAAATAGACTTTGGCATTGATCTTTTCCTGGATGCACAACCCATATCTATCCCTTCCTATAGAATGGCTCCAGCCGAATTGAAAGAGTTGAAGGAGCAACTGAAGGACTTATTAGACAAGGATTTTATTCAACCAAGCATATCTCCATGGGGTGCTTCGGTATTGTTTGTGAAGAAGAAATATGGGTCCCTTAGGATGTGTATTGATTACCGTCAATTGAACAAGGTCACTATAAAGAATAAGTATCCACTTCCTAGGATTGACGATTTGTTTGATCAACTTCAAGGGGCTACCTTTTTCTCAAAAATAAATCTTTGTTTAGGTTACCATCAAATAAGGGTAAGAGGATGTAATATTCCTAAGACGGCCTTTAGGACCGGTATAGTCACTACGAATTTGTGGTTATGTCTTTTGGGTTAACAAATGCCCTAGCGATAGTCATGGACCTGATGAATAGGGTATTTAGGCAATATCTTAATTCATTTGTGATCATTTTTATTGACGATATTTTGATATATCTGAGAAGTGAGGGTGAACATATGGATCATTTGAGGATTATATTGCAAGTCCTTAAACACCACCAATTGTATGCTAAGTTTAGTAAGTGTGAGTTTTGGCTAAGGTCAGTAGCTTTCCTTGGTCATATTGTGTCGGGTATGGGTATCGAGGTAGATCCAAAGAAGACGGATGTGGTCAAGCGTTGGCCTATATCTCTATCTCCTACCGATATTAGAAGCTTCTTGGGTTTGGCTGGTTACTATAGGAGGTTTGTTGAGGGTTTTTCCTCCATTGCTTCTCCGTTGACGTCTTTGACTCAAAAGAAAGCTAAGTTTGTGTGGTCGGAGGCTTGTGAGAAAAGCTTCCAAGAATTGAAAGATAGACTTACATCCGCTCTGGTGTAGACATTATCGGAGGGTACCGATGGGTTTGTGGTTTATTGTGATGCTTCTTGAGTGAGTTTAGGATGTGTCATTATGCAACGGGGTAAAGTGATTGCCTATGCTTCAAGGCAACTCAAGGTCCATGAGAAGAATTATCCGACTCATGATCTTGACTTAGCGGAGGTAGTATTTGCTTTGAAAATATGGAGACATTACTTATATGGGGTCATGTAGATGTGTTTACCGACCATAAGAGTCTTTAATATGTGTTTAGCCAAAAAGAGTTAAATCTCCGACAAAGAAGGTGGTTAGAGATTTTGAAGGATTATGACATGAGTGTCCTTTACCACCCCGAAAAAGCTAATGTAGTTGCGGATGCCCTAAGTAGATTGTCCATGGGTAGTGTGGCTCATGTAGAAGATGAGAAGAAGGAATTGGTTAGTGATGTGCATAGGTTTGCCCGGTTAGGTGTCCAACTAGTGGATTCCACCAAGGGTGGATTCATAGTTCTGAATCGTCCTTTGTGGTTGATATAAAGTCTAAGCAACACCTTGATCCCATACTAATGGAGTTAAAAGAATAGGTTCTCAATATGTCTGTTGAGGCTTTCTCCCAAGGGGGAGATGGGGTTCTTAGGTACCAAGATAGATTATGTGTTCCAGATGTTGATGTCTTAAGAGAGTAAATTTTAGAAGAGGCTCATGGTTTGTGGTATTCTATTCATCCGGGAGCCACCAAGATGTACCGTGACCTATGGGAAGTCTATTGGTGGAATGGTATGAAGAAGGATATAACGGATTTTGTAGCCAAGTGTCCGAATTGCCAATAAGTTAAGGCCGAGCATCAAAGGCCTAGAGGATTGTCCCAAAATATAGATATTCCCACTTGGAAGTGAGAGGATGTGAATATGGATTTTATTGTAGGGTTGCCTTGTACTCGAAGGCAACATGATTCCATTTTGGTCATTGTTGATAGGATAACAAAATCAACCCACTTTATTCCCGTCAAGACTTCATTTTCGGCGGAAGACTATGCCAAGTTGTACATCAATGAGATAGTGAAGTTGCATGGGGTCCCTCATCTATCATTTTGGATCAGGGTACTCAATTTACTTCACATTTTTTTAAGGCATTCCAAAAGGGACTAGGTACCAATGTTAAACTTAGTACCGCTTTCCATCCTCAAACGGATGGTCAAGCGGAACTCACTATTCAAACCTAGAGGACATGTTGAGGGCATGTGTGATAGATTTCAAGGGTAGTTGGGACGACTATCTCTCATTAATTGAGTTTGCCTACAACAATAGTTACCACTCAAGCATTGCCATGGATCCGTTTGAAGCCCTTTTATGGTAGGAGGTGTATATCTCTGGTTGGTTGGTTTGAAGTAGGTGAATTTGCTCTAATTGGTCCCGAACTAGTTTATGAGGCCATTGAAAAAGTTTGACTCATTAGAGAGAGGTTGAAGACGGCCCAAAGTCGGCAAAAATCATATGCCGATGTTAGAAAGAGGGATCTTGAATTTGAGGTTGGTGATTGGGTCTACTTTAAAATCTCACCTATGAAAGGTGTGATGTGGTTTGGTAAAAAGGGGAAGCTTAGTCCCCCGTATGTGGGCCCTTATCAAATTTTGAAGCGTATTGAGAAAGTTGCCTATGAATTAGACTTTCCAAATGAATTGGCTCCGGTTCACCCGGTATGTCATGTTTCCATGCTTAAGAAGTGCATTGGTGATCCTATATCCATCCTTCCTTTAGAGGGTTTAGGAGTTGATGAGAACCTTTCTTATGAAGAGGTCCCGGTGGAAATTTTGGACCGGCAATTAAGTGGTTAAGAAACAAAGAGGTAGTTTCTGTTAAAGTCTTATGGAGGAATAACTTAGTTGAGGGTGCTACATGGGAGGCCGAGGCCTATATGAAGTCCTGTTATCCTCATCATTTTCCTCCTACTCCTATCCAAAGTTGAGGTAAGTAGTTTTCTTGATGTTGGTGTTTTGGAAGTCATATGTGCTATGAGTTTTCTCTATGATTTCCTTATGCTGTGCATGTTCTTGTGAGAATTCATGTTTAGCATATCTTGAGTTTTCATGAATTATATGTCCCTCATGTTGATTTGCATTTTAGTATGATGATTACATGTTTGGCTTCATGAGGTGAATTGATGGACATGCTTAGTTTTGTTTTGATGATATGGCATATTGGCTCCTTACGGTTGTGTTGAGCTTGTTTGAGTGGGAGAAGATAGTTCCTCCTAAAATGGTATGAAATGATGAGTTACATGCATATTGGGTTGTGGATGTAGTTTCCTACTTCCTTCTGATTGCATTGTTTATGTCTTGAAACCTGGACAGGGGTCAGTTAATAAAGGTCGGTCATTTTCGTTTTAGTCCAAATAAAGAGGGAGTGTTTTGGGTATTTTTAGGGGTAGTATATATATTGTTTTTAAGTCAAAATTCACAAGACTTGGTCATTATTCACAAACACCCAATTGAAATAAAATAAAAAAACTCCCTCCTCTCTCAAAAATTCTCTCTCTAGACTCAAGAAGAAGAAGAGGCCATTGGAGCTAGGGTTGCTAGATTTTCAAGGTTCTTCCCCAAAGTTCTTGGAGTTTCTTAGATAAGGTATGGCTGCTTTTCATCCTTGGGTAGCTATCACCCAAGGAGCCCCTTCAAATTATGTTTTCAAGATATTAAATCCACCAATCTAGGGTTTTCAATCTTCAACATGGGTCTTCTTCCAAAATGAATTTTATGGTTAATTATGGTTGGTTATGGTGAATTGTGTATAGATTGATGGAGTATTGATGTTTTACAATGGAAATTCCCCATAGACCCATGTTTCCCCCATCTTGATAAATCATGAATTGATGTTATGGGTTGGTTGAGATTATGAATATGTCAATTGAATAAGGTTTATGTTGATTAAGCTATTGAATCATGAATTCCTCCTATATTATGTAGTAATTTTATATGGTTGGGTTGATTGTGATTTCAAGACCCTTGAAGGGCAAAGATATGAAGGTTATGCCTTTTTATGAGAATGATGTATGAGATTGTGATTTACTTTGCTAGTAATGATCCTACATCTATTGTGTAGTTGTGGTATTGATGCAAGATCCTTCTTACCTATACCCTATACACTTGATTATGCATGAAGTATGTATGTATGTTTATGATCAGCTTGTTGTATTGATTGAAAGGACATTCTCATGATCACAATACGACTACAAGGTGAAAGGTTTACTCACATGCTAAGGTTTCTAAAGTGAAAGGAGCATTCTCACTTAAGGAACCTATGAGCTATTATGATGATATGTTGGCAAGAGTGCCTAGTGTATTCTTTTATGAATATGAACTTAAGTAAAGACTAAATGTAACTTTTAAAGGTAATTATGCATAGCACTGAGTGGATAGGAGTATGAGATGGGTTCCTTCACGCTAGTAGTTGGGTTCCCAATACGGTGTCTCATGAGATGGAAACCTCCACGTTAGTAGTCAAGGTTTCTAGTAGCAATCTCCCTACCCCATAACTATGTGCCCACATAGGTCTTAGCTAGTGGATCCACCTAGAAGCTAAAATGTATGTTCTACCTTAGGCAAGTAGGACACCTCTTTTCAGTGTGGGGGGTAGAACACCGGATTCCATGTAGCTCACATGGTCTATGTCGGTTAATGCAATTCTTCCCTAAATGATATGAATATGAACTATGGTAAGAACATGGACTTTGATTATGACTTCTTAAGGGGTACTACTTATTGTGAGTGAGGGTATGGGACTTCACTTATGCATTGCACAAGTAGACTCTAAGAGGGGTTATGGTAAGGTTCTCCTATGTTATGATGACTTATAAATTATGTATGAAAGGTATGTATGAATGTTAAGGTTGACTTCACTTGTTACAAGTTATGAACATGAATGTCTTATCTCTTATGTATGTTCGTTATGGCTATGGTAAAATAAGATATGTATGTTGTTGGTGACCTAAATGTGATACTTAGCATTTGGTAGGGTTATGGGATCTTACCTTTGGCATTGCACTAGTGTGGCTTTAGGTTGCTTATATGTTGGGTTGGCTTATGTTTCTTTATAAATGTGCATAATGGCTTTTAAACTTGATAAATGCATGATTTCAACTAAATGTCCCTTTTAGGCATATTTTAAGGATATTGTGCATGGCTTCCATACTTGGTACAATTAATTGTGCTAACCCATATTTTCTACTTTACTATGAGTGTAGGTCCAGGTCGTTAGGACTACTACTACTTCTTCAAGTGAAACTTGGGTTGACTAATCCCTAGGTTTGGTGAGTCCTCAAGTTTGAGGACAAGATGTTATTGATTCTAGTTTCTAGTTTGCCTTCTATATTCTAGATTATATTGTATTTCCTATTTTTGGAGACTTAATTGATGTAAAGGGCTTTGACCCTATTTGTACTCTTATGTTGTAGATGGTTATTGAGACAAGTCTAGTTTCTTATTTTTCTATATCAAAAGGAGTTTACTTCTATTGTAAAAGCTTTAAATTTTCCGCAATTATTCTATGTCTTTATGTTATGATTATACTAAGGGCTTGTATGAGACCCCTTCGGGGTCAAGTACGCCATGTTACTCCTAGGGGGTAACCCCGGGTCATGACAGTATTAGTATGAACAAAAATATGAATTATGAACTATGGGTACTTCTGAAGCTTTACTTAGTATGGGTAAGAGTATGGGATCTTACTTATGCATTGCACAAGTATGCTTTGAAGGTATCTATGGTATGTTCCTTTTATATTATGATGATCGATCTAATGACTATGCTTATGATGTATGTTTGATGGATTGTTGCCCTAGTAGCCTTCCATGATATGATTGACTAAAGGTGATAGGATCCCTTGTCTATGAGAAGTAGGCTAAAAGATAAGATCAAATAGGATAAAGAGGTATTGTCACGACCCAAGTCTAGGGCCTAGACGTGACATGGCGAATGAGGAACCCGAAGGAACCCCAAACAAGCCTCTCAAACTTGTCATCACACTTCATCGGTCGCGGAAGTACATTCAACATTAATTAACGAGAAATAGGGACTAAGGGCAAACCATTTCAAAATGACATCATAGAACAAGAGTAAAGCTCATTTACAAAATACTTGTCCAACGCACACCTATACATACATAGATAGGACGGGGTCCATGACATACTACCGGCTCCCCTCATAGTCAAAATACAATTGCAAGCTAAAGTCTCAAAACATAGGAGTAGGAAACATAACATAGCCCTCGAATCATTGAGAACTCACCAACAAACTCGGATAAGCACCGTACTAGCCACGTGGATGGAGAGAAGGATCAAGAGTAGCTCCGGTCCCTACATGGTGATATCATGTAGGCAAAATATGCGTTAGTACTTGGAATGTACTAAGTATGCGGGGTGCAACACAACAATAGACAAGGACACAATCGAAATACAAGAAATAGTTTCATAGGCATTATGAATAACAATATGAGGATGTATGATCAAAGTGAAGTCAAAACATGTTTAAGTAAATCTATACTAATAGTAGATATCATATGTGTATGCATGATCCAACCAATCTATAACCCCAACTTAGGATGGGGGATGCCGTTCACACCCGGACACCCTGGTGGCAAGGTATAAACCCCTCACATGGTTGATGTTGGTCACACCCCAAGCATCCTAGGTGGTGAGATATAAACCTCTCACATGGTTGATGTTGGTCACACCCCAAGCATCCTAGGTGGTGAGATATAAACCTCTCACATGGTTGTCCGGTTCTTTTCCCCCGGACCGGGCATGGTCATGCAACACTTTATATAAGAAATTCCCATTAGGCTCTAATGCAATCTCACGTATGGAATGAACATATACACAAGCTTAATTTGTCATCAACACATCTCTGGATTGCCATACATCTCATAACTCAAGCTTTAAAGCATCGATTCATCAATTCTCCATAGTTTGACATTTTGTCAAACACCTTGAAGGCATGTAATGGAATCAAAGAGCATGGAAAATAGGGTAGTAATTATGCAGCCAAACCAGTGAACAACCTACAACAACACCTTTTAACACCCACAATACCACATGAAAATCTCCACATCCATTCCAAATTTAGATTCAAGTTCTAGAGTCACAACATACTCAAAACAATCACTTTTCATGTTTAAAATTCAATGTGCAGAAAATTATTACAAAGAACAAGACTAATTTATGAATCTTAACTTAAACCATGAATTAGTGAGTAGAATAGAGTCTAGGCACTATGGGTGGAAGGACCCATGAGTTCAACACCACATACCTTGAGTTATTATGAAGGTCTTGAGAGTGTCTTCAATGGAAGCTTGGAACTTGGAGCAAGAGTCTCTTCAATCTTGAGGAAGGTTTTGGATTAGGGTTCTTGAGAAAACTTGAGAGAAAATGTGTCTAAGTATGGGAGAGGTGTTTTGGTAAATGTTTTAGAGATGGGAATTGAATTAATGGTATATAGGAAATAACATATGCCCTTTGGAAAAATGGTCCAACACTTAGAAAAAAAAAATGAGGCGGGTGAACAGTAAAAACGCTCACTGGAAATTGCATTTCCTGCCGGACAGATTTTACAAAAATGGGCATAACTTCTTCGTCCGAATTCCGAATGAGGTGAAACGAAGTGCGTTAGGTAGATAACTCAAAGGGCTTTCCATGGATATTTTATGGGCCACCCAATTATTTGTGTGCTAGGAGATATGACCCTCCAAAGTAGACCCTCGAAAAAGGCTTCACTTGGAAATTTCGGATTTTGATACGGTTGCTCTAAAATTTGGGTTAGACCCATTTCCCACTCAATTTGACCCCCTAAACAAGAATATGAAGTCGGATTTTTGAAAAACGAAACGGATTTTTTTTTTTAGATATAGCTAAACAAGTTTCCGGTAACTTCCGAAGCACATTTTTAAGAACTTTTTGGGTCATTTCAATATCTCCCCCTTGGGAACATTCGTCCCCGAATGTGGAAGAGACGTACAAGGCAAGACTTAGTAAGAACATATCAGCCCCAACATGAATGCAAAATTTTATTTAAACATCACTTCAAGATTTCAAAACTTAGTGTAAAGCATCCATAACTCATCAATTTAAACATATATGCATATTAATGATTCAGAGGCTGAAATGTAAGACTCAATGGAGTACAAAGGACTTGATTTAATACCTTAGGCTTGAGTGGAGTTGAATAGATAAGGATAACGTCTTTGCATGTCCGCTTCGGCCTCCCAAGTAGCACTGTCCACTCGTTGATTTCTCCAAAGCACCTTAACGGACGCCACTTCTTTGTTCCTCAACCTTTTAACTTGTCTATCTAAGATCTGAACCGGGACTTCTTCATACGTCAAATTATCTTCTACAACACCCACAACCTCAAGAGGTACAATAGCGTTAGGATCACCAACACATTTCCTCAACATCGATACATGGAATACCGGATGAACTAATTCCATCTCCTTGGGCAACCCCAACTCATAGGCTACTTTACCAACCCTTCTTATTATCTCATAAGGACCGACATACCTAGGACTTAATTTCTCCTTCTTACCAAAACGAACCACACCTTTCATTGGAGAAACTTTCAAATAAACCCAATCACCCACTTTGAATTCAAGATCCCGTCTCCTCACATCGGCATAAGACTTTTGACGACTTTGGGCTGTTTTCAACCTCTCCCTAATCATCCTTACCTTCTCAAGAGCATCCATGACTAGATCCGGACCCAACAAGGCCACCTCTCCAACTTCAAACCACCCAACCGGTGACCTACACCGTCTACCATAAAGTGCCTCAAAAGGAGCCATACCGATACTAGAATGATAACTATTGTTGTATGCAAATTCAATCAAAGGAAGATGATTATCCCAACTACCTTTCAACTCCAATACACAAGCTCTAAGCATATCCTCCAAGGTTTGAATTGTTCTTTCAGCTTGGCCATCCGTTTGAGGGTGGAAGGCCGTGCTAAGCTTTACCTTTGTACCAAGACCCCTTTGGAATGACTTCCAAAAGTGAGAAGTGAATTGGGCACCACGATCCGAGATGATAGACAAAGGAATCCCATGCAACCTTACCAATTCATGAATGTACAACTTGGCATACTCTTCAGCCCCGTAAGTAGTTTTAACCGGTAGGAAATGAGCCGACTTTGTCATCCGATCAACCACCACCCAAACCGAATCAACGCCTCTTCTAGCCTTGGGTAAGCCCACTACAAAATCCATGTTGATTTCTTCCCACTTCCAAGTAGGTATCTCAATGTCTTGAGTTAGGCCACCCGGCCTTTGATGTTCGGCCTTAACTTGTTGACAACTATGGCAACCCGAAACAAATTTTGCAATGTCCTTCTTCATACCGCCCCACCAATACACATCCCTCAAGTCTCTATACATCTTTGTTGACCCCGGATGAATAGAATAAAAAAAATTATAAGCCTCATCAAGGATCATTTCCCTCACACCATCCACACATAATCTACCTTGGTACCTAAGGGCACCATCTCCCCCTTGGGAGAAAACCTCCACCTTACCACTACTCACCGAAGCCTTTAATTCTACCAAAGAAGGATCAAGATCTTGCTTGACTATCACCTCATCAACCAAGGAAGACCTTGAACCATCAACAACAACTACTCCTCCATTATCCACCCCTTCTAACCTAACTCCCAATTTGGCCAACCGATGGATCTCCTTAGCCAACTCTTTACTACCTTCCTCCACATGAGCCAAGCTACCCATGGACACTCTACTCAATGCATCCGCCACCACATTAGCTTTCCCCGGATGATAGTGAACACTCATATCATAATCCTTAAGGAATTCTAACCACCTCCTTTGTCTCAAGTTAAGATCTTTTTGCGTGAACACATATTGGAGATTCTTATGGTCGGTGAAGATATCAACATGCACCCCATACAAATAATGACGCCAAATCTTTAAAGCAAAAACCACGGCGGCCAATTCAAGATCATGGGTTGGGTAATTTTTTTCATGAACCTTAAGTTGCCTAGAAGCATAGGCTATAACCTTACCACTTTGCATCAACACACAACCCAAACCAATACGGGAAGCATCACAATAAACAACAAAACCTTCTAACCCATTCGGAAGTGACAAAATAGGAGCGGACACAAGCCTTTCTTTCAAAGTTTGGAAGCTTTCCTCACACTCATCCGACCACACAAATTTAGCCTTCTTTTGAGTCAACTTAGTCATAGGAGAAGCAAGAGAAGAAAACCCTTCCACAAATCTCCTATAATAACCCGCTAAACCCAAGAAACTCCTTATATCCGACGGGGTCAAAGGTCTAGGCCAATTCCTAACAACATCGGTCTTCTTAGGATCCACTTTAATACCATCCCCCGACACCACATGGCCTAGGAAAGCAACTTCCTTCAACCAAAACTCACACTTTTCATATTTAGAGTACAACTTCTCTTCCCTCAATCTTTGGAGTACAACCCTCAAGTGACCCTTGTGCTCTTCCTCACCCCGAGAATAGATCAAGATGTCATCTATAAAGACCACCACAAAAGAATCAAAGTAGGGTTTGAAAACCCTATTCATCAAATCCATAAAGAGAGCCGGAGCATTAGTCAACCCGAAAGACATCACCACAAACTCATAGTGCCCATACCTAGTACGAAAGGCCGTCTTGAGAATATCACACTCCCTCACCTTCACTTGATGATACCCTGACCGAAGATCAATCTTAGAGAAGTGACTAGCCCCATGCAATTGGTCAAATAAATCGTCAATCCTTGGAAGAGGATACCTATTCTTGACGGTGACCATATTAAGTTGTCGATAATCAATACACATTCTAAGAGACCCATCTTTCTTCTTCACAAACAAAACCGGAGCACCCCAGGGAGAATGACTAGGTCTAACAAACCCCTTCTCTAACAAATCTTTTAATTGCTCTTTCAACTCCGCCGGGGCCATATGGTAAGGGGGGATAGAAATAGGTTGAGTATCGGGAAGGAGGTCTATACCAAAATGTATCTCCCTTTCGGGAGGGACACCGGGAAGGTCTTCTGGGAAGACATCTAGAAACTCATTAACAACCGGAATAGACTCAATAGGAGGGACTTTAGACTCCACATCATTGACTCTCACAATATGGTACAAGCACCCTTTGGAAATCAACCTATGGGCTTTAATGCAAGAAATGAATTTCCCCTTCACCACAACATCCCGGCTCTCCCACTCAAGAACGGGTTCATTAGGAAATCGGAACTTGACTTTACGAGTCCTACAATCAATAGAAGCATAATATGCATGCAACCAATCCATCCCAAGAATAACATCAAAATCCACCATGTTCAACTCAACAAGATCGCAAGGCAACAACTTATTCAATATGCAAACCGGACAATTTCTATACACTTTTCTAGCAACAATAGAGACACCAATGGGAGTAGATACTTCATATGACTCATGCAAAAATTCTGACTCGACATGAAATTTTCTAGCAACTAAGGGGGGAACAAAGGAAAGGGTGGCACCCGGATCAATCAAAGTATAAACATCAAGATCAAAGATTTGCAACATACCGGTCACCACATCCGGAGTCTCATTAACACCTTGTCTACCATGCAAAGCATAAAATCGATTGTCCCTTGGGGCACCACTTTGAGAAGCACCTCTACCCAAAGGAGTAGTGTTAGCACTTCGGACCTTGTTGCGGATCTTGGGACACTCAAACCTCTTATGACCCACTTCTCCACATTCAAAGCAAGCACCCGAACCCTTCATGCAAGGACCACCATGCTTCCTCCCACACTTAGGGCATACATCCATAGAACCCACTTCACCTCCCCCTTGAGGTCTAGGAACATTGATAACAAATCCCCGGTTGACATGAGGGTTTCCTCGGCCTTGATGAAATCTAGCACCCTTAGGGAACCTATTCTCCAATCGGGCTCTCTTGGCCTCGTGCCCCCTTCTCTTCCTCAATTTCTCCTTCTCCATTTGCTCGGCATAAGTCATCAACCGAGACAAATCCATATCTCCAATGAGCATAGCGGACCGACACTCCTCACTAACCAAGTCGGATACACCCATCAAAAATTTGTTCATCCTCGACCTAGAGTCGGCCACCAAGTGAGGTGCATACTTGGAGAGTTGGACAAATTTGAGGGCATACTCCCTCACACTCATAGCTCCTTGCTTCAAGTTCATGAACTCCACCAACTTTGCCTCCCTAAGCTCAAGAGGGAAGAACCTATTAAGGAAAGCAAGTTTAAACTCCTCCCACAACACCACATAGCCATTACCTTTCTCACCCTTCCATTGATCAAACCAAATTTGAGCCCTTGAGTTGGTAGGCCGCCAATTCCGTCTTCTCACAAGCACCAACATTCATAATGGTCAAGATTTTGCATACCTCATCCATGAACTCTTGCGGGTCCTCATCCACCTTTGAACCATGGAAGACCGGAGGGTTTATCCTCATGAAATCTCTCACCCTTTCCCCCGGGGTGGTAGTTCGAGAAGCTTGGGCTCCTTGTTGCACTTGGTTAGCTACCACTTGTGCAAGCATGGTGAGTGCATCATGGAGCTCACCATTGGTGGGTGGCTCTTCCGGTGATCGGGACCGTCTTCCCCTCATGTTTGGCATGATGATCTAGCAATCCAAAGAACAAGCGTTAGGAAGGAATCACCTTATCGCACTCTATGTACGACATAGAACATGAAGAAGGGAAACCTTTCCTAAAACGTTTTGTAGCCTCCCATTCATAGTCGTGGCACGCTTCACAACCATGATTAGGACTCTACTCAACGCGGTGTGTTGGACTCCGAGGATTTAACAACCTAGTGCTCTGATACCAAGCTTGTCACGACCCAAGCCTAGGGCCTAGACGTGACATGGCGAATGAGAAACCCGAAGGAACCCCAAACAAGCCTCTAAAACTTGTCATCACACTTCATCGGTCACGGAAGTACATTCAACATTAATTAACGAGAAATAGGGACTAAGGGCAAACCATTTCAAAATGACATCATAGAACAAGAGTCAAGCTCATTTACAAAATACTTGTCCAACGCACACCTCTACCTACATAGATAGGACGGGGGCCATGACATACTACCAGCTCCCCTCATAGTCAAAATACAATTGCAAGCTAAAGTCTCAAAACATAGGAGTAGGAAACATAACATAGCCCTCGAATCATTGAGGACTCACCAACAAACTCGGATAAGCACCATACTAGCCACGTGGATGGAGAGAAGGATCAAGAGTAGCTCCGGTCCCTACATGGTGACATCATGTAGGCAAAATATGCGTTAGTACTTGGAATGTACTAAGTATGCGGGGTGCAACACAACAATAGACAAGGACACAATCGAAATACAAGAAATAGTTTCATAGGCATTATGAATAACAATATGAGGATGCATGATCAAATTGAAGTCAAAACATGTTTAAGTAAACCTATACTAATAGTAGATATCATATGTGTATGCATGATCCAACCAATCTATAACCCCAACTTAGGATGGGGGATGCCGTTCACACCCGGACACCCTGGTGGCAAGGTATAAACCCCTCACATGGTTGATGTTGGTCACACCCCAAGCATCCTAGGTGGTGAGATATAAACCTCTCACATGGTTGTCCGGTTCTTTTCCCCCGGACCGGGCATGGTCATGCAACACTTTATATAAGAAATTCCCATTAGGCTCTAATGCAATCTCACGTATGGAATGAACATATACACAAGCTTAATTTGTCATCAACACATCTCTGGATTGCCATACATCTCATAACTCAAGCTTTAAAGCATCGATTCATCAATTCTCCATAGTTGGACATTTTGTCAAACACCTTGAAGGCATGTAATGGAATCAAAGAGCATGAAAAATAGGGTAGTAATTATGCAGCCAAACCAGTGAACAACCTACAACAACACCTTTTAACACCCACAATACCACATGAAAATCTCCACATCCATTCCAAATTTAGATTCAAGTTCTAGAGTCACAACATGCTCAAAACAATCACTTTTCATGTTTAAAATTCAATGTGCAGGAAATTATTACAAAGAACAAGACTAATTTATGAATCTTAACTTAAACCATGAATTAGTGAGTAGAATAGAGTCTAGGCACTATGGGTGGAAGGACCCATGAGTTCAACACCACATACCTTGAGTTCTTATGAAGGTCTTGAGAGTGTCTTCAATGGAAGCTTGGAACTTGGAGCAAGAGTCTCTTCAATCTTGAGGAAGGTTTTGGATTAGGGTTCTTGAGAGAACTTGAGAGAAAATGTGTCTAAGTATGGGAGAGGTGTTTTGGGAAATGTTTTAGAGATGGGAATTGTACTAATGGTATATAAGAAATAACATATGCCCTTTGGAAAAATGGTCCAACACTTAGAAAAAAAAATGAGGCGGGTGAACAGTAAAAATGCTCACTGGAAATTGCATTTCCTGCCGGACAGATTTTACGAAAATGGGCATAACTTCTTCGTCCAAACTCCGAATGAGGTGAAACGAAGTGCGTTAGGTAGCTAACTCAAAGGGCTTTCCATGGATATGTTATGGGCCACCCAATTATTTGTGTGCTAGGAGATATGACCCTCCAAAGTAGACCCTCGAAAAAGGCTTCACTTGGAAATTTCGGATTTTGATACAGTTGCTCTAAAATTTGGGTTAGACCCATTTCCCACTCAATTTGACCCCCTAAACAAGAATATGAAGTCGGATTTTCAAAAAATGAAACGGATTTTTTTTTTTTAGATATAGCTAAACAAGTTTCCGGTAACCTCCGAAGCACATTTTTAAGAACTTTTTGGGTCATTTCAGGTATGATGGCCTAAAATAATATTTTGCCTAGGTGGAATTATGGGGTCTCATCTATGCATTGCACAAGCATAACTTGAAGGTTACTTATGAAGTTTCTCCTATGTTAAGAGGAATTGAGTATGGACTAAGCTTATGAATATGTGGTATTTCCTATGGTTGTTGAATTATGCCCATGTATATGTTGTCATCTCTTATGCTTATTGCCTATGTCTTATGATGATGTCTCTTATGTTCATGACTTATGATAGTGCCTCTTATGATTATGGTAGATGTCTTATGTTGACTAATGTCTCTTATCTGCTCATGTTGATGGTTTATGCTAGCTAACATATTTAGTACATTTTGTACTAACGCATACTCTTGCCTACATTCTTATCAAATGTAGGGTTTGGTGATTTTGGGTTCCATTCTTGAGGATAGGTTTCTAAGGAGCAAGGAGTTGAAGATTTGGTGAGTCCTCATAGCTTCGAGGACAAAGCCATCATTTTCCTTTATGTCTTTTATTTTCATGTCATGAGACTATTGTGTGGGCTGCGTCCCAAAGGTTTTATTCAAAGTTAACTTTAGATGGTTTGAGACAAAGTCTAGTAAGACTTCTACTTGTTTTTATAAATATACTTCGATTGTATGGAAAAAGTTTTAAAATTTCCATATTTTTTCTATTATCTTATGTTATGATATGCCAAGGGATTGTATGAGACCCCTTCGGGGTGAAGTATGTCATGTTACTTCTAGGGTGTACCCCTAGGTCGTGACAAAGTTGGTAATCAAAGCACAAGGTTTAGAATGGTTTAGGATTGTCTCAAACCACGTCTAGTAAAGTCTTGTTTATAAATGTGAAGTGCGCCACATTTATGAATAGGAAGCTATTAGATGAGTAGGAAACTTCACTTCTTCATTCTCTAAGTCGTGCCATAGAATTTAACTCTATTATGTATTTCTCCTAATATGTGCCCTATGGTTTTCAAGTTATGGCTGATACAAGGGAAAATGCTAGGGGAAACGAGGGAGGCAATATGGAGAAAGAGGTTCTCCAAGCTCCTCTTCAAGCTCCAATTGATCCTTCAAATAGGTCGAATGCAGAGTTTAGGTCTACTATCCAATTATTGGCTCAAGCATTGGCAGCGCAAGCCAATAGAGAAGTTGTAGCTCCAGCAAACCCAGTAAGGGGGATGGCTGTGATGTGAGGCCAAAAATACATATTTTTAATCATTATTTGCCTCACATTTATTATTTATATCTGTCCTTTTTGAGAATTAATTTTATTGATTGTGCTAAATAGTGTATTTTATTTGTAGGAGTAAATTGACGTAAAGTTGAAGAAATTTGGAGCTAAAACGAAGTAAAGATGGAAGGTTGAAGAAGGAAATCAAGCAGACAACTTAATGAAATAAATTCTATATAATAATGTATAAGGAAAAGTTGCAGCAATAGCAAAATTAAAGATTACTGTTGCTGCTGCCACGTGGCAGCCGATAACGGTAGCAGCAACCCAACATGGCGGCTACAGTGTTTTACGTACGGGAAGAATTCCAATTTCTTTTGGTTTCGATTTTGGATTCCTAATTTGCTTTGGACTCAATTATTTTATTTAGGGTTTACTATATCTATAAATAGTACATAGAAATAATTATGGGAGGTATCAAGAGCAAGGAGGAGGCACTTTTGAAGGGAAAGTCGTCAATACTTTTTAGGGTTCTTTTCTTCTTCTTGTTTTCTTAGACATTAGTAGCTAAAGCTCGTTTTTGGGGCTGTTGCTACGAATTCAATGTTGATTATTTGAGGCTTTATGAATTGATTTTCGGTTGTCAATCCAAATTACTTTTATATTCTTGTTTTACTATTTTATGCTTGCGCACCATAAAATAAATCTAGTGTCTAATCTTAAAATCGAACGAGGAGGGATTAGATAGACCATATAATATAGAGAGCTCGGTCCACCCATTAGATTGAGGTGATTAGTGTTCAGGAGTGATGCCCAGACGAACACCTTGTTTGGTTACGAAATAGGATGAAATATAAATGCTCACCAGTTAGTTTATCTATCCCCGCTCAACGATGTAGTTAGATGGCTAACTGGGGTAGGCGGCGAGAGGCGAACCACCCGGACCATACTATCAACCCTATAAACCAGTAATTTGACAACTGAAGTGAATTCTAAGCCAAAAATATGATACATGAAATCCAATACATGCTGCAGCCCTGGGATTTTCCAACTATTGTAAGTAATTTTATTATTTTGTTCTTGCATTCTCCTCTTTTGGTTCTCTTAACTAAATAAATTAGATCAGTATAATTTAGTAAAAATAGTTAATTGACAAGTCCTTTGGGTTGGATAATCTGGTTCTTTTAAGAGCCACTATATTACTTGCGCGACAGCGTACACTTGCGTGTGCAATTGGGAGCAACAAGTTTTTGGCGCCGCTGCCGAGGACTTAGAAATTAACTATTTGTCTAAGTTATATTTTGTCTTTTTATTTATTTAAGTTTTGTTTTTATAAGTTTTTTTTTAACAAATATATTTTTTTCTTTGTTTGAATAATTTGATACTCTTATTGATATGGATGATTGGGATAAATCGTGGTTGGTTGATGAATGTCCTTTATGTGATATATGTGGTCGTCAGTATATTCATTGGAATGGTTGTCCTAAATCTTATTCCCTTCCCCCGAACACCTATTATGATTCTTCTGTTATTTGTGATGTTGGTAGGGGCGATGAAGTAGAGAATGCAAAACAAGAGGCGCTTGAATGTACAGACATGTTGGACAAAGTTAATTCAAAAATCGCTGAACAAATGTTTGAATATGTGGAAGGGAAAAAAACAATCATGAAATTTCTGTATGAGCTTGATGCTATTCAATTAGAAATTACTGACCTAGAGATTGCAACCCAACAAAGAGAAAGCTACGAAGAAGCAGAGATAGTGAGTCAATCTTGGCTACAAGAACAAACTCAACTTCTAAAGTTTCATGAGTCTAGCCGTGATGGTCTGACATACATGACAATCCAACTAATTGAAGAAAGAGTTGAGATCACACAAGACATAGATCAATTTGGCTCAGATATTCATGACTTAGAGGCTCACAACAAAAAGATTGGATGATGACTAACTAGTGGAGCAAAAAAAGGAATTCCAACCATTCAACTATACCTTATTCCTTAATATCGATGTTGAGAAAGAGTACAAAAGTGACAATGTTGTAAAAAATGTTGCTTTGGAGTTGAGACAACTTGAATCTCATTCAAAACACTTTTCTATAAAATTTGAACTAATGGATGAGTGTATTGATGAAGAACAAGGCCCCTACATTCTAAAGTTTTTTAGTCCACATAGACAAAACGACATTCCTCACTTAAGGGCCAAGAAGTGCAAGATGCGACATAAATTACTTGGTTTCTTTATATTTATACCACCACCCCTTGAGAGAAGCAGAAAAATAGATGCAAAGTTAGGAGTACAATTCATAAGTTCAAAGTGGAAAGAAAAGTAGTGAATTTACTTGTTTCGTGCCGCGACGTTAAATTAGGCGCTTATTGGGAGGCAACCCAATTTATAGTGTAACTTCTTATTTTATTTTTATTTATCATTTTTTTTCTTTTGGTTTTGTTTTTACAGGTTTTGGAGAAGTCTGAGTATCTAGAATTTAGAGATAAGGAGCACGTTTGAGCTTAAGTGTGGGGTGCGTACGACCCTTGATGAAAATAAAGAGAACATGCTACTAGCTAGGCCTAAAGGCCTCAGGGAGTTTTCCTAATCCTTGTTGTAAATTTTATTTGATGTTTTGGGGACATAGCATATTTTTTAAGTGTGGGGTGGAGGAATAAATTTCTAGTTTTTATTGTTTTATTGAGTCTTTTATTTTTTTTAGGATGGGTTCCTTGGCTTTTGTTTTCGGTTATTTTCCTGAGGATAGTCCCTTTGAACCAAGTGTCTTTTATTTTTTTAGGAAATTTTATTTATTTTTTTTTATTTTTTTTTGAGAAAAAAAAAAAGAAAAGACCCTTTTGAGTGGTGTGATACTTGTTATTTAGGCCTAATTTTTGAGTAGTACTTTCTTGTGAATGCTTGATTGATAAAAAAAAAATTGCAGACTCCTTGACATCTAAGCTCATGGTTGTGACTTTGTATATACCTTATTTTATTTTGTAGTTTGTTATGATCCTGTATCTCTTAGAAGTGGAATTGATCCATCTTGATTGATACTTGTGCCATGTGTGGTGAGAATTTGTTTATTCCATGTTTTGCATCTTAGTCTAGAAGTTGCCCTGCATGTTATTGAAGTGAAATAAAAAAGTGTTGCTTTGTTTAGGAGATGATAATAGGCTTTCTTTGATATGTCTGGTAAATTTTAGCCTTTTCAGATATTATATCACTAGTTAGCGTTTTTGAGCATGTAGCCTTTTGTTGGTAGCCATATTTTACCCTTGACTATTTTTGTTGAATCCCTAGTTTTTGCACCTTGCTTCCTTGAGCATTATAGCATAGACTTATTCTAATTATTAATTCTTAGAAAAAGGGATGGTTGAGTGAAAAGGTAATCAATGATAGCTACAAAGTGTTTAAAAAGCTCTCTTTGAAAGAATGTGACATGAACAAAAAAAAAAAGTTATCTTGATGATGGCCTTGGTCCTTCCAAGGACATCGTGCACCTTAACGCATGTAAAATATGTAAGTTGAGGGTGGCTATTACGAAGGAAAACTTAAAAAAAGAAAAGAAAAAAAAGATTGAAACATTCTTGAGATGATGAGAATTACTTGTGAAATAATTGTTGTATAGAGGGCTGAAAATAAAGAAGAAAATAATGGGTGATGAAGTCTTAAAGTGCAAAGTGCTTAAGGAAGTGTAAGTCACTATTATATAGTTTTCCTACCCGTCCCCTAGCCTACATTACAACCCGTTTAAGTCCTATTTGATTTTATTCGAGCATGCTTAATTAGTGGAGATGTACATAATAGGCAAGCATATGGTTCTTTGTGCATACATGTGAATTTTCTTTGTGAGTGTGAGAGTTGTTCTTGATAAGAAGTCCTTAATTTATATTCAATCTTTTGAATTGATTGTGTGAACTATTTCTTTTTGTTAGGGCACTTGTTTCATGATGGATAGGTGATTTTATTAACTTTATTTGATGAGAGTAGGGGAGCAAGATTAAATTTGATGAGTTCAAAGTCTTTCCTTGAGGTAGGAGGTTAGAGGTTTGTTGTTTATTTGGATGTCTTGCATAATGATTGAGAAGAGTACTTGATGTTTTGAAATCGGTATATGGCCTAATTGTTTGTATTAACCAAAGTGATGACATTCCTAGTATTATTTTTTGAGATGAGTTTTAATGCTTGCTCGAGGACGAGCAAAAGTTTAAGTGTGGGGTATTGATGTGAGGCCAAAAATACATATTTTTAATCATTATTTGCTTCACATTTATTATTTATATTTTTCCTTTTTGAGCATTAATTTTATGGATTGTGCTAAATAGTGTATTTTATTTGTAGGAGTAAATTGACGTAAAGTTGAAGAAATTTGGAGCTAAAACGAAGTAAAGAAGGAAGGTTGAAGAAGGAAATCAAGCAGACAGCTTAATGAAATAAATTCAATATAATAATGTATAAGGAAAAGGTGCAGCAATAGCGAAATTGAAGATAACTGCTGCTGCTGCTGCTGCCACGTGGCAGCCGATAACGGTAACAGCAACCCAACATGGCGGCTACAGTGTTTTACGCACGGGAGGAATTCCAATTCCTTTTGGTTTCGATTTTGGATTCCTAATTTGCTTTGGACTCAATTATTTTATTTAGGGTTTACTATATCTATAAATAGTCCATAGAAATAATTATGGGAGGTATCAAGAGCAAGGAGGAGGCACTTTTGAAGGGAAAGTCCTCAATACTTTTTAGGGTTCTTTTCTTCTTGTTGTTTTCTTAGACATTAGTAGCTAAAGCTCTTGTTCTGGGGCTGTAGCTACGGATTCAATGTTGATTATTTGAGGCTTTATGAATTGATTTTCGGTTGTCAATCCAAATTACTTCTATATTCTTGTTTTACTATTTTATGCTTGCACACCATAAAATAAATCTAGTGTCTAATCTTAAAATCGAACGAGGAGGGATTAGATAGACCAGAGAATATAGAGAGCTCGGTCCACCCATTAGATTGAGGTGATTAGTGTTCAGGAGTGACGCCCAGACGAACACCTTACTTAGTTACGAAATAGGATGAAATATAAATGTTCGCCAGTTAGTTTATCTATCCCCGCTCAACGATGTAGTTAGATGGCTAATTGGGGTAGGCAGCAAGAGGCAAACCACCCTGACCATACTATCAACCCTATAAACCAGTAATTTGACAACTGAAGTGAATTCTAAGCTAAAAATATGATACATGAAATCCAATACATGTTGCAGCCCTGGGATTTTCCAACTATTGTAAGTAAATTTATTATTTTGTTCTTGCATTTTCTCTTTTGGTTCTCTTAACTAAATAAATTAGATCAGTATAATTTAGTAAAAATAGTTAATTGACAAGTTCTTTGGGTTCGATAATCTGGTTTTTTAAGAGCCACTATATTACTTGCGCGACCACGTACACTTGCTTGTGCAATTGGGAGCAACAAGCTACTTCTAGAGTGAGGGAGTTTTTGAGGATGTACCCTTAGAAGTTTTATGGCTCTAGGGTGGAGGAGAATCCTCAAGAGTTTGTAGAAGAGGTTTCTAAGGTGTTAGATTTATGAGAGTGACTCTGATAGAGAAGGCGGAGTTAGGTTCTTGTCAACTCAAAAGGGTTTATCAAATATGGTATGATCAATGGAAAGAGACTAGACTGGTAGGATTGGGCCCTATAGAGTGGGAATGGTTTAAGAGTGGTTTTCTAGATCGGTTCTTCCCTTTAGAGATGAGAGAAGCTTTGGTGCTTGAGTTCATCAACCTTAGACAAGGTGGGTGATTTGAGTGTTAAGGAATATGCATGGAGGTTCACTCAATTGTCTAAGTATGTTTCAATTCTAGTGTATGATCCCAAATTGGGAATGAGTAAGTTTGTGTCTGGATTGTCCGATTTAGTGGTAAAAGAATGTCGTATGGCCATGTTTGAGCATGATATGAATATCTCTCATTTTATAGTTTATGCTCATCAAATTGAGGAAGAGAAACTTGAAGAAAGGTCTAGGGAGAAAAAGAGGTTTAGGATTGATGATGATAGCTCTTCTCTTGAAAGGTTCTCTGGACAAGGTCCTTCTAGGTTTCCCCCAAGATTTAGTGAAGAGAGGGTGTCTAACCCTAAGCCTCGGAGAGAGAGAGATAGTAAATCTTTGTTGCCAAAACCTACTTGTTCTAGGTATGGAAAGAGACATGAGGGTAGATGTTTAGCCGGTACAGAGGGTTCTTATGGTTGTGGTGAGAGTGGCCACAAGATAAGAGATGGAACGGTGCTTAGGGTTAGGGGAAAAGAGAGGAAGCAAATTAATTCATATGCTCTTCAAGCTAAAAATGACCAAGAGTGACAACCTTATGTGACTACCGGTATGTGTTTTAAGCTTTATCTAGATTTCGGTGTTGCTTGTGTTTTATGACTTGATAGATTTGATATGATAGACTTTGATGTTGTCTTTAGTGTGAATGAACTTCATTGTTGCTTCCATGTCATAGATGATGTTTAGAAGAGTTTGTATAGGCTTACTCCCAAGGGGGAGATGATGTGCCTAGATAGTAAGGTTATTGTGTGTTTATGTGTTGCCATGATTTTCTTATATGATGCATGTTCATGAAAGCTTGTGATTTAAAGAAAATGAGTTTGCATGATTTTTTCCTCATGTTGTAGTGCATCAAGTATGAGTTTCCTATATGACTTCATGAGATGAATATATGAGCATGCCTTAGTTTGGAGTTGAAAGATTCCTCATTGAATAAAATTGCATGTGAGCTCCATGAGTGTATGTTGAGCATGTTTTAGCTAGGAGATGGTAATTCCTCCTTAAATATGAGTAGATATATACTTTCATGCATTTTGGGTTGGTTAGATGTAGTTCCTACTTCCTTATGTTGCATTGAGTATGTTTCGTTTGGAATTGAAGTTTTCCTACTTTGTTCATGTACATTTAGATGATTTGCATGCATGATGGGCAGCTAGTCTAGAGTCATTTCCTTTAAGAGGTGTTTAGAATTATCATTCGAGGACGAATGATCCCAAAGGGGAGATATTGTAACACCCCGTAAATTAGTAGACCATCTAGGGTTAAATTGAGGGCTAGAGTTAAGACTTGAGGGCATGAACCAAGGCAAAGGGGAAAGGGCCAAGGCTGCCCCATGCTTGCCATGGAACTGTCCATGACCACGAGAGCCTAGAAGGCTCGTGGTGGCCACCACGAATCATGGTGCCACCCGCGGTTGGTGAGGCAGTGTGCCCCTTAAGGCTGCCTCAAATTGGCTCACCTTCACGAGCCACTTCACGGCCAGTGGTGAAGAACACGGCCTGTGGGAAGGCTCGTGAAGAAGCCTTAGAATGAGGGAGGCCAAGACACTGCCCAAGGACCACGGCTCGTGGTCTTGACTACAGCTCATGAGCCCTGTCGTGGTGCCTGACACTATGGCTGCCTAGTGAGGGGTCGTTTAGTAAATTCCTTTTTAGTTATTTTTAAGTGGGGGTCATTTTGTATAGACTTTATTAACCTATATAAACTATTTTAAGTCATTAACCACCCTAATGAATTCATTAATTCCAAAAGCCCAAAAGATCCCAAAGTTCATCTTCTCATATAGCCTCTCTCTAGAAAACCGAAGAAGAAGAAGAAGAAGAGAGGGTCAAGATAGGTCAACTTCCTCCATTGATACAATCTTTGTGAGTGCTTTACATTCAAGGTTTTTTAGCTTATTCATCCATGGAGCCCCCTAGATTTTCCCCAATTGGGAAAAGAAAACCCAATTCTAGCTAGGGTTTCTTCCTATGTTGTGGGTAGTGTTGAGTATGATTCCAATTGAGTGGATAGTACTTGTTTATGATTGATTTAGTATTGAATTATGATATTATGTGTTTTCCATGGTTAATCCTAGTCTAATTGATGAAATTGTAGTAATGTGGGTTTATGCCATGAAAGGTGAAATTGAGGATTCATAGGTGATCTTCTTGAATTGATGACATGTATAGCAATTGATCAAGAATAGAAGTATGTAAACATGAATTGAATTAGATTAAATATTATATGATGGCTCTTGACTAAGTAATGAATGAGATTGAGCCTTTATGATGAATTAAGACTAGAATTGCTTAAAGATGAATCTTGTGACTAGATTATCTTGTGATGTAGATATGTATGATGATTGTAAGAAGTTAAACTTTGAGAGTAAGGCTTGTAGACATGAAGGATAATCACTAGGGATTTTAGAGTAAAGCTAACACGATGAACTATGGATGCTAAGGCTTTGAGAGTAAGATCTATCTGAGAATAGAAGGCTAATGAATATAATGGTGATGAAAGATCTTTACCTACCTAATCTACCTCATGAATTGTTGAATGCATAAAGGGATAGAATAACATGAGTTAGGAGGATATCCATGTCTAGTGCATGAACCCTAGGTGTGATGATTGGAAGTAAGCTTTGAACCTCAAGGAGGTGAAGTATGAGAATTATGCTTGTAGTAATTAAACTACTTGAATTATGAATATATCCATGTCTAATATAGTCATTCTAGATATGTTGATTTGATATGATTATGAATATATCCATGTCTAATGTAGCCATTCTAGATATGTTGATTTGATATGATTATGAATATATCCATTTCTAATGTAGTCATTCTAGATATGATGATGTGATATGAGCTTTGACCTTAAAAGGGCAAAATATGATATTATGCATGTTTTATGAAGTTTAGTACATGCTTTAGAAACACTTTGAGAGTAAAGTGAGTATGATCATGATCTAGTTGTTGTGTTGAAAGATTATCATCATATACACAGTTAGGCATGATTATGATATGATATGCAAGGTTTGTCACATATAGTGATTCTAAGGTTGGAAGAATAGTCTCACCTAATGAATCTATGAGCTTTAGTATCAGTTATGTTGGATTGAGTGTCAAGACATTCTTCCACAAATATGAACTTAAGTCAAGACTTAATATGAACTCAATGGGACTTAATGCCTAGCACCGAGTTGATATGAATATGAGATGGAAGCTTTTACACTAGTTGAGTTCGGCTTCCTAATGAAAGCTTCTACCATAGTTAAGTCCTGCTTTCCAAATGGGTACCTTCTACCTTAGTTGAGTCTGGGTTCCCAAAGTACGTATCTCATGAGATGGAGACCTTCTACCTTAGTTGAGTCCGGGTTTCTAGTAGCAATCTCCTTATCCCATAACTATGTGCCCACATAGGTTACTTAGCTATTGGATCCACCTAAGCTAAGAGTATGGTTCTACCCTCGGCAAGTAGGACAACCCCTTTTCGGTGGGGGATAGACATCGGATTCCTTGTTTAGCACACATGGTCTATGTCGGTTAAGGCTTATGTCCCCAAGATGGTAGTAGTATGAACAAGAATATGAGTTATGAATTATGGGTACTTAAGAAGCTTTACTTAGTATGGGTAAGAGTATGGGATCTTACTCATGCATTGCACAAGTATGCTTTGAAGGTATCTATGGTATGTTCCTTTTATCTCATGATGATCTATGTAATGAATATACTTATGACTTATGCTTATGATGTATGTTTGATGGATTGTTTGCCTTAGTTGCCTTCAATGATATGATTGACTAATAAAGGTGATAGTTCCCTTGTCTATGAGAAGTAAGCTAAAAGATAAGATCAAATAGGATAAAGATGTATGATGGCCTAAAAGTGATACTTAGCCTAGGTGGGAATATGGGGTCTCATCTATGCATTGCACAAGCATAACTTGAAGGTTACTTATGAAGTTTCTCCTATGTTAAGAGGAATTGAGTATGGACTAAGCTTATGAATATGTGGTATTTCCTATGGTTGTTGAATTATGCCCATGTATATGTTGTCATCTCTTATGCTTATTGCCTATGTCTTATGATGATGTCTCTTATGTTCATGACTTATGATAGTGCCTCTTATGATTATGGTAGATGTCTTATGTTGACTAATGTCTCTTATCTGCTCATGTTGATGGTTTATGCTAGCTAACATATTTAGTACATTTTGTACTAACGCATACTCTTGCCTACATTCTTATCAAATGTAGGGTTTGGTGATTTTGGGTTCCATTCTTGAGGATAGGTTCCTAAGGAGCAAGGAGTTGAAGATTTGGTGAGTCCTCATAGCTTCGAGGACAAAGCCACTATTTTCCTTTGTCTTTTATTTTCATGTTATGAGACTATTGTATGGGCTACGTCCCAAAGGTTTTATTCAAAGTTGAGTTTAGATGGTTTGAGACAAAGTGTAGTAAAACTTCCGCTTGTTTTTATAAAAAGACTTCAATTGTATGGAAAAAGTTTTAAAATTTCTGTATTTTTTTCTATTATCTTATGTTATGATATGCCAAGGGCTTGTATGAGACCCCTTCAAGGTCAAGTACGCCATGTTACTTCTAGGGTGTACCCATCGGGTTATGACAGCGCATCGGCCTGGCGACATCAATTGAGGCAAGGCTACATCGGCTAGGTGACAACCACCGATGCTAGCCTACATCGGCTAGGCTACATCAACCTAGGCTTGGGCGTCTCAACCACGTGACATCGGCCGAGGCTAGGCTACATCGGTCAAGGCCTGGCCGCATCGGTCAGGCAACATCGTCCAGGCGACAATGATCGAGGCTAGGCTACATTAGTTAGGCGACATTGATCGAGGCCAGGTTACATCGACCTAGGCTTGGGCGGCTTAGTCAGGCGACATTAACCTAGGCTAGACTACATCAACCCAAGGCTTGGGCCCATCTGTCAGACGAAATCCACCGAGGCTAGGCTACATCAGCCAAAGCCTGGGCCTATCGTCCAGGCCACATCAATCGAAGCCAGGCTACATCGGTGGAGCATGCGCGCCTAGGCCTACTAACATCGACCGAGGAGCCAATGTCTTGCAAGCTGAATATTTTTTTGAGGAATATTTATATTTTAAAAATATATATATTTTTCTTGATATTTTTATTTTTTGAACAATTACGGAAAAAAATTAAATTTTTTAAAACCATTATTTTTTATATTTCTTAGCCTCACGCATTGCGTCGCCCCTCTAAGGTGTCGCACGAGGAAGAAATTAGTCTCCCGTGCGCCCTAAGCGTGCGGCTTGCCTAAATGTGAGTCCACATCAACAGACGTTGTGACAAGTGGTGGTTGAAACTCAACTCTCTTTGTTGTCGGTAGGCGGTTTTGTCGAGCCATTTTTGTGAAAAATGACTTTTAACCCATTCAATTTTGAATTTTCTCCAATTTTTCATTAAATAGTTTTTTTCTTTGTTGGTAAAAAACTGATAAAACAAAATGGAATTTGAGTTTGAATTAGATTGGTAATGCATATGTGAATGACAATTTTAATATTAGATAATCCATTTTTTGAAAAATATCTTTTATCCCATTTAATTTTAAATTTTCCCCAAATTGGCATAGGATTTTTGTCCCTTTATAGTAAAAATATGATGAAACAAAATGGATTTGAGTTCAAAATACATTGTTAATACATATGTGAATGTAAATTTTAATATTGGCTGATGAATTTTAAGACGAGGCAGGCGACATCATCCTAGGCTTGCACGCATTTACCATGCGACATCAAGTCTTTGAACGCAAATCGTGCCCAAAATCATTGGGCTGAAGGCATGTCTATCGGGCACATCAATCTTGGCCGAGGCCTAGGCGCATCGTCTAGGAAACATCGGCCTAGGCAAGGCTACATCGACCAAGGCCCGGGAGCATCGGTCTGGCGACATCAATTGAGGCTAGGCTACCGGCCATGCGACAACGAGCGATACTAGGCTACATCGTCTAGGCGACATTGACCAAGGCCAGGCTACATCGACCTAGGCCTGGGAGCCTCAACTAGGTGACATCGACAAGGCCTGGGCGAATCGGTTAGGTGATATCAATTGAGGGTAGGTTACATCGGCCAGGCAATAACGACCGAGGTTAGGCTACACCGGTCAGGCGACATTGATCGAGACCAGGCTACATCGACCTATGCCTGGGCGACTAAGTCAGGCAACATCAATCGAGGCTAGGCTACATCTTCCAAGCGACATCCACAGAGGCTAGGCTACATCGGCCAAGGCCTAGGCCTATCGTCCAAGCCACATCAATCGAGGCCATGCTACATCAGCACAACATGCACGCATCGGCAAACCTATATCTCGGCTAGGAGCCTTGGTATACTAACATCAACCGATGAGCCCAGGCCTTGCAATCCGAATATTTTTTTAGGTGTTTTATATTTTTTTTATTTTTTTATTTTTTTATTTATTTTTTAAAAAAAATAAAATAATATATATATATATATATATTTCTTGATTTTTTCATTTTTTGAACATTTACGGAAAAAAAAATCGAAAAACATTGTTTTCAATATTTTAAATTCATTGGTGCAAGCCGAGATTTTTTTTGACGTGTTTTTGTTTTTTTAAAAAATATTTTTCATAATTTTTATATTTTTCATACATTTACGAAAAAATGATTTTTTCAAAACCATTATTTTCGATATTTTAAAGTCATGCAGCAAGTCAAAAAAAAATTATGTTGTTTTTATAAAAAAATTTATATGTTTCTTGATTTTCATATTTTTCTGTCATTTATGAAAACAAATAAATTTTTGATTTATTTTAAAACCATTATTTTTTATTTTTTTTAACTCAGTGGTGCAAGTCAAATTTTTTAAGGTGTTTTATATTTTTCGGTCATTTACAAAAAAGAATTCAATTTTGATTTTTTTAAAAAACCATTATTTTCGATATTTTAAAGTCATTGGATCAAGTCAAAAAAAATTAAAGGTGTTTTTTTTATATTTTTCTTGATTTTTGTATTTTTAGGTTATTTACGAAAAAAATTAACATTTTGAGTTTTTTTGTTAAAAACCATTATTTTTGATATTTTAAAGTCATTGGTGCAAGTCAAAAAAATTTTAAAGGTGTTTTTATTTATATTTTTCTTGTTTTTCAAATTTTTCGGCCATTTACAAAAATAATAAAATATTCAGCTTTTTCGAAAACCATTATTTTTTATATTTTAAAGTCATTGGTGCAAGTCAAAATTTGTATAAAGGAGTTTTTATATTTTTTTATTATTTTTCTTGATTTTTATATTTTTCGAACATTTACGAAAAAAATACGATTCTTTTTTTTTAAAACTATTATTTTTGATATTTTAAAGTCATTGGTAGGTAAGCAAGCAGAAACTTTTTTGAGGTGTTTTTATATTTTATGTATTTTTCTTGATTTTTATATTTTTCGAACATTTACAAAAAATATAATTTTTTTATTTTATTTTTAAACCATAATTTTTTATATTTTAAGGTCTTTGGTTCAAGATGAATATTTTTTTGAGGTGTCTAATATTTATCTTAATATTTTTATTTTTAGAATATTTACGAAATATTTTTTTTGCATTTTTTGAAACCATTATTTTCGATATCTTTGAGCCTCACGCATCGTGTCGCCCCTCGCAAGGTGTCACGTAGGGAAGAAGCTTGCCTCATGTGCACCTTGAGTGCGCGACTAGCCTAAATGTGAGTCCACGTTAACAGACGTCACAACAAGTAGTGGTTAAAACTCAACTTTCTTTGTTGTCGGTAAGTGGTTTGGTCTAGCCAATTTTGTGAAAATGACTTTTAACCCATTCAATTTTGAATTTTCTCTAATTTTGCATAAAATTGTTCTTTATTTGTTGGTAAAAATCTGATAAAACAGTATGGATTTTATATTTTTTGATTATTTACGAAAAAATTTAGTTTTTCCTTCAAAACCCATTATTTTCGATATCTTAAAGTTATTGGTGCAAGTTGAATTTTTTTGAGGTGTTTTAATAGTTTTTTTATATTTTTTTATTTTCATATTTTTCGGTCATTTAGGAAAGAAAATAAAATTTTGATCTTTTTTCAGAAACCATTATTTTCGATATTTTAAAAGCATTGGTGCAAGTCAAAAAAAAATTAAGGTGTTAAATATTTTATTTTTATATTTTTCTTGATTGTAATATATTTAGGCCATTTACGAAAAAAATAAAATTTTGATTTTTTTTTTAAAAACCATTATTTTTGATATTTTATAGTCATTGATGCAAGTCAAATTTTTTAAGGTGTTTTATAATTTATTTATTTTTTATTTTATTTTCATATTTTCGGTCATTTACGAAAAAATTAAAATTTTGAATTTTTTTCGAAAACCATTATTTTCGACATTTTAAAGTCATTGGTTTAAGTCAAAAAACAATTTAAGGTATTTTATATTTTTTTGAATTTGTTGGTCATTTACGATAAAAAAAAATTGATATTTTTTAAATTATTATTTTCGATATTTTTAAGTCATTGGGTCAAGACAAAATAAGGTGTTTTATATTTATATTAATAATTTTCTTGATTTTTATATTTTTTGGTTATTTTCAAAAAAAAAATATTTTTTTGTTAAAAACCATTATTTTCGATATTTTAAAGTCATTGGTGCAAGTCAAAAAAAATTAAAAGGTATTTTTATATTTTTTATATTTTTCTTGATTTTCATATTTTTAAGCCATTTACGAAAAAAAAAATATTCATCTTTTTTCAAATACCATTATTTTTTATATTTTAAAGTCATTGGTGTAAATCGAATTTGTTTTAAAGTGTTTTTACAATTTTTTATATTTTTTATATTTCTTATAATTTTCGGCAATTTACGAAAAAATAATTTTTTTATTTTTTCGAAAACCATTATTTTTCGATAATTTAAAGTCATTGGTGCAAGTTAAATTTTTTTTAAGGTGTTTTATATTTTTTTTATATTTTCGGTCATTTACGAAAAAATTAAAATTTTGATTTTTTAAAAAAACTATTATTTTTTGTATTTTAAAGTCATTGATGCAAGTCCAATTTTTTTAAGGTGATTTATATTTTTTATATGTTTCTTGATCTTTATATTTTTCGGTCATTTACAAAAAAAAAAAAAATTTTGATTTTATTTTTAAACAATATTTTTTTATATTTTAAGGTCCTTGATTCAAACCGAATATTTTTTGAGGTGTTTTATATTTTTCTTTATTTTTTAATTTTATGGATATTTACGGATTCTTTTTTTTTTGCATACTTTTAAAACCATTATTTTGATATTTTTGAGCCTCACGCATCGCATTGCCCCTCGCAAGGTGTCGCGTAAAGAAGAAGCTGGCCTCCTGTGATGCCTAAGCACACGGCTAGCCTAAATGTGAGTCCACATCAACAGACGTTGCGATAAGTGGTGGTTGAAAGTCAACTTTCTTTGTTATCGGTAGGCGGTTTGATCGAGCCAATTTTGTGAAAAATGACTTTTAACCCATTTAATTTTAAATTTTCTCTAATTTTGCATATAATTGTTCTTTCTTTGTTGGTAAAAATCTGATAAAACCAAATGAACTTTATATTTTTCGACCATTTACGGATTTTATTTTTTTCAAAAACCATTATTTTTTATATCTTAAAGTTATTGGTGCAAGTCGAAATTTTTTTGAGGTGTTTTTATATTTTTCTTAATTTAGGAAAAAAATTGAATTTTTTCGAAAACCATTATTTTTTTAATTTTAAAGTCATTGGTGCGAGTCGAATTTTTTTTAAGGTGTTTATATTTTGCTTCTATATTTTTCTTTATTTTTATATTTTTCGGTCATTTACGAAAAAGAAAAAAAATTTCTTTATTAAAAAAAATCATTATTTTTGGTATTTTGAAGTCATTGGTGCAAGTCGAATTTTTTAAGGTGATTTATATTTTTCAGTCATTTACGAAAAAAATAAAATTTTGACTTTTTTAAAAACCGTTAATTTTGTTATTTTAAAGTCATTGCTGCAAGTCGAAAAAATTTTAAAAGTGTTTTTATATATCTTGATTTTCAAATTTTTTGGCCATTTACATCAAAAAAGCATTATTATAGATATTTTAAAGTCATTGGTAAAAGTTAAATTTTTTTAAAAGTTTAGTTATATATTTTTTATATTTTCCTTAATTTTTATATTTTTTGATCATTTACAAAAAAAGAGATTTTCCAATTTTGCATAAATTCTTTTTTCTTTGTTGGAAAAATCTGGAAAAAAAACAAAATGGATTTTGAGTTTTAAATAGATTGGTAATGCATATGTGAATGTCAATTTTAATATTAGATAATCAATTTTTTAAAAACAAATCTTTTATCCCATTTAATTTTAAATTCCCCCCAATTTAGCATGGATTTTTGTCCCTTTTTAGTAAAAATTTGATGAAACAAAATGGATTTTGAGTTCGAAATACATTGTTAACACATATGTGAATGTAAATTTTAATATTGGATGATGAATTTTAATACGAGGCTAGAGACATCATCCTAGGCATGCACACAACAATGCGACATCAAGTCTTTGAGCGTAAATTGTGCCCAAAATCATTAGGCTGAAGGCATGTCTATCGGGCGCATTGGTCTTGGCCGAGGCCCAGGTGCATCGGCCAAGCAACATCGACCGAGGCTAGGCTACATCGACCAAGGCCTGGGCGCATCGGCCTAGCGACATCAATTGAGGCTAGGCTACATTGGCTAGGAGACAATGACCGATGCTAGGCTACATCGGCCAAGAAACATTGACCGAGGCCAGGCTACATCGACCTAGGCATGGGCACCTCAGTCAGGTGACATCGACCAAGGCTAGGCTACATCGGCCAGGTGACATTAATTGAGGCTAGGCTACACTCGACAGGAGACAACGATCGAGGCTAGGCTACATCAGTTGGGTGACATTAACGAGGCCAAGCTACATAAACCGAGACCTGGGTGGCTCAGTCAAGCGACATCAACCGAGGCTAGGCTACATCGGCCAAGGCCTGGGCCCATCGGTTAGGCGACATCCACCGAGGCTAGGCTACATCGGCCAAGGCCTGGGCCCATCGGTTAGACGACTTCCACCGAGGCTAGGCTACACCGGCTTGGCGACATTCACCGAGGCCAGGCTACATCGGCCAAGGCCTCCGCCTATCGTCCAGGCCACATCGATCGAGGCCAGGCAATATTGGCGGAGCATGTGCGCATCGGTCAACCTATATCTCGGCCAGGCGCCTTAGCCTACTAACATCGATCGAGGAACCCATGCCTTGAAAGCCAAATATTTTTTTGAGGTTTTTTTGTTATTTTTTTTCAGAAATATTTTTCTTGATTTTTTATTTTTTGGACATCTACAGAAAAAAAAATTAATTTTTTTTGAAACCCATTATTTTTTATAGTTTAAATTCATTGGTGCAAGCAGAATATTTTTGAGGGTTTTTTTTATATTTTTCATAATTTTTATATTTTCCGGACTTTCACGAAAAAAAATCTTTTTTAAAAACCATTGGTTTCGATATTTTAATATTATTGGTGCAAGTAAAAAAGAAATTAAGGTGTATTTATAAAAATAAATTATATTTTTCATGATTTTCATATTTATTGGTTATTTACAAAAAAAATATTTTTTTTTAAAAAAAACCGTTATTTTCAATATTTTGAAGTAATTCGTGCAAGTCAAATTTTTTAAGGTGTTTTATAATATTACTTTTTTATATATATTTTTCAAACCTTTACAAAAAAATATATTTTAAGGTGTCTTTATATTTTCTTGATTTTGATATTTTTTGATCAATTAGGAAAATAAAATTGATTTTTTTTCGACAAACATTATTTTTGATATTTTAATGACATTGGTGCATGTCGAAATTTTTTAAAGGTGTTTTATAATTTTCTTGATATATATATTTTCCAATTATTTACGAAAAAAATAAAATTTTAATTCTTTTAAACACTATTATTTTCGATATTTCAAAGTCATTTATCCCTAATTTTTTTAAGGTATTTTATATTTTTTTCATAATTTTTGGTCATTTACAGAAAAAAAATTTGATTTTTTAAAAAATATATTATTTTCGATATTTCAAATTCATTGATGCAAGTCTAATTTTTTTAAGGTACTTAATTTCTTTTTATATGTTTCTATCATTTACGAAAAAAAGAAAATTTTGATATTTTTAAAACCGTTATTTTCGATATTTTATAGTCATTGATACAAGTTGAATATTTTTCAGGTATTTACGAAAAAAATATATCATAATTTTTTTAAAATATTTATTTTCGATATTTTAAATTCATTGGTGCAAGTCGAATATTGTTTAAGGTATTTTAATATTTTTTTCTTGAATTTCATATTTTTCGGTCATTTACGAAAAAATAATTTTTTTTTAAAAACCATTATTTTCGATATTTAAACTCATTGATGCAAATTGAAATATTTATTTTCGATATTTTAAAGTCATTGGTGCAAGTCAAAAAAATTTATGGTGTTTTTATAAAAAAAATTATATTTTTCTTGATTTTCATATTTTTGTCATTGACGAAAAAAACTAAAATTTTGATTTTTTTTTTTAAAACCATTAGTTTTGATATTTTAAAGTTATTGATGCATGTAGAATTTTTTTTTGAGGTGTTTTTATAATTTTATGTTTTTCTTGATTTTTATATTTTCGGACATTTACGAAAGAAATAAAATTTTCATATTTTTCTTAAAAGTAATTATTTTTGATATTTTGAAATTACTGGTGCATGTCAAAAAAAATTGAGGTGTTTTTATAATTTATTTTTATATTTTTCTAAATTTTATTTTTTTCGATCATTTACAAAAAAAATGTTTTTTTTTCAAAATCTATTATTTAAATACTTTCAAGTCATTGGTGCAAATCGAAATATTTTTACTGTTTTATATTTTTTTATATTTTTTCTTTATTTTCATATTTTGCGACCATTTACGAAAAAATAAAATTTTGAATTTTTTTCAAAAACCATTATTTTCTATATCTTAAAATTATTGGTGCAAGTCAAAACTTTTTTGAGGTGTTTAATTTCTATATATTTTTTAAATATTTTTTCCTTGATTTTCATATTTTTTGGTCATTTACGAAAAAAATAAAATTTTGATTTTTTTCGTAAACCATTATTTTCGATATTTTAAAATCATAGGTCCAAGTTGGAATTTTTTTGAAGGTGTTTTTTTTATTTTTTATTTTTCTTGATTTTTAATATTCAGTTATTTACGAAAAATAATATTTTTTTTGTTTTTTTTTAAAACCATTGTTTTTCGATATTTTAAAGTTATTGGTAAAGTTGAAAATTTTTTAAAGGTGCTTTTATATATATTTTTTATTATTTTTCTTGATTTTCATATTTTTCGGCCATTTACGAAAAAACAATTTGATTTATTTTCAAAAAGCATTATTTCGTATATTTTAAAGTCATTGGTAAAAATAAAAAAATTAAAGTGTTTTTATATTTTTTAAATATTTTTCTTGATTTTTATATTCTTTGGTCATTTACATTTTGATTTTTTTCGAAGACCATTATTTGCGATATTTTTAAGTTATTGGTGCAAGTCAAAATTTTTGTAAAGGTGTTTTTATACTTTTCTTGATTTTTATATTTTTTGGTCATTTACGAAAAAAATAAAATTTTGAATATTTTTTTGGAAACCATTATTTTCGATATTTTAAAGTCATTGATGCAAGTTGAAATTTTTTTAAAGGCGTTTTTATATTATTATTTTTCCTTGATTTTTCATATTTTTCGACCATGTACAAAAAAAAATTGATTTTTTTTCATAAACTATTAAGCATTAAATCACGGGTGAGATAGTTCTACCCTTATTCCTTACTCCCTTAAAGCACATTCAATTGATTTCCCCTGCTATTGGAACTTAGCTTCCTTCTAGGTCAATATAAATACGACAGTTAAGATAGAAAAGAGAATCCTCAATAGTTCATCTTTTGGAGTAGGAGGCTGAGGTCAACTTGGCCTTCATTACTAACTCGTGTTACATCACACTCAATGTCTGGTGCCTTTTTGAAGGTTAAAATAGAAAATAAAAAGTGAAGCTTGAACGCACCATAAAACATGAACTCTAATAACATGTAAATGTCAGGTACCTATAAAGTTATATCACGATTCATAACGTCTTCGAGTTAGCCGCTTTGGGCTTAACTAGACAGGTCTGACCACACTAATAGATTTTTTTTATAACATGTGAGGGTGTTTCGACTCTTTTCCCATGCAAGCTAGCAAATAAGAACAACTAGCATATGATCAAGAAAAGTATATTAAAAATACAAAAAGAACCTCAAAAAAATTTCAACTTGCACCAATGAATTTAGAATATCGAAACGAAAAAAAGATCAAAATTTTACTTTTTTTCGTAACTGTCCGAAAAAAATCTATAAAAAAATTTCTTCGTAAATGTCCGAAAAATATCAAAAATCAATAAAAATATAAAGAAAATATAAAAACACATCAATTTTTTTTAACTTGGACCAATGACTTTAAAATATCAAAAATAATGCTTTCCAAGAAAAAAATCAAAACCTTATTTTTTTTCCCGTAAATATCCAAAAAATATAAAATCAACAAAAGTATATTAAAACTACAAAAAACACCTCAAAAAAGATTTGACCTGCACCATTGACTTACGAATAGCGAAACGAAAAAACGATCAAAATTTTACTTTTTTTCATAATTGTCTGAAAAAATCTATAAGTTTTAATTTTCTTCCTTAATGTCTAAAAAATATAAAAATCAAGAAAAGTATAAAAACTCTTCAATTTTTTTTTACTTGCACGAATGACTTTAAAATATCCAAAATAATGGTTTTCAAAAAACAAATCTTTTTTTTTTCGTAAATATCCGAACAATATAAAATCAAGAAAAATACATAAATTTATAAAAAAAAAACACCTCAATTTTTTTTTAATTGCACTAATGACTTTAGAATATCAAAAAGAAAAAACTATAAAAATTTTACTATTTTTCGTAACTGACCAAAATTTTTTATTTTTTCTTCGTAAATGTCCGAAAAATACAAAGAAAATATAAAAATGCTACAAAAAGAAAATTTGGACTTTCACAATGACTTTAAAATATCCAAAACAATGATTTTCAAGAAAAAAATCAAAATCTTATTTTTTTCGTAAATGTCCAAAAAATATAAAATTAAGAAAAATACAAAAAAAACACCTCTAAAACATTTCGACTTGCAGCAATGACTTTAGAATATCGAAACGATCAAAATTTACTTTTTCATACTTTTCGAAAAAAATCAAAATTTTTATATTGCTTCGTAAATGTACGGAAACTATAAAAATCAAGAAAAATATAAAGAAAATATAAAAACACTTCATTTTAGTTTGACTTGCACCAATGACTTTAAAATATCCAAAATAATGGTTTTCAAGAAAAAAATCAAAACATTATTTTTTTCCATTAATATTTGAAAAAATATTAAATCAAGAAAAATATATAAAAAATACAAAAAATACCTCAAAATTTTTTTGACTTGCACAAATGACTTTAGAGTATTGAAAAGGAAAAATTGATCAAAATTTTAATTTTTTCGTAACTGTTCGAAAAAAATCAAAAAATTTATTTTTCTTCGTAAATGTCCGAAAAATAGAAAAATCAACAAAAATATAAAACCACTTCACATTTTTTCATACTTTCACCAATGACTTTAAAATATCAAGAATAATGATTTTCAAGAAAAAAACTCAAAACCTTATTTTTTCCCTAAATATTTGAAAAAAATATAAAATCAAGAAAAAAAATACATAAAAAATAATTAAAAAAACCTCAAAACAATTTCGACTTGCACCAATGACTTTAGAATATTTAAACGAAAAAACGATCAAAATTTGACTTTTTTCGTAACTGTCTGAAAAAAATCAAAAAATTTATTTTTCTTCGTAAATGTCCGAAAAATATAAAAATCAAGAAAAATATAAATAAAATACAAAAACACTTCAATTTCTTTTTTGACTTGCACCAATGATTTTAAAATATCTAAAATAATGGTATTCAAGAAAAAAATCAAAACCTTATTTCTTCCTGTAAATATCCGATAAAATATAAAATCAAGAAAAATACATAAAGAATACAAAAAACACCTCAATTTTTTTTGACTTGCACCAATGACTTTATAATATCGAAATGAAAAAGTATCAAAATTTTGCTTTTATCGTAATTGTTCAAAAATATATAAAAAATAATGACGTGGCCGAATTATAATTGGCCACGTGGCAAAAATGATTTTGCAAAACCACCGTTAAAAAATAATGGCATGAATGAGCCTTTTCTTAAACGGTAACGGCATAGATGAGCCAAACTTTTAACGGATGGCATAAACAAGCCTTTTCTGAAAGTTCGATGACATATTTGAGCCTTTTCCCTAATTTTTTAAATATAACTTTGAAATATTTAAGTTGTTAATTATTATGATTTATAGTGTTAAAGTAATTAGCATAATTTTAAACAAAAAAAAGACATAATTTTTCCATATTTGGTAAACAAATAAAGTAATTAGCATTTTAAAAAATGATTTTGCCATAAAAAATAAAATGAAAGAAGTTATGAGGTATAAATAAAGAAAAGGAAATAAAAAGTGGGACCTATATTATATGCATTAATTAATAGAAGGAAACTGGAGAAAAAGAATAGCCCACATGCATGGAAAGTAGGCAAAAAAATTTGCGGCCGAAAAGTAAAATGTGGAAGGGTTTTTATGTCCCAAATTTTAAAAGTATAACTACAAAAAAAGTGAAGTACAATATTATTCATTAGAAAAGTATTAATAGTTGGACCAAATTGCCCTTAAGCTTTCCTAAATATGGCAAAAAACAGCCATGTTGAAAGTTGAAAAACTCTCTTCTATATAAGAAGATATAAGATATAAGAGAAATAAATACATGGCATACACTCCTTCTCTATTCCTTTTTACTTGACAACCATCTTCTTTTTTAGTACTTGTTTTTTAACAAACAAATCACAACAAACCATTTTCCTTTTAACTTGTTTATTAACAAACAAATCATAAGCGATTTTGTTATTTTCTTTCAACATATTTTGCTATTATATGACTAGATAAACTATTAATAGTTAAATTTATATTTTCAAAACATAAGCAATAATATTAATTCATTACAGTAAACTCCTCATAATGTGATTTGATTAAAAAACAACTAATTTAATACTAAAAAATAAGGAACTACAAATTAGGGACGAATTATAAGGAAATTTAGTTTGCTGGGATCTTTTTAGTGAAGGATTATGTAGGGACTATCGATAAATTTTATAGCTAATTTCATATTTTCTTATAGTGTAAGAACATTGTTAGCTATGAAAAATGAATCATTTCTCACCAATATGTAAATAAACAAAAAATAAAAAAAATACTCTATACGTGTATAAAAGGTTACTCTTAGTATCTAATGGTATAATGATTTTTTATGAATGTAAACAATTTACCATTCGGCATTAATCATCCAGTCATTCATGAATTGAGAACTAATTTAATTCTAGTATGTGATACTAAGTGCATATGATTAGTTACTTAAGGTGTGTTCTATGATAGAAAAATATTTTTTTAGAAATTGATTTCTAGGAAGATAAGTAGGTTTTTTTTTTTTTTTTTTTGATGTTTGATAAACAAATAAAAATTATTATCCTAAAAGTATTTGTATATAATTTAGACTAATATTATGAGAGATGAAGATGGAGGATATGGTATGTGGTAGTGGTGGGATGAGGATGGGGAGACCGGGGGGAGGGGGGTTAAGATGTGTTAAAAGATGGAGAAGACATTATAAATATAGAATGCTACTTGTATAGCTTATTTTTAATATGTCCATTAAGAAAATCATTTTCCTCATTTTAAAAGAACAAAAAACTAATTTTCTTAAAGAAAATATTTTTCAAAGATTTACACAAATCATATGAAAATATTAACATCCTCCAAATCGAATATGCCTTAGATGCATCAATTTTCTTTTCTCTAATTTCACATCAAAACTAAAAAAAAGTTTAATAGTATTGGGCCCGTGCTGACACGACAGCACCCCTAATATAGGGAATATGACACTCCTTTGCTCTCTCTGTTTTAAAATAAATAGTGCTTTTAGTTTTTCATTTTATATTTCAAAATAAATGGTGTTTACATTATCAAAAAATAAACATTTATGATGCTTCCAGTTTTACTCTTATTTAAATTTAAAAGGTTTTAGACAACCAAAAAATTATTCCCTCTATTTTAAAATAAGTGAATTGTTGAAGCAATTTACACCAATTTGAAAAAAAGGTTTAGTACTTTCTAAGATGAAGAATTGTGGAAGGGAGGGGTACTTATTATGATTCTAGTAGACTGAGCCGTATTTGAAATGCCTCACTATTAAGTGATTGCTCTAAAGAGTCGTTTGGTAGTGTATAAAAATAATGCTCAATAATGAGTATTAATAATACTTGCATCAGTTATGTATAGATTATCTTTTTATGCATTGTTGAATTTAGTGCATTAAAATTAATATGCATTGTATAAAAATATCCTCCATAATTAAGGTGAAAAAAATGTAAAAGCAATTTTGAGGGGTAATTTGGTGTTTAACCATGCTTAAATCTCTTTGCATTACTAATACCTAGAAATTCATGGTATTAGTAAGACACTATTCAATACACAATAGAGTGTAGCACATAGCATAGCATGAAAAAAAAATGCACCAAACAAGAGACGACTAATACAGAGAGCTATTGTATGCATTATTTTTGCTAATGCACCCTCTACTAACTTCATTGTGCCAGCTCCTACTGCATTAACAAATCGAACAAATAATCTAATTCTGTGGAACTATCAACTTGTCAAAATTCATCTATATATAAACCAGAAGGGATTAATCATACACCTCATGTAATGTAACCAATCAGAAGATCAGGCTTACACTGAACCAGCTCTCAAACTGCAAGGAATTAAACACCAGACCATCACAATTTCCTATCCAATGCTATATGAACATCTCCCAATCCACAAACTAAACTCATTTTCCCAATTTCGAACGAGCAAACTTTGGCCTATGAATGCCTTCTTTTTAAAGCCATCAAACTACATTCATCTAAATCTATAACCAAACAGATAGTAGCTTGGAATTCATGTCCATCCATTAACTTAGTAAAAAATGTAGACACTCCCTCCCATAACAAAAAGTTAAGCTCTTTATTGGTAATCTTCTCAGTTCTGAGATAATTTTGTGATCATAATATCAGATACCCGCAGATCCTTCATCTTAGTAACTTGAGTTTATGGGATCATTTTCTTTCGAAATTATCACGCACTACTCCAGTAAATTTTTAAAAGAAGAAACCACAAAGAAAGTATTGCAAAATGACACCAGATCTCAGTTTGCTGTACATAGCTCAAATTTCCTTACATCAAAAGAGGGGACACATGTTTCTTTTCCCAATTAGAATCCAAGAGCAATGCAACCTCTAATGCTAAATTCTCTAGCCCTACATATACAAACAAGTACTAATACATAAACTCCATCTCTCCAAGAGGCATGTCAGTGCATAGGGCTTCCACATTAACTCATCCAACTGCAGGCGCTTTTGTCAACTCAAATCTGTACCATAAATAAGTTGGTGGGTAACCAAACACAGCTCTTGCAAAAAAGAAAGTATACACACCTTTAAACAGGGGACAGGGGAATATAAGATGCTCAGTTCCTAAGAGCATGACTGCCAAATAAACCACACATGGTTAGTAATAACAAGTGACATACCTTAGTAGTAAGATCCAGAACCACCACTTCCCATATAGCCACTGCCACCCATTCCACGACTAGAATAAACCGAGGAGCCAACCTGAATATTCATCAGAGAAGAACAGGAACACCACAGTTATCATCAGATAAACACTAAATCTTCCAACAGATATTAACAAAGTAGAAGCATACATCACTGTCACGAGACATGTAGTCACCACCATAGCTGGACGAATACATTCCACCTACATCACTTCCACCATAGGAACCTACAAACCAAAACAGAATTAAGACAGCTTTCTCTATACATACATATAAAAACAAATGTTAAGAGAAATAACAAGATTTTGCAATGAACAAAACATACCTCCACCATAGCCCATACCCTGACGACTGCTGTATATCCCATGGGAATCTTGCCTAGAAATGGAGCTCCTGTTGCCGCCATATCCAAGATTTGATCTCCCGAGTCTACTAATATGTACATCAGTCAAGTCAATCAATATAGTACCAAAGATTGCGAAAAAGGAAGAAAAATGACTGAACAATAATTAGAAGGCACCTGTCACCATATGCATCTCCATAATGGGAGCCACTTCCACTGCCTAATTCATAATCCAAACGAGCACGCGAATGCCGCACTCCTGCCTCAGCGTAGTGTGGATGAACATCATCCTGGCATGAACAGGAGACGCTTAATTAGTTCATATCTTCTTGGGTAAATCAGGAAAATATCTAAGCATAGTATATGGTGAAGATAACTCACCACTGCAGTGTATGGACGTTTCGAGCCAGAGACAGAATCATATTCACGACCACGTCCCTCACGGTAAGATGGAGGGGGTCTTTCAAACCGTTGCCCATATCCATCATCAACATAAGCTCTCCTTGCTGCAGAGTGAGTACCTCTAGGTAATTCAGGGTAACCAGAGCCATGCGAAGAATATTCATCCTTATAGGATATACGTCTGTCAGAATGAACCCTCGAAGGATACTCAGCTATTGCTCTGCTTCTAGAAGGAGAGATTTCCTCGCGCCGTCCATACTCCCTCTTGAAGTTACTCTTTGGATATGAGGAAACTGCAATTTGGTCATTAGTCATCTGGTCATTTATAAAATAAGTAGAGTTGAACCAGTAGATTTTAACGAAAGACATAAATCACATCATACCAGGTGGTCTCCGGTCATATGACCTCCTGGGTGGTGAAGCCATGGACCTTCCCCTAGGAGACAAAGCCATCTCTGCATGTCTATCTCTCAATGCTGCAGGTCGTTTGAAACCACGACCAACTACGGGAGGCATACGCGTACTAACTCTAATCCCTCGGATAGAACGACTATATGGCGCAGTACGACCCCAAGGGGCATGGGAACCATGCATAGGCATACGCCAAGGTCGGAACTCTCCTCGTCCACCGTATTTCCCTCTACCCATATGCAGGGGTCTCGATAGTCTGGCCCTTACTTTAACCTGAAATATACAACAATAAGAACCACTCACAAAGATTCACATATACTCAGGGACACTTAAAGACAGAGAACAAACCTTGTTATCTCCTTCACCCAATTCCTCATTATTAATGCTTTTAGCACATGTAACTGCAGCCTCATGAGTGTCAAAGGTGACAAATCCAAAGTCCTTTCTCTTGGCTGAAAGCCTATTTCTGGCAAGCTCAACTTTTCTAATCTTTCCATATTCTTTAAGAAGTTCCCGCACATGGTCCTCGTTCCAGGATACAGCAAGACCATCAATAAACACTGTTTTAACCTGAACTCAAGAAATATTCTCCTACAGTCATGTCTTGATTTATCAAAAAACAAAGAAACAAGAACAACATACCCAGGGTAATCCCACAGCCACAAGTGGGGTCCAAGGAGCATGGTGTGTATGAAGACCTTACCCCTGCCTTGTGAAGGCAGAGAGGTTGTTTCCAAAAGACCCTTCGCTCAAGTAAAACCGTTCTAAGCAGTTATAGAAAGGAAATACAGTAGTGAAGAAGCTGTGATAAAAATAATAGAGAAAAGAATAGTAACAGCAAACAACACAAACTGAAGCCAAGAAAAACAACAGATGCAGTAAAAAATAGCAGAATAAAATAATAGAAAGTAATACTACGAGAAAAAACTAAATGCTCTACTACCTAATAACCTTCAACCCTGATCCCTGACCTCCATACCAACATATGTGTCGTGTTCTATCTAATCACTTCTCCCCAATACTTGTTGGCCTACCTCTGACTCTCCTTATACCCACCCCACCATAGCCAACCTCTCACACCTCATCCACAGTCAAATAACGAAGGGTTGTGTAGCAATTGACTAAAAAGACTCCAAAAGCAAGCAGCAAAGACATCAGAAAAGAACAACCACAGAAAGAAAATAACCAAACTACCCAGACAAAAAATTAATAAAAGGGGAGAGACAAAATTTGAACAGCTAGCACCTATCCATAAATCTAACTGATTGAAAAAGGAAAAACTAAAATACACACTGTCCTTACTTATTCTTCTTTTCTTCGCAGTAGGGATAAAAAGCAAACAATTAAAGGACAACGTAAGCAGGGATAAAAAGCGAATCACTGAATTATGTTGAAGAACATAATATAACTCTGAAGTCAACTGTGAAATATTTGGTTACCTCCAAATAAGCTAACGAGCACCAAAGCAAAAGCCTCCATTTGCAATATACTATAACTATACTTAACCAGAGCCATAGTCCCTTTTATTAAAACATAGATATAGGTTCAGAGAGTTTACCTGTGACATGATTTCATCCCCAGGATCAATGAATGAATCCTCAAAAGAAACCTTTGCAGGCCTATCAACTCCAAATACAACATCTCTCTTCTGTAACCGCTTAAAAGCATCCATGGCCTCTGAACGTGAAGAGAACTCCAAGAAAGCAAATCCTCGATTCATTCCCTCATTATTAGTGTCTTCAACCAACGTCAAATCCTCTATATTGTCAACACCATAATGCTTCAGCTTCTCTTTTAACTGGGAGAGAAAGCAAACATCAATGACTAGTTAAGCAGCTCCTCAAAACTGAGAATCATGTATGTTGACAATATGATATGCCTAGCCTACTTACAGCTTCTTTTGTCCAGGTCTTGCATATGTTACCCAAAAACAGAGTATCATTGTCTTGACTTGGAGAGACACCACACTGTTTTCCATTGATCTGGAAATTCCATAGTCAGGAAATACCTTCTATGAGGAATTAAAATCAGTCACATAAAAACTATAAAATAAAGAAAATACCACTGGATTTTTCAGCTCAGTACAAGCTCTTTTTGCTTGTTCAACAGTGGCAAATCGCAGGAATGCAAATCCTTTATTCTTCTTTGTCTGAGAATTCATCAGAAGCCTCACTTCAGTAATCTCGCCAACTTTACTGAAGACCTTCCTGAGATCCTCCTCGGTAGCATCCTTGTCCAGGCCACCAACAAATATTTCAAATTCCTTCCGCTTACGCCTTTCTTCAACAACTTCATGATGTTCTTCCTCCTCTGCTGCATCAGCCATCTCAGCTTGCTCATCTTCTTCATCACCCTCATTTTCCTCATGAACTTCTTCAACATCCTCTTCCCCCATATCACCCTCTTCCTCTTCACCAACATCTGCCTCTTCAGGTTCTTCCTCTATTTCATTTCTCTCTTCCTGAACACCATCAGGTTCAATCCCATTCTCATCATAATCAACTGTGCCATACTCTTCAGGTTCATATTCAGGGTCATTATCCTCCAAATCTAATCGCTCGCCCTTTTCATAGTGATCGACTGACTCTTTCAAATCGTCCTTCTCTGCCATGAGAAAAAAATTAACCTCCCAGGCCAGTAAATGGTGAAAATAAAATGCTCTTATCCAAGTATAACATAATCTCTTGCAAGTTGTGTAAGCTGTCAACAATGTCCAACTCTATAGAGACTTAACTGATCATCAGGAGAGAGATTAAAGTTACAAGATTTGGCAGAACAGAATATGTGCCAGCAACTGTAAGCTTTCCTTCTTCCTTCATCTCAAATTGAAGAATAAGGGACCCTTCATCCATCCCAGTTAAGCCTCACCTTTTGTCATTATTTCAGTGTTTTTGCCACAAAGGTTGTCTTGAGACCAACATGTGAGCTACTCGATGTAACGCATATGCCTCAACCATCATCTTGGAGATGCTTCACTTTCTATATGTTCCTTTTAATCGATTGAGGCTTGAAACCGCATACACACACATATATTTAATTAACTCAAAGTTAGCAGGCCATAAGATTTAAGTGACGCTCACAGCTCGCCCTCACCAACCAAGATATTATTAACACTATCCTATCAGAACCTCGTTCTCGAGGGATAATATTTTTAAGGAATAATTTTAGAGACCTCCCTTGAGGTTTTGGCCTAGCTCAACCTACAGAAGCTGTTCAACATAGTTTTTAAGGAACTCATCCTAATCAACTGAAATTCATTTAAGGAATACAAAAAAGGGTGCAGTGATTTGTATATAACTTCGTATGACTTTTCTCTTCTATTTTTTTGCATTTCCTCCCTTTCCTTTTCTATTTGTATTTATTTATCATTCCTTCCTCTTATTTTATTGATCTTCAAAATCGAAAACCTTTTATTTTATTGATCTTCGAAATCTAAAACTCGGACATTTCGGGACGAAATCAAGTTTGCTTATCTCACTTAACAATCTAAGTAAATTGTCTTGTAACACATCCCTCCCTTGTGGTATCAAATATTACATATACTTCCCTTCTTTGACCATTGTGTGTAACAAAAGTATTTTATATTCTGAAGTAGACAAACCTACCCTTTGTATGTCAGAGTTTTATGTCTTCTTTTATAATAAGTACCTTATTTTCTTCGAGTTTATTTTATCCTTCAAAATTACTTCAATATGGAAGATTGATCATCTTTAATTTTATAATTGATAAACTAAAATCAAATTGACAAAGCAGTAAATGATCAGCTAGAGTAAAGATATTGAAGTCAAACTCATGATATTGCAGTGTGACTTTACAATATCGCAAGACAATATTGTTTTGCTTTTAAGACGATAATGGAAGATGAAATAATAAGACAATTATTACTTTTTTTTCTCTATATAACGTTATCAAAACTTTGTTTTTTGTTTCCTTCCCGTGATTGGGTTAAAGAACCATAAATGAAATATAGTGTTTTTCATCCATAGAATCCTCAATAATAGTTCAAATTGATTTAAATTCACCTTAAAATTTTAAAAGTTACTCCCTCTATTTCAATAAGAATGACATAGTTTGACTTGATGCGGAGTTTAAGAAAAAAAGACTTCTCAATTTTGTGATCCTAAATAATAGTTATGTCAAAAGTACAAAAATGTCCTTTAATCTTGTAGCCTTAAACATGCCACGTGGAAAGTTGAAATTAAAGCGTTGCCAAAAAAGTAAAGACATCATAGAATATAGGTCATTCTTTTTTAAACGAAGGGAGTATTTAATTTGTCATGCAACAAAATATATATATGAAGAAGTGTAACAAAAGACAAACCGGTAACATTGTACTAACATTTCGTAACTTTCATCTAGCATCTATCTTGTTAAACTAATATTGTGCTTTTGCTTTAATATTTACTTTCTGGGAAAAAGAAGAAGAAAGAAACTAAAAGTTGACGTAAAAGGGGTAAACTTGTCCATTTCAGATTATAAAATAGTTTTGTTACACCTATTATCAAAGAAGGGCGGTATATGTATTATTTGAAACCACAAGGGAGGGATGTATTATAAGCCAAAATCTCAAGCGAGTTCTCTGAATTTCTATCTCTATTTGGACCCATAAGTATTTTCTGACATTGCTCTTAATTAAGCTAAAGAACTCAGATTATATAACAATTAACATAGCAATTGTCAGCAGTTATACGCATTTTAGAACAGGTATTAATCTAAGTTGTTTGGATTCTTTCGATACTGCACACGTGTCGAATTCTCCAAAATGTAGCGGACAGGCGCCCATTGACATTTTTGAAGAGTCCGAGCAACATAGGTATTAATTCAATAAATTGTGTTTAAAGAGAACAGGTATTAATGCATAAACACAATTTGCATAGCTCTTGCAATACCATTAACAACTAACATGATTTCTTATCGCTACTCTTATTAAAATTGACATAAGCAAAACCGTACAAAGTATTAATTCAAATTTTGCAAAATGAATACTTACTCTTCTCTGAAACCGCCCCCTTCTCCACAGCGTTCACATTCAATGCAGTTTCAGCCGGTTCCTCAGGCTCCGATTGCATGGTTTTCAGCTCAGGCTTTTCTTCAGATATCTCCTCCACCTTCATTTCTTGTTTGAGCTCCACCGCCTTATCTACTTCCATTGGTTCCTCTACCTTAACAGGCTTTGCCTGAGACTTTGGCGTGCCACGAGGTGTACGGCCACCTCTTTTGGATCCAGAACCTGAAGGCGTCTTTCTCACTGATTTTGGAGGCATAGTTTCAACAATTGATTCCTTACAAATCCAATGAAAAAACTAATGTTTTCGAGATGAATGAGAAGAACAAATAAATACTCTTTTTTTTCTGCTTGAAAACCCTAGAACTGCTTTTAGTTGAGAGGCTTCGACCGGTGTTTAATTCTTTTGGTTTTTTAAAAATAAAAATAAAAATAAAAATAAAAATACTGCCTTTATTTAAAAAGAATGACCTTTTTTTATGGTAATAATTTAATTTCATATTGTATCTTATTGAGTTATTGTATTGCATTGTATTGTATTATGTTAATTTTAATAAATACATGTATTTAAATAAATTGTATTATTATTCTTCATTACATAATATCACATATCTATAAATTAAATGATGAACCTGAAAAAAAAGAGTAGTACATGATAGAATTACTATGAAAAAAATAGGATAAAAGATCAATCATATAAATAAAGACAAAATGAAAAGAAAATATTAACGTACAATGTGATCACACCAAATCGGCTGTTACATAAATTGGTCTTTTTGGTGTTATCTAACAATGTATTTAAATGATAAGATACAATAGAATTTAAGTAACAATCAAAATTAAATATTGTTTTTAAACTAACAATACAATACAACGGGTAACAATCATCCAAACAAGGTGTTAAAGTCACAAAATTAAAGGACATTTTGGTACATTTAATATAACTTTAATTTGGCACCACGAAATTGAAACATCTTCTTTATTTTCTTAAACTTCATGTCAAGTCATACTAGATCGTTTTATTAAACGAAGGAAGTACTAATATTTGATTAAATTTTATCACAACTAAATTAAAATTAGAACAAATTAACTACGTCCACAAATTAGTTAGTATGATATTGTTTCATTATAGTATGTTTTCAATTATCAAATGTTTACATTTAAAAAGGTACACTTAATTTGCATACGTGATTTAAGGACACATGAATTATACTAATCAAATAACAAAGTTATTGTAACACTTCAGATTCGAGAAAGGGTAAAATTTCAGCCATTGAGAAATCTGGTGCCAGGACGACGGACGCAACCTATGGTCCGTCGTTTGATGTACAGTTCATAGGTAGGTCCGTGGTTGGCCAAGTCAGTTTTCTAAAATGTCAAGTTTTCTGTATTTTTCAACGGTCCACCAGGACGGTCCGTCGTTCAATGCACGAGCCGTAGATAGGATTTGTAGGTGAGTCCCAGACTTAGAGAAAATTCAAGATCAAAAGTCAAGATCCACGACCTGGACCAACGGACCGTCATTGGAATCACAGTTCGTGGATGGGGGTCCATTGATCAAGGCCACAGATCATGGCCTTTTATCTAAACGACGCCCTAGCAGGACGGTCCGTGGTTTGACTGACAGACCGTCGGTCTGGCCGTCGTTTGGGTCGACAATTATTATTTTTAGGGGATTTAGGTTTTTTCCTAATTATTTTATCCTAATACTATGTCGTTTTACCCTTTACCAAAACCCCTATATAAACGTTTTAACACCCAAAATTTCCTTAATTGAAATCATCCTCTCAAATTCACAAAAGAAGACCTCTCAAATATTTCTCTCTACAAGTTGAAGAAGAAGGGATCAACCTAGGTTTCAAGTCAAGTCTCCAATTCCCCCATTGAAGTCAAGCTTTTGGCATTGAGGTATGGTAGGTTTCATCCATGGATTCCTTCCATTCATGGAGTTCCCAAATTCTCTTATTTTCAAATATAGAAATCCCCAATTGAGTTAGGGTTTTCTTCTACGTTATGGGTTCTCTTGATTATTGATTTAATTGATTGATTTATGATCTCTTATGTATGAATTGAGTTAATTTCATGTTTTTATGATGATCCCTCATGCACCCATGTAATTTCCATATTTTCCAAGTTATGATTATATAATGTGGGTTTTGGATTATGAAAGAAGAGTTTATGAAATCAAGCATGTTCTTATGAAGTTTATGTAAATGTTTAATGATGCTCTGAGAGTGAAGTATCAATGATGTTGCTATTGTTGTGTTGTTGAAAGGATTTCTCATATACACATGTAAGCATTAATTGTGAAAGGTTTTCTCACATAATAAAGGTTCTTAGACTGAAAGGTCTTCTCACCTAAAACGAACCAATGATAAGAAGCTATGCTAATGTTGAGGCAAGAAACGATTACCCATGCTCTCTAATTAGAATGACAAGAGGCGATTACCCATGTCATATAATATAAGGACAAGAGGCGATTACCCATGTTCCTTTATAAGCTAAGTTGAATATGACTAAGAACTAGTCTGTGGAAGTTAAGCTTAGTACCAAGTGGACAAGTGGCGATTACCCGTGTCCCATAAACTATGTGCCAACATAGGATTGTCTAGATAGACATTAGCTAGTGGATCCACATAAGCTGGAAGTTCAAGGTCCTTTCTTTGTCAAGTAGGACAACCCTTTTCGGTGTGGGAGACACCGAATTCCATGTTGATAGGTCACATGGTCTTATATGTCGGTTAAGGCTACTTCCCACAAGCAAGTTATGATGAAATAAGGTTACTTCAAGGAAGTATCTCACATATGTTTTAAGATAATGTTCATTTGCATTGATCATGTTTTACGACTTATGCTTCCTAACATTCAAGATTTATGTTTTATCTTGATCATTGCATGCCCATGAAAATGTCCCTTTTTAACATGAACTATATGTTTTTATGCATGACTATCATACTTGGTACATATTTTGTACTAATACATACTCTTGCCTACATTTCCCCAAATGTAGGGTCTGACAGTCAGGGTTCCCAGTTTTGTGGCTAGAGGTTGCTCTGAGAGATTTTGAGCTTCGGTGAGTCCTCATGCTTCGAGGAACAGACTTTCTTTGTTTTCAGTCTCCTCTTATTTTCAATTTTGGACATGATGTATAGGCTAGGCCCAATTTCATTCTTATGTACTAGATGATTACTGAGACGATGTTTAGATTTCTGATTTGCTTTATAAAAATTTGATGTATTGAGCTGTCTTTTAAATATCTTGAATTCAATTTCTTATGTTATGAATGCTAAGTGGCTTGTATGGGGCCTTTGGGGGTCCTATACGCCATGTTACGCCTAGGGGCTACTTTGGGTTGTGACAAACTTGGTAATCAAAGCACAGGGTTTAGAAAGGTCCTAGGAAGTCTCATAAGCCACTTCGAGTATAGTCTTGTTCATGAGTGTAAAGCGCATCACATTTATGAATGCGAGGCTACAAGATGTTTAGGAAATTCCACTTCTTTTATTACTCTAAAGTCGTGCGATAGATTTTAATGCTATAAGGTCTCTCTCTTAATCCTTATCTGATGATCTACATGACATGACTACTCGAATAGCTTATACTAGAAGGAATGCGGGAGAGAATGTGAATCAAGAAGTTCCTCCTCAAGCTCTTCAAGTTCCGGTCGATCCTTTGACAGAGCAAGTGACTAATGCAGAGTTTAGGGTTGCTTTTTAAGTATTGGCCCAAGCCATGACGGTCCAAGCCAATAGGAAGGTTGTGGTCCCCGTGAACCCAAATGTAAGTACGACGGCATCTAGAGTGAGGGACTTCACTAGAATGAATCCTCCGGAGTTTCATGGTTCTAAGGTTGATGAAGATCCCCAAGAGTTTATCGATGAGGTTTACAAGGTGTTGATGATCATGGGAGTGACGCCATTGGATAAAGGAGGCGTTATCTAATTATCAACTTAAGTGTGTTGCACAAATTTGGTTTAACCAATGGAAGGAAGGGAGATCGGAAGATACGGGTCCTCTCGATTGGGAAAAGCTCAAAGTTGCTTTCCTTTCCTTGATAGGTTCTTTCCCCTTGAGATGAGGGAGGAAAAGGTTCTTGAATTCATCAACCTTTGTTAAGGGAGTATGAGTGTGAAGGAATATGCTTTGAATTTCACACAATTGTCTCGATATGCTCTCACTATGATTGTCGATCCTAGGGCAATGATGCGTAAGTTTGTTTCGGTTGTGTCCGAGATGGTGGTTAAGGAATGTCGTACCGCCAAGCTTGTTAATGATATGGATATCTCTTGTTTCGTAGTTCATGCTCAACAAATCGAAGAGAAGAAACTTAAGGAAAAGTATAGGGAGGCAAAGAAGGCAAAAATCGGAGATGGTAACTTCTCTCATGCAAGGTCCAATGGAAATAGTCGTTCTAAGTTCCGACAAAGGTTTTCCGGTCAAGGTTCCTCAGATTCTCCTTCTATGTTCAACAAAAAGAGGGTGTCTAACCCTAAGCCTCAAGGAGGAAGTGGTAGTGGGTCTTTGTTGCCTACTTGTGATAAGTGTGGAAGGAAGCACGAGGACAAGTGTCTAGTGAGTTCCAATGCTTGTTTTGGTTGTGGTAAGATGGACCACAAGATAAGATATTGTTCTTCATATTGACACCCAATTTTGTCCCTCCTTTCTTCTAATTTATTTCGTTGGGCTTCTAAATTATTAACAAGTCGAATACTTTACATTTCACTATTATTTTCGCTAATTACCAATGTTATCGTAATTATCTTTAAGATACTATTATTACTATTACTTTAACTTTTATTATTTTTGTGATTATCATCTTTTATTCTCTTTTTGCTATTTTTAAATTATATATCTTATTATCAAAACTTTACTACTATTACATATTGTTGTCTTCTTTAAAATAGATTGTCATTACTTTGTTTCAAGTATCTTACTTACTAAATTTTTTACATTAATGTATATTATACTAGTTATTAAGTTAGAAGCTCAAATGAATTAATTTAAAGAAGAAAAAAGGCCCAAAAATATTTCATCCATTCAGCCAATTTGGCTATTCCAAACGAGCAACCCATAAAGAAAATCTATAGGCCCAAACCTTAAGCCCTCAAACAAAAAAAATCCCTAACCTATTCCCAATTTTCTCAGCCACACACGTCCCTTTCTCCTCTATTTCCTCTATGAAGCAAAACTCCAATATGATGCAGGACATCTTTCACCCTTCCATTTTGAGCTAAATTTTGTCCTTGTTTAGGCATCCAACAAAGACTTTCTTGTTCCATGCTTCAAAAACGCAGCAGCTGTTTTCAAATTTAAAAAAAAATCACCATATCGGGTAATTAGGCACAACAATATTTATGACAATTCAAACGGGTCTCTTGACTCGATTTTGAATTAAAATCACTTTTATCTCAATTTCCCGCTCAAGAACTTTAAGCCTTAACTTTCAACTTTCATCTGTAAATACTTGCATTGGCAGTCTATTTCAGAAAAGTTTTGGGGAGCAGCCTCTAGTGTTTTTGAAAGTTCATTGTCTATTCTAAAAGTTTAGCTTTTTATATCTCTCTACCTTTGGATTTTATCCAGAACTACAACTTCTACTCTACTCGTTCTGGCAATTGATGGTCATCTGAGATAGAGAGTAGATATTAACCAACGATTTTCAGTTCACTGCTCCACAAACGGTAAACTCGATTGCTTTTCTTTTGTTTATCCTTCTATTTTAACATGTTTGTTTTTGTTTAGGAATCTATATTAGTTTATCATTTTTAAGTGTTAAAAATGACAAAGGAATATATATATATTTTGAAGCTTGTGGTTCATATTGTGTATCTTTAGTTTCAAAATAATTTGTGTATATGAATCTGACTCTAATCTAACTCCAAGTTTTCTTATCGTATCTTAAACTTCGCTTCGACATCTACTTCTTTTGTATTATGGTAAAAACATTGAACTTGCAATCAATTTTGGATTTACAAGTTTTGCTAGTTTAAATCACTGACTCAATTCTTGTCTACTGGAAAGTGGAAACCATGTTAAGATTTCATCCTAGATAGATAAATTAAATTAAACTATTTTTAGCTAAATTAATTAATTAGTGGCTTTATTGTTGTTTGTCCCTATTAGACTAAAAATGTAAATTTTCTTTAGTGTCACCTAGGATCATGGTCATGAGATTCTTCATATTTAGTGGCCCATAAATAAATCACTTTAAGGAAATGAAGTTATTGTTCTAATTTGTTATATGGTTAATTTTGTCGTGCCTCTCCCAATATGACTATTTTGTTATACTCATCCTTATTTGCTAGAAGTTTTGTTGTTCAGTTTTATACTTAGCCATATATGTATGCTAATCCTTGCTTTCTTTTTATCTTTTCTTCACATGTGAACGTTGGAGCCGCAGAGTTTCATTTTGAGATTCAACGTCTTTGCTCGAAATTCACATATTATTTACCCATTCACATACTCGGAGTTTACATGTCATCTACTCGTCTACGCCTTCTCATTGCCTAAGCGGCATAATGCAGAACATACCTACTCCTTGATGAAAGTCGAGAACGACATTTCTTATTTTATAATTCAAATTCTTATTTGCATATATTTTTGTATGACTAACTTTATATCTATGTTTTGTGCATTCATTGATTTTCTTTAACTAATACTAGTAGACCACTTATTTAGATTATTTCTTAGGCGTAAAGGGATTTGAATAAACAATTATATACTTTGGCAAGTTTTCTCCATAACTTTGGAGTTTGGTTAGTTGTTGTTCACATAAAAATGAATTTATTTATAAAAATAGATTTTATTATTTTTAAATAAATCTAATCTTGCTTTGAATATAAATGGGCATTTATCACATCTGCTCCCTTTTTCAAACCAACAATAAAAACTTATGTTTTCAAAATCCTTTTAATTGTAGTTTGTTTTCAACAAAGACTTCTAACAAAATAGTTTTTCAAGCATCGTTATTTAAATTACTTTACATGTAGTATTTACATATTTTAGTGTTTTATCTTTTTTACACTTAGCCTAATTAATTAATCAAGTTTGACCGGTTAACCATTTTTAATGGATCTTAAAGGATGTCTAACCCTTTCCCTTTAGATTAGTTGAATCCTTACCTAGAATCTCATATTTAGTAGACCTTAAAATGGAGTAAACTTTAGACAATAACTTTAATCAATTTAGGTGTCCTAATTCACCGTAATTAATTAGGTGGCGACTTCTTAAGTTTGTTAATAATTTAGAAATCACCAAAATGTTGTACACTATTTTGACCCGATTAAAATGGGGGTATAACAGCTTGGCGACTTCACTAAAGACCTAATAGGTTCTAACCATAGCGGACTTAGTTTAATTAGGCTTTTATGTGCTTACTTTAATTACATTATTTATCGTAAACTGTTTATACATGCTATTGATTGTTTGTTTGCTTTGAATTATTTTCACATGATATAAATTATTCATTAGCTATAAATTATTTTTACATGCTATAAATTGGTTGTTTGCTATAAAATGTTTATGTGTTACTGCTTTTCTTAACTGTCATTCCGTTCATATTTTCTCCACTTCTAAAATTCACACTATCACACATACATGCGAGGTGTGTTTTGCGCACCCACAAATTTAGGAGAGTTGGCGTATGAACAGGCTGTCCGGATCTTTTCCCATGTGATCGCGTAGCCTTCCTACTCGAGTAGTCTGCTCGGGAACCTTGTGTCTAGTAAACCCACTCCTAGTTTACCTAGAGTAGAGCTAAACCAACACATTTTACAAGGAACATACATCATTTCATGACCTAAGAGGTTTTATACTCTTGGTGTATTAAGTCCATTAGTTGACTTTACCTTAAATGTCCAAGTGGATTTTTGACCCCGAGTGACGACCTATCATTATTTATGTGCATATTTGAGGAATATTCATGCCTAATTATGGACCATTTGCTCTAATTAATTAAACTTTAGGGGGTGGTATGACTAACCTTTTCATGATAGGTACAAAGACATGACGTTGGAGTACAAGAAATGGCGATACCAAAATGAACCAAGATGGATGGACATAACAAAATTTCCTTTTACTTAAAAGTACTTTACGTTGTATTCATTCGACATGTAGTAAATTTCACTACTATTATACTTTTTTTTAGAGAAATAAAATTTGTTTAATTAATCAAGAGCAATGGAATGACATATTATGACAAATATACTCCTTGAATTTACGTTAGGCCTACCTCTGGCACAAAGAGGGCACAAGCATATCAAGACACATTTATATGTTATCTTTACGATATATTTGACTTTATTTGATAACTTATTTACATGTTATTCTTATTACTTATTTGACTCTACTTGATGACCGGCATGCTACGTGATTTATTTGAATTATGTGAACATGACTCTACTTTTTTTCATTTAAAACTAACATTATTTGTGTTTTCTTATTTTTTTACCCAACCAAAGTTGATTCGTGTTGACAATCGAGTTGGTCGACCATCCTTACTTCACAAGATCCAAGTCATCAGTATTGCCTCGACGTAGTTGGGATGTTCAGGGAAGAAAAATCACTATGACTAATCCAACCGCATCTGATCCAATTGGTCCAAGACATATCGTGGTTCCTAATGACTCTCCTGAGACTTCTGAAGATAGAACTACTATTCAACATGATGAACACATCGCCCTCTTGATTCTAGAGATTGAGGATCTACGTAGTGAACTAACTCGGGTTAGAGACTTGACCAATTTATCCATCACACTCCAAAGTCCACTTCCTGAACCTAGAAGTACCGCACCAAATCCACCTTGTTTTCCATCACTTGATTCACCAGTTCTAGAACACTTTCCTCCACAACAACCTCCACCTACCAACAATAACCTTCCTCCAACTACTCCCGCAAATCCACTAAATTTGCTACCCATCTACACTCCTCCACAAAGTTAACCACCTACCTACACTACCTATCCTAGTCCTCCTAATCCACCACTTGTCAACCCACAAAATCAACCTCCAACTCATACTCCTTACGCTTCTCTACCAACTAACACCTATCCACTACTTACAACTACTCCCGTAAACCCATCGAATCCACCACCTCCAATCCAAAATATGCCCATTGTCCAAACTTATCCAGCTCATCATATACAAGGGGAAAATATCGCCACTCCTTATGCGCAACATGTTCCTCTAGTATATGCGGTGGAAACTTAAGCCTTTATTAACCCACTATCGGTCAAGTTTCAACCCGAGGCAGATCAATATGAGAAAATGGAGAAAAGTGTCAAGGCAAAGGCTGATGATGTGTTAGCTAGAGAGATTCGCGATCTTAAGGAAGCAATGAGGAATCTCCAAACTACTAGGGGAAATAAAAGCCTAGAATATGAGGATCTTGTGTGTGCAACCTGGCATTGACTTGCCTGTAGGGTACAAACCGCCAAAGTTTGATATATTCAATGGAATTGGTGACCATCATACACATCTAAGGGCATATTGTGACAAACTGTTAGGAGTGGGGAGAGACGAGATGGTCAGAATGAAGTTGTTCATAAGAAGTTTATCCGGTGAATCTCTTGCTTGGTACACACAACAAGATCTCCATAAATGGCGTGGTTGGAGTGATATGGCACAAGATTTTATGGATCGATTCAAGTTCAACCGACATCACACAAGATAGGTTCTACTTGACTAAGTTAAAGAAGAAGTCAACTAAGACATTTCGTGAGTATGATCTACGTTGGAGGTCAGAAGCAGCTAGAGTCCAACCACCGATGAGTGAAAGTGAAATGATTGCTACCTTAATTGAATGCCAAGATAACAATCTTTACTATGAGAAAATGATAAGCATGATGGGACAAAAGTTCACAGAAATCATTAGAATGGGAGAAATCTTGGAAGAAGGAATCAAATCAGGAAAAATCCAAGACTTTACAGCCTTGTAAGCTGCAAGCAAAGCGATTCAATATGGTTCTATCAATGGGAACAAAAAGAAGAAAAAAGATGTATCTTCTGTCATAATTGACCAAGGACGCATGCCATGTCAAATTCCTCCCTACCTATATCAACCACATCAACCCATTTACCCTTACCAATTTGGTGAAGCCTCACAAAGCCTCTACCATTCTCCATCAACTCCTTACCATGTCTACAACACCTAGGCAAACTACTATCAACCTCGAGATCCTAATTACAATAAACCAAATTCATACCAACCAATCTAAGCTTCAAATTTTCAAAATCGACCACATGTTGCACCTAGAGCTCGTCCAAATCATGAAATCAACACCACTCGCAACTACACCAAAATAGCTGAACCATTGGCTCAGTTGTTTGAGAGGTTGAAAGATGCATGTATGATACAACTAATTGAAGGGAAAATTCCTGATCCTATTCTAAAATGGTTTGATGGTTCCAAGCGTTGTGCCTATCATTTTGGAGTTGTTGGACACGACACTGCGGATTGTTATGCTCTCAAAAACAAGATTGAAGATTTAATCAAAGAAGGAGAAATCCAACTTACTAGACCTCAGCCTAACTTGAACACCAACCCTCTACCTAAACATGGAAATGCTAATGTGAACATGATAACTATAAAGGAAGATTTGGTTGTGAAAGGAAGTATTGTTCCAATTGGAAAGGTGAAAAATGACACTTTATTGTTCTTTGATGCTTCTACCATGACAACCCAAGAACAAGCATTGGTGAAGGTCACTACTACAACTACTTGCATGCCTCTCTACAAAACCGAGACACCGACCATTTGGGGGTGCTGAACCAGATGTGACTTTGAAGAATTGGACTTGTACTCCGTTTTTGGTTCGCTGGGAGTCTTGGTAGATTGAACAAGTAGTAACACTTTTAAAATATCATGATTTTAAAAATCGAGGCTTAAATCGTGCCTTAAAACTTTATGTTGTTTTACCTCATCTTTTGGAAGCTTAATTGAAATATCTATGAATGCATTTCCTATTTTCTTAATTCTCTCTTACTTATTACTTTTAATTTTTTTCCCTCAAATTCACCAATATTATGATTGTGACATAATGAAACAAATGAACAAAGTTTGAAGTCAAGCAAGATTTTTGAAGGATATGAAAGTAACCTACAGTTGAACAATAGACCAAGAAACATGACAACATGACAATATTCGAGCATGAAATTTTCCATTCAAGAGAAGTCAAGATACCACAACGAAGGGCGACTTTAGATAGATTTTCTGAATGTAACTTCTATTTTTCTTGTAATTATGAACTATGTTCTGACCTGATTCCTTTGGTAGGATACGTAGGTAGCCCACATAGAGTTCAGTTTTAATATATAACATTTATAAAATCCTTTATTTGTAACAGGAAAACTACGCCTGACTTGATTCCCTCAGTGAGATATGTAAGCCACCCACATACGGTTCACTCACATTAGGATATAAATTCAAAATTCTTTTACTATTTATGTAATTTGAACTACACATGGCCTGATTTTGTAACACCTCGAATTCAGAGAAGGGAAAATATTCACTTCTTAGTCAACTTGGTGATCCGCCGAGTAAAGCTCCTCGCCTTTTTGGCTCGATTTCAGCATCCATGGTTCTGGAACTTTTGGTGAGCTAAGTTGAGCACATTATTTTGATTGGCGTGTCGCTGAAGTAGACTCCCCATCGCCTAAGTTGACTTAGCCCCAAGTTGACTCCCTGTAAATTTCGGCAAGCTAGAGGCTCACTTGGCGAGTTGCCGAGTGGCCTTTGGCGAGCTCCAACGTAACAATCTTCAGTTTTTAAGTTAGGTCTTAAAAGTCATTTCAAATTATTTCAATTCGATACTACATCATTTTTCCCTTCATATAGAGATATATATAAGTATTTTACCCTCAAATTTCCTCAATTTAAGACCCATTCTCTCAAGAATCTTAAAGAAGACCAAATCTCTTCTCCAAAATAGTTCTCTCTCTAGAAACTTGAAGATGAAGAAAGGATTCAAGCTAGGGTGAAGGTCAATTCTCAATTCCTCCATTGAAGATAAGCATTTGACTTTGAGGTATGATTGTTTTCATCCATGGAGTTCCCAAATTCCCCTATTTTCAAAAGTTAGAAATCCCCAATTGAGTTAGGGTTTTCTTCAATTGTCCTGGGTTCTCTTCAATGTTTATTTAAATGATTGAATTATGATCTCTTAGCATGAGTTGATGAAATACTATGATTTTACGATGATTTCCCCCATGAACCCATGTAACCCCCATGTTTTCAAGTTATGGATCATATGATGTGGGATTTTGATTGTAAAGGAAACATTTTATGAAATTGAGCATGTATTGCTAGCTTTAATGAATTTATGATGAAATACATTTATAACCCATGTTTTCCAAGTGTTGATGATTGAAAATGGGTTTTGAACCTCAAGATGTGAATTATGGACTTATGCATTTTCTTATGAAATCTATGTAAATGTTTTAAGGATGCTTTGAGAGTAAAGTATCAATGATGATGATAATGATGTGTTATTGCAAGGATTTTCTCATGTACACATAATAGTAAGGTGTGAAAGGTTTTCTCACATAATAAGGACTCTTAGATTGAAAGACTTTCTCACCTAATTGAATCAAAGATTAAGAACTATCCTAATGACCTTAGCTTGGATTGGTTATCCAAGGATACCTTTCCATGGATCATGCGACAAGTTAAGATTAATAACTACTCCGTGGGATTTATGCTTAGCACCGAGAGGATATTGGGATGGAAACTCTCACGTTAGTAGAGACCGAGTTTCTAGTAGCAATCTCCTTATCCCTTACCTATGTGCCCCTATAGGATGATTTTCTAGATAGACATTAGCTAGTGGATCCACTTAAGCTAGAAGTTCATGGTTCTACCTTGGCAAGTAGGACAACCCTTTTTGGTGTGGAAGACACCGGGGGATCATGTTATAGCTTATATGGTCTCTATGTCGGTTAAGGCTAATCCCCACCATTAATTATGAACTAAGGTTACTTCAATAAGTATCGCATATGAGTTCAAAGGTTTTAAAGATGATGTTAGCTTGCATTGACCATGGTTTTATGACTTATGTTTTCTAGCCCTTTTATATCATGTTTTAGCTTGGTCAATTGCATGCCATGAAATGAAATGTCCCTTTTTAGAATGATTTAAATGTTTTATGCATGACCATCATACTTAGTACATTGTTTTTTACTAACACATACTCTTGCCTACCTTTCCCCAAATGTAGGGTCCGACATTCAGGTTTCTTAGTTTCGTGGCTAGTGTTGATTTCGAGATTTCTGAGCTTTGGTTGTCCTCATGCTTCGAGGATGGAATTTTATTGTGTTCAGTTTCTTTCATGTATTTTCCTTTTGGACATATGGGCTAGGCCCAGTTTCATTCTATTGTATCAAATGGCTATGATGAGACAAGTGTTTTAGAATTCTGCTTTTCTTTTATAAAAACTATCGGACTTGGTCTATTATTTTACTCTTATTCTTCTATTTCTTATGTTATGAAAGTTAAGTGGCTTGTATGGGGTTTTTTTTTGGGTTCTATACGCCATGTTACATCTTAGGGGTACCCCTGAGTCGTGACAAACTTGGTAATTAGAGCACAAGGTTTAGAATGGTCCTAGGATGTCTCATAAGCCACGTCTAGTAGAGTAGTGCACCACATTTATGAATGAGAGGCTACAAGATGATTAGGAAACTCCAATTCTGTCATTACTCTAAAGTTGTGCGATAGAGTTCAACTCTATAAGGTCTCTCTCCTAATCCTTACCTTATGTTCTTCAAGATATCGCTATCCGAAGAGCTCATGCTAGAAGGAATGTAAGGGAGAATGAGGAACACGAAGCTCACCCCCAAGCTCCTCAAGTTCCGGTCGATCGTTTGGCCGAGCAAGTGTCTAATGCGGAGTTTAGGGCTGCTATTCAAGTGTTGGCTCAAGCCGTGATGGCCCAAGACAATAGGGAGGTTGTGGTTCCCGTGAACCCAAATGTGGGCACGATGGCTTCAAGAGCTAGAAACTTCACTAGGATGAACCCTCCGGAGTTTCATGGTTCTAAGGTTGAGGAAGATCCTCAAGAGTTTATTTGTGAGGTCTATAAGGTTTTAATGATCATGAGAGTTACATTGGTGGAAAAGGCGAAGTTGGCCGCTTATCAACTAAAAGGTGTGGCTCGAATTCAGTACAACCAATAGAAGAAAGGGAGACTGGAAGATGTGGTTCCTCTTGATTGAGAGAAGTTTAAGGCCGCTTTTCTTGATAGGTTCTTTCCCCTTGAGATGAGGGAATCCAATGTGCTTGAGTTCATTAACCTTCGACAAGGAAGTATGAGTGTGAGGGAGTATGCTTTAAAGTTCACTCAATTTTCTAAATATGCTCCAACAATGGTTGCCAATTCAAGGGCTAGGATGAGTAAGTTCATTTCTGGTGTGTCCGAAATGGTGGTTAAAGAGTGTCGTACTGCCATGATCATTAATGACATGTACATCTCTCATCTCATGGTTCATGCACAACAAATTGAGGAGGAGAAACTTAAGGAAAAGTCTAGTGAGACAAGAAGGGCTAAGACCGATGATGGTAATTTCTCTTATGCAAGGTCTGATGGACATGGTCGCTCTGTGTAAGGGTGTGCCTATTTTCTTTTTCTTAACTCAAAAGCTCTTTTTTTGATTTTTTAGTAAGATAGTAGTGGATCGAGAAAGCAAAACTTAAAGGGTGAAAGTTCTCTACCTACCCTCTCTTGTTTCAGGTATTCCACTCTTTCTCAAAGTATATAGCTCTAGTAGTCCTTTCTTCCTATTACACCCCTTCGCTCTAGTGATCACTTCGTATACTACGCTTCTTATCCAGCGTATTGAACTCATTTATTCCACTCGCTCTCTAACTCTAAGAGCAACTCCTCTTTTTAGAATTGTTGAAGAAACTACTAACTCTAACTATCTAATAGATTTCGACAAAGGTTTTCCGGTCAAGGTTCCTCCAATGCTCCTCCTATGTTCAACAAAGATAGGGTGTCTAAACCTAAGCCTCAAGGAGGTAATGGTAGTGGATCTTTATTGCCTAGGTCTACTTGTACTAAGTGTGGAAGGAAACACGAGGGTAAGTGGCAAAAGTGGTCACAAAATGAGGGATTGCTCGATTCTTATGGCTAAAGGAGGAGAGGGCAAGCAAGCTCCTCCTAGTGGTTCGGGTTCCAATTCTCCTAAGCAAAACCAATTCTATGTACTTCTGACTCGTGGTGAACAAGAGGGTTCTCCCGATGTAGTTACCGATATGTTGAAAGTTTTCCAACTTGATGTTTATACTTTACTTGATCCCGGTGCTACCTTGTCTTTTGTGATGCCATATGTGGCTATGAGGTTTGATGTTCTTCCGGATGTGCTGTTAGATCCTTTTACTATCTCTACTCTTGTTGGTGATTCTATTGTGGCTAAGAGGGTCTATAGAAAGTGTCATGTTTCCTTGTCCCATAGAGTTACTCTTGTTGACTTGGTAGAACTTGATATGTTAGATTCTGATGTTATTCTTGGTATGGATTGAGTGTACTCATGTTATGCTTCTGTTGATTGTAAAACTCGTGTAGTCAAGTTTCAGTTTCCGAATGAGCCTGTCCTAGAGTGGAAAGGGAGGAATTCTGGGCATCTCCAGCCCCATCCTCTATTTTACTCTCCAAATATAGAGTTCTCTATTTTTTCAGACAACCAACTCCAACCCAATTCTCTATTTTACTCTCTAAAAATTAATCTTTTTCTCTCTCCTCAATATTATATTATTATTTCTATTTCATTTTATTTTCTTATTTCATAATATAAATCATTTCTTCTTTTTGCAAATAATCACTCTATAATCTTTATGTAATACAAAATTTTATTTTTTTCAAATTCTTCATTTAATAAAAAATTATATTTTAATCTAAATTTCTAAATAACATAAATTGCAATAATATTATACATAATACATCTTAACGAACAATTCAAATAAAAGTGAAAACATCATAAATATTGTGTCATTGCAAAAAATATTTTAAATTTTACATAAATACTCAACTTTCAAGACTATTACGTTACTCTCATAAATGTTCTATTAATGTATTACGGAGTTCAAAATGAGCAATTTTTGTCCTTACTTTTTTTAGGTGTAGCTAAAAATTGTTTAAATTAACAATTTCATCTTATTTCCAATTATTCCGTACTAATTTACTTCCCCTATTCCATTTTGAACTATAACATCAAATATTTTCATGCTCATTAAAAAGTGTAGTTTAATAATTCATCACTATAACATAAAAGTAGATTGTTTGAATTATCATGTAAATTATGTGCATACTTCATAATGAAAAATAATTATAATTGAAATTACATATTTAAAATGACAAAAAAACAAATATAAAATTAAATTAGAAAAATTGTTAACTCGGGATGGAAGTAGTATACTTATCAATAATATGTTTTAGATGTTATATTACTTAGAAAATAATAACAAATGATAAAGACTTAACTAGTAATATAATAGAAATAAGGAAAGAAATAATATTAAAATAATCAAAAAGTAATAGAGAGGTGAATAGTAGTTCTCCAAATTTGGAGAACTACTATTCACCTCTCTATAATGGAAGAATAGATAGTGAAATAGAGAGTGCTTGGAGAACCAATTTGGAGAACTACTATTCACCTCTCTATAATGGAAGAATAGAGAGTGAAATAGAGAGTGTTTGGAGAACCAATTCTCTATTTTACTCTCCAAAAATAGAGAATAGAGAATAAAATAGAGATGGGTTGGAGATGGTCAGTTTGTCTCTTATCTTAAATCTAGAAAGATGATTTCTAAGGGTTGCTTTACCATCTAGTTAGGGTTCGCCATTGGAAAATTATACATGCCACTTCTTCCCCTCGTCCCTTCAGATGAAAAATTACTTGTATTAGGTGCTTACATCGAAACCTCTCATTATAATAAAAATGCATAAGGCCTACATAAGGAGAGAGTCTTTGTCTACAAAAGTGTTTGAGGAATTAAAGGTTGTAGATTTAGAGGAAAATAGTGAGTTAGATTTAGTTGCATTGAAGATTAGTATTTTGTTGGCTGCTACATAGTGATAACAAGTTTTCTTGGTAAGTTTTAGTTTTTTATTTATTAATCTCTTCTTCTTCTTCTTTCAACCTGTTTCTTGTATTGGTTAATCATTTGGTGTCTAGTTCACTTTTTATCAGATTAAGTTGAATTTGCATCGCTTAAGATTTTATTTATGAAATGATTTCCAATTATGAATTTTTCCAATCTTTAAAATATGAACAATTCTAGCAGGAACATTTTTTGCTTTTAGTCAATCAGTATTTGAATGACTAGGACCCTAACACAAGCATCAAATATAAGATTAAAACAAAAAAAAGTTTTTATTTTTTATTTTTTTTGTCTTCGTGCTAAAAAATAATAACTTCATGAAACAAATATTTTCTTATTGTATAATATAAAGTTTATGTAGAATTATGCGAACTGATGAAAATATCCAAACCAAATAAGTAGACCGGCTAATAGCACTCTTTTTTTAATCATTGGACAATTATACTAGTCACTCCTCATCCTCCCTTTAGATAAAAACTTACTTGGATCATATATTTACACCAAACCTCTCTTCTTTTTCCTCGTTCTACTCTTTCTCTTTCTCAAAAAGTTTTATGATTAGTTCAAATTTACACGTTAAGTTTATATAAAAAGGAAATAGTTCTGTAACTAAATTTTTTCCAATCCCAAGACTCGCATATACACTTCTTCTTATCTTTTCTAATAATGATGCATAAAGAATAGTCACTAAATAGATGACTCTTTAATTTCTTCTTTATTTAAAAAAATATAATTTTATCATCTAGAGTCTAGTACATACGATGTATGCACGATAAGTCGATATTATTGTGAAAGGCCTATATAGGGAGGGAGTGGCTTCATAATGAAAAAAATTCCAATTCTAGAACTCTAACCCAGCTCAAAATCTACGATTAATAACAATGAGTGGGCTTTACTGGATTAAAACAATTTAGGTCAATACTATAAGGTGGAAAATAATTGAAAAAGAAACCATCTTTAAGAAATAAAATAAATTCATTTGAAAAATAATTATACTTTGTTCAAGTGAAAATTTTAAGAAGTACAAGAGGTTATCTACAAAGATTTTATGTGTTATTGAAAGTTGAAGATTCAGAGGATAGTGTTGAATTAGATTTATTATCATTAAAGATTAGTATTTTAAGTGATTGTTGAAAGTGCAAGAGGGGGTGAATTGCTCTTTTTAGATTTTCTTTAGTATAGTTGTTGAAACTGTGAGCTAGTGAGCTCATCACTTCATTGATGAACTGAGCAAAACGTGAATAGAAAGAAGAGAGAATTTTATTGATATTAATTGCATTCAACTTACAAAGTGTGATCCTCAACTAGTGCTTTTATAGCTAGAATGTGTGATAACAAACTAACTAATATTGCCGGCTCATAGTTGAGTAACAGACTCAATGATTTATTAACTAACTAATTGATCCTAATCAATCAACTTATTGATTAACTAACTAATGAACAATGTAACAGTGTTTAACTAACTAATGGACTAACTAACATTTGAACACACCCCCTCAAACTGTAGGGTGCATGACATTAAGCACACCAAGGTTGATGAGAAGATGCAAATGTTGAGCTTGACTCAAGCCTTTTGTCAATAATTATGCAACTTGATGTTGAGTAGGAACATGAACATTTTCAACCACCCCTGCTTTGATCTTGTCTTTTATAAAATGTCAGTACTTTTCTATATGTTTGGTCCTTTCATGAAAGACTGGATTAGCTGCCAACTGAATTGCTTATTTATTGTCACTAAGAAGAGTCACAAGCACCTGAATAGGTACTCCTAACTCAGTAAATAAGCCCAACAATCAGGTAACTTCAGACATAGCTGAAGCCATGCTTCTATACTCAGCTTCAACTGAGCTCCTGGAGACAATATGTTGTTTCTTAGAATTCCAAGACACTAAGGAGTCACTAAATTTTACCACATAACCTGTAATAGACCTTCTAGTATTTGGACAACTAGCCCAATCAGAATCACACTAACAAGTTAACATAGTGGTAGGTTTAGCTTGTAACCAAACACCTTGTCCTACTATACCTTTCTAGTGTCTAACTACTCATGTAGCTGCCTCCCAATGTGACTTTTTAGGGGACTGCATGAACTGGCTGAGAGTTTGTACTACATAACTAATGTCAGGTCTTGTGATGTTGGCATAAAGAAGGTCTCCAACTAATCTTTGATAGGATGTAATGTCATGAAAAACCTCATCTCCAATAATCCCATTCACTAAATCATATTCCACTGAAGTGAGTCTTAAGTTGGATTCAAGAGGAGTAAGGGCAGGTTTAGCACCAGTGAGCCTTGCATCAACAATGAGTTCCAAAATATACTTCCTCTGATTCAAAATAACTCCCTTAGAGGACCTTAACACTTCAATCCCCAAGAAGTATCTAAGTTCACCTAGATCTTTTAACTTGAACTGCTGATGTAAATTCTGTTTAGCTTCTGTGATCATCTGTGCATTGTTGCTTGTGATCAATAGATAATCAACATAAACTAGGACAATGAAAAGTCCTTCATTTTCTTTAGAGTAAAAAGAGAGTAATCATATGCACTCTTTAGTGAAACCAGGAGACAACAAGGCATTGGTAAGCTTTAAGTTCCATTGTTTAGAGGCTTATTTAAGACCATACAAGGACTTAAGTAACTTGCACACTTTTGTCTCCCCATGCTTTTTGAAACCTTCAGGAATGTCCATGTATACCTCCTCATCAAGATCACCTTGGAGGAATGCATTGTACACATCTATCTGGTAGAGGTTTTATCGCTTAGACACTGCTAAAACAAGCACACATCTAACTATTACCATTTTTGCAATGAGAGAAAAAGTATCATGATAGTCCAATCACTTTTGCTGACTATAGCCTTTAGCTACCAGCCTGGCCTTGAACCTTTCTACCTCACCATTTGCTTTATATTTTACCTTATACACCCATTTTGATCCCAATGTATGCATCACTGGTGGTAGATCAACTACTATCTAAGTTTCGTTGTTTTCAAGAGCATGTATCTCTTGTTTCATAACATGTATCCACCTATCATCTTTGACTACTTGTCTAAAGTGTTTGGGCTCCACATAACCAGACATCTTACTTAAATATTCTCTATAAGATGGTGCTAAGCTGTCATAACATAGAGAATTAACCAAAGGACGTCTAGTACTTCTTTGCTTCTTACCAGCAATAGTATAGTCCTTCATCCAAGTAGGCTCTCTACTGATTTTTGTGGTCCTTCTAATAGGAGGATCTGCAGAAACAATAGGAGGTTGTATAGTCTCATCAGATGAATTTTGTAATGAAGGATTCTCACAAGTGATTTCTTCTTGAGCCTCACTATCATTCTAAGCACCCCCATTGTCCAAAACAACAATGTCTTCAATATAAGGATCCCTAGCAGTATCAATATGAGTAACCTAATCAACTTGATCAAAGTAATCATCCAACTCTAAAAGTGAGTCAAAAAATGTGACAGGTGGTTGTGACTGAGGCATCACCTTTGCAAATGGGAAAACATCTTGCTGAAAAATCACATCCTTGTGTACAGAGATCTTATTGTACTTAATATCTAGCAATATATATCCCTTTTGAAGCTCTGAATATCCTATGAGAATAGTAGGAACAGACCTTTCTGCAAACTTATCTCCCTTTGGTAACACTAAGGCATGAAAAATACATCCCAATGTCCTTAAATGTGTGAGAGAGGGTTGTTTGGCATGAAGCATTTTGTAAGGACTTTTATTCTCAATGACAGATGAAGGTAGCCTATTCATTAAGTATACAACAACCTTAATACAATATCCCCAAAATCTAATAGGCAAGTGTGATTGGAATCTAATAGCTCTAGCAATGTTGAGAATATGTCTGTGTTTCCTCTCTACCACACCATTCTGTTGAAGTGTGTGAGGAAAACTTATTTGGTGCAAAATACCTAGTTCCTGAAACAACTTGTGCACTGAGAGTTAAGAAACTCTGTACCATTATCAGACCTCACAATCTTAACATGAAAATCAAATTGAGTCTTGACCATTAACAGGAAGCTTTTGATGGCAACAATTGTTTTAGATTTCAATTGCAACAAGTAAGTCCATACAAACCTACTATAGTCATCTACAATTTTTAGGAATAGTGCTTCTTATCCATAGTAGGGGTCTTATAGGGACCCCAAAATATCCATGTGAACAACAACAAAACTTACAAATGCTCTAGAGCTACTAACAGGAAAAACTTCACTGTCTTTATTGTTGTGAAATAGTTTTAAAACCTTCAAGAGTTGACCAGAAGGATGTCCAAGCCTCTTATGCCACATGTTAACATCCTCTAATATTGCTCCTATAGTAATCACTTTCTTCTCACATGTAACTTCTTGCTTGTGTTGTGGTGGAACTTTACCCCTAAACATGTATAATAATCCATCTACTTTACCAATCCCCTTCACCTTGCCACTGAAGAGGTCCTGAAAAACACAAAAGTCAAGGTAGAATGATACAAAACAAGACAACTCCCTTATGATTTTTGAGACTGATAATAGGTTGAATTTGAAGTCTGGAACATGTAAGACATTCTTCACAGTCTTCTTATCAAACATATATGCTTCACTAATGTGACTAATGTCTACTTTGTCTCCTGTAGGTAAGTGTACATGTTTCTTGTGGTATTTAGCTAAAACTTGACTCTTTGTTAGTGAATGATTGTCTGCTATAATGTGATGAGTTGCACCAGAGTCTATGATTCAATCCTAAGTGAAGCTATTTGACATTAAACAAGTAGTTATACCTGTCATGTTGACCTGCTTAGAATCCTATCCTTCTTTGTTTAGCATGTTTAGTATTTGCTTGTATTCATGATCTATGAATGCATGACCTTTTACCAAGAAGGCCCTGCTTTCATCTTGGCAAGTGGAAGGCCCTAGAGAGTAATCATAATGATTACTAGATGCATTGTTTGTTGAGTGCTGTCCTCCATAGTCACCAGAGTTTCTTGCATTTCTCAAATTCAGATTGTTAGTAGAGGACTGTGTACCATAACCACCACCATTAGTAGAGCTTGATACATTGCGTATGTTGCCATTTCCATAGCCTGATCCTGACTTCCTCCTTTGCTTCCAATATTTTGGATAACCAATCATATTGTAACAATTTTCCTTAGTATTACCAGTGAAATGACAAAATTCACACCTCTTCCCTTTGTAATACACTCTTCCTTGGTTTTTGTTTACATTCAGTGCTATCAATTATGGCTTATCTACTACATTAACAACAACTGACAAATATCTCATCTTCAATGACCATAACATAGGCTTGATTAATGGAAGGTGTAACTCCCTTCAACTAGATCTGTCTACGAGCTTGATCATATGAGTCCTTTAAACCACTTAGGAACTGAATTAATCTCTGTTATTGCAGATGATAAACATTGTCTTTCGATTGAGGACATGTACAACAAGGATTTGGTATCACATATCATATTCACTCCATAATATTTTCAACTTAGTGAAATAATGTGATACATAGTCTGTACCTTGTGCGAGAGCGGTGATTTACCTATGTAAATGATAGATCCTTATTCGATTCACTTTGTCAAATCGCTCATTCAAATCTGCCCAAATTGAGAATGCAGTAGTTGCATACACAATTCCACTGAGTAGATCTTCACTAAAAGTGTTCATTAGCCAGGACAATACAATCACATTACATGTCTCCCATTGTTCATGAAGCTCATCCTTGTACAGTCCTCTAGTACAAACTCCAGTCACAAATCCAATTTTTCTTTTCTCTTATAGTGCAATCCTCATCGACCTATTCCAGATCCTATAGTTCTTAGATCCAGCCAATTTTATGGTAATTAACACAACTCCTGAAGTGTCTTATGGTCCGATGTATAAAGGATCATTTTGGTCAATAATAGGAACTGCCATTGATGAAGCTAAAAAAATGCTGAAGAAGAATACTCTGCTCTCGTCTAAGAACTCTACTTATACACAACCAATATCAATTGCTCAAAACTCTGATACCATGTTGAAACTGTGAGCTAGTATGCTCATCAGTTCATTGATAAACTGAGTAAAACGTGAATAGAAAGAAGAGAGAGAATTTTATTGATGTTAACTGCATTCAACTTACAAAGTGTGATCCTCAACTACTGCTTTTATAGCTAGAATGTGTGTTAACAAACTCACTGACATTGGAAACTCATAGTTGAGTAACAGACTCAATGATTTATTAACTAACTAATTGATCCTAATCAATCAGCTTACTGATTAACTAACTAATGAACAATGTAACAATGTTTAACTAACTAATGGACTAACTAACATTTGAACAACAGTAACTTGTAAAATTCACCGGTCAACTATTGTTAGCAAGGATAAATAATTAGTAATGGAAGTGCAGAAAATAAACTTGACACCAAATTTTCTTATACTAGTTGAGATCCAAAATGGATCTTACGTCTAGTTCCCCTGGGTTTCAAGGGTGTTCTCTTCTACCATTTGTAAACTTTGTTGTGAGTACAAGATTGAGTATAGTTCCTATGTCTATACTCAACTTTTTCTCTCTTTTTATTTGTGATACAAAGCCTTACCAACAAATTTTCTCTCTCCTCTCTTTTTTATATACACGGTAGAAGCTAAGTAATATAGTGCTTGTTAAAAGTAGAGTGGAGAATATGTGATGATTCAGACTCATTGTACAAGTTTCTCTCCTTGGCAGTACTTGAGCTTTTATAGAATAGTCGAGAATTGATCCATGGAAAGAGGTAATTGACAATCCTACTTTCTAAGAATAAAGTAAAGGCAACATCCTTTGATTGATCTTCTTTTAATCTTTGCCTGATACTTTCCAAGAATAAAGTAAATGTTAATCTTCAGCATCCTTTGATTGATCTTCTTTTGATCTTTGCTTGATCTCATTTTCCCTTTTTGGATTAAGCTCAAATACTTGATTGAAAAATCTTGTTGATTGATATCTTTTTCTTTTAATCAGGATTTGCGTGATTTATTTTGGCCTGATTTCTACATAATCTTTGATGCCTTGATTGCTGTTTGATTGATCATCTTTGATAACATAATATATGACTTCTAATTTCAATCCCTTGACTTCTGTGTATAATCAGTTTTGATGCTTTCGTAATTCTTTCCTTTTTGATGATATGTTATCCTGGAAATATTGACAATTGATTATCATTAAAATCTTGCGCTAACAATTGTCACATTGGGAAAACAAGTTTAGTGGTATGTTTTTAGTATTATTAATCTCTACTTTTCAAACCTGGTTCTTGTTGTGTTTGATCATACATTTTTTTTATTTATAATTTTTCCATCTAATTAGAATTTGTTCCGCATAAGATTTTATTTAAAGAGAATCAATTCCTATTACAAGTTTCTTTAGGCTTAAAATTATTAAAGATTTTTCTAGGGTGTATTTTTCTGTTAACCGATCAATATTTCAATTATTTGAACCCCAACACTAGTATCAAACTGTAATGTTTTTTTATTATTTCTGTTTTCTCCTCTTCTTGCAAAAACAATAAAACAATCATATTTTGACTCATAAAATTTCTTACAATATGATAATTTTTTTAGGTAGAATTATGTGAGTTGACAAAGATACATATCGAAATCATGAAAGCAGCTAGTAGTACTTTTTGTTCATTGGACAATTATACATGTCACTCCTCCCCCTCATCCCTCCGGATGAAAATTTACTTGCATCACACTTTTAAACCAAATCTCTCATTATATTGAAAATGCACAAGGTGTCAGGACCCAATTTTTTGAGTCATGATTGCACCAACTATAACCCACTAGTAAATAAGCTAACTTGTAACCCAGAATAACAACTAATGAATGTAAGGGTAGAAACATTGCAAAAGCAGTCAATCAACAAACAGAACTAGAATAAAACGAGAAGCAAAACAAAAGATATATACATAATAGATTGCTCTAAGAACCTAAATTCACAAGTATAGAGCTGTCTAAATAAAAGAGCAGAAGTCCCAAAAGTGGACCCCAAATAAGAAGCTTGTCTCAAAATATAAAAGACTATAGAAAATACTAAAGGAAACAGATAAGTCCAGGATGCCAAGTGCTCATCCTCGCCTCCGGTCCAAGATACAACACACTCGAGTAATCAACTATGGTAGTGGGTACTCAAAACTGCATCACGAAATAGACGCTGAGTGTAATATGAGTACCAAAACAACAGGTACTCAATAGGCATCACAAGCTGATTGAATAGAAAAAAGTAAAAATAATATGAAATGATAGAATCTAGACACAAACAAAGGTTAATGAGAGACTTAAAAGAAGTGCACACGAGTGTACTGAAATAGAAAGAAATAACTATAGTTAAACTAAATCTAACTCAACCCCATAAGCATAGAAGGTACATTCGCGCGCAAGTTTAAGTAAAACATGACAAGACCATTATAATCCCAATAGGTACATAGAATAACTGTCTACTAATAATGAGATATGGTAGTTCCAGATCCAGAGAAAGCATAGACCAGATCTCTGACTGAAAATGACCTTCAAGTAACCAACAATAACCGCCCATCTAAACAACACAAATCCCAGGCCTCTAAGCGCGGATTAATCTCTCGTGGGAGTTAGGCTGTAGCCATAAGTGTGTCGACTCCATAAAGTATAAAAACAAATCTTTAATTGGCGAATAGTAGGGATCAACTTCGTAGAGGATTATATGAAGCATGACCAGACCTTTAATCTTTGACTAGAAAGAGTTGTCGAATGATCAAATGTTAACCTTCATAAAAAAACTACCATGGAAAAATGTCCACTGCCAAGTGATTAGTACAACACTCCAAGCTCAAACTAACTCTAGTTCCAAGTCACCAGTGTCACAACCCAAAGTATACCATAGACGTGACATGGCATATAGGACCCTGAGAGGGACCTACACAATCACTTGACATACATACAATACAATATAATATACAATAAGAGAGTTTAAGTAAAACTTTTCATATGCTGAATCATAACTATGTCTTGAAAAACCATTATAAAACCTCATAAGAGTAGTTGAGACATAATTCATACACCACGTACAAAGTTTCAAGAGTAAAAAATAAAAGTAATAAATGGTCTTCATGGCTTTGCCCTCGAAGTATGAGGACTCACCAATCCAATAGCGAATAGTAATTCAAATCTAGCCATGAGTGGGAGGAGGAATATCAGACCCTATATTATTAAACAATAGAGGCACAAGTATGCATTAGTATATTGAATGTACTAAGTATATGGAAATATGCATAAACGTAGAAATGATATCCTAGTAGGCTTGACACATGTAATGCATGACCAAGTAGAACATTTAAAAGCTTAGAGAGCAAAGTCATTAGAATCATGAGACAAGGAACTTACCTTGAACTTTCAATTTTAGTGCAGCCACAATCACCACTGAAGATATATGTACCAATCTGAATACCTCATAAACAAATTTCAATGGTACCTGACCATTCATTCTTTTCATTATCTGCATCATAGAACCTGAATAAATACGACAAATACTAAGTTTCTTCTTATTTTGTACATGTTGGGAGAGGAGAGGGGTCAACCATTAATACCGTGAGAATGTGATAAGCACACCTATCATGTAAAAAAAAAATATTGAGTGAAGCACCAAACTAAAAACTTACATTCTAAAAGTTCCACAATTTCATAGAAGTTAAATACCAATCCCCGATGAGAGTAGATATCAGACTTTATTCCTCAAATAAAATTGCAGAAATTAAACTTAAATGGAGAATAAAATGGCAAACTCAGCCATGGAAAGACAGAGGATAGACCCGTGTAGACAGAGTAAATACTCTTTTGTCATATTAATATTGCTTAATGAATTAGACACAATAATTCCTCTCTGACTCATATATGAAGCAAAAGCAACTAGAATTCTAATGGCTTCCATTCTGGCAACGGGAGCAAAGGTTTCATTGTAGTTAATTCCTTCCTCCTGATTATACCCCTATACTACGAGTCTTGACTTGTTTCGCGTAATGACTCAATGTTCATCTAGTTTGTTTATGTACACCCACCTAGTCCCTATTATGGTTCTATTTTCTAGTCTAGGGACTAGATTCCACACTTGGCTTCTTTCAAACTGATGAAGTTCCTCCTGCATTAAATTGAACCAATCAACATCCTTTAAAGCTTCCTTCACATTCTTGAGTTCAAAAGTGGATATGAATGCTGAGAAGGCCATGAGATTTCTTGCCTGTGATCTGATATGCATTCCGAAATTCAGCGGGGAGACAAGATTATCCATGAGATTGGATGACTGATGTTTCCATCTTGACTTCTTTGCAACTTCAACTTCTGGTTCTCCATCTTTAGAGTTTTCACCTGTAACACCCCAAAATTTTTTTGCGCTACCACTCGAACCATTCTTCGTTATGAATAAGATTTTTACCGAGGATTTTTTTTAAGAATTAAGGTCACTAGATGTAGAACCTTGAGTTCCAAAAAGAACTAAAGAGAATTCATTCAAGTCATTCGTTAGTTCTTTTAAGTTTTGAGTCAACTTTAAACGACCATAAATTTAAGCACAGGATGAGTTAGGAGACCCAAAAGATATCAAATGAAGATCTCTGAGTCCTCTTTCCAACACTGTTGAGTTTTTCTAAAATCTGAGTACACATGAGGGAGATATTCCCATTTGATTTCAACATGTCCAGTTAAGGAAATTTACCCAAATTAATGAGGGGTATTTTGGTCTTTTCCTTACCCTACTAGCCTAGCTCGTTTTTGTTATCCTTATAGGGGTCTAAACTGATTGGAATCAGTTTTAGTTGTTCCTAAATGCGCTTAGGGTTTTTGAGAGGAGTTCAAGAGGAGAAAAATGGAGAAAAGCTTCAAGCGTTCAAGACTCTTGCGATCTTCGAGAGATTTCGCCAAGGATTTGATCCTTAAGAGGTATGTAAGTTTTCATAATGTTGGGTTAGTCCACCCACACTCCAATCATAATTTCAACTTTCAAATTCATCTTTGAGATTGAGTATATTGAGGTTCTTGATGAAATTCTTGTAGTGTTGTTCTTCATTCTTGAATTTTGATATTTGGTTGGGTTTTTGAGGTGAGTATCTTGTTAATGAGCATTGTTCTTGAGAGTTTTTGCGTATAATTTCATGTAGTTAAGTTGGGTAAGCGAATCTAAGATAGTGTGGAAGAAACCATTCAATTCTAGGTGAATTAGGGACAAAATTCGAGAAAGAAAATTCGTCAGGTTTTCTAGCGGAGGGGGGGGGGAGGGGTGGCGCACCGCTAGCAGTGCGCCAAAAAATGGGTTTTGAAGTTTAGGGGTTGGCACTCTGCGCCAGTTAGTACACTAGGGTTGCCTGCCCCGTCCTTTTTCCATTGTTCTCCCCGTCTGAGTTCTTTTAAAGTGTACCTTTACTCCCTTCCTGACATTTTATTCTAAATAACACCTAATCATCAAGAGATCCTATATATCATGAATCATAACTCTTGAATTCATAATTAAAATTTAAGAAAGAGTTAAAAGTACAGTTCAAGAAAGTCTATGAGTTAAATTGTGAATCCCTTGAGATTAACTATCGATTTGAGCTAAGTATTTTGAGGAAGTAAGTATGAGAATGAGAAGAGTTGTACCTATGAGTTATATATTTTCATTGAGGACTTTGAGTCGAGTTTTTCATGTCCATAATTCGGTATGAACTCTATGAATTGAAGGTCATTGAGAGGAGTAGTATCTTCGAGTTCTAACTTCTTGAGTATTGAGTTCCTAATCCCTTTGAGATTATATTCCTAGTTTTGGGACTATCATATGTTATACATGAAGATCCTTGAGTTGAGTCGTTCCTGCTCACAATTTTGCATGAACCCTATGAATCAAGCATTCTTGAGATGAATAGTATCTTTGAGACCTTGAATTCTGGAGTTGTTGAGTTCCATATATGGTTATTGAAACCCTTAAATTGAGTCGTTCAAGTCCATAATTCGGCATAAACTCTATCATGAGAAGTCCGTTACTATTATTTATAATCTGGTTAAAGACTTGAGTAAATAAGTATGAGGATGAGGAGAGTCAAGTTTCATTTTTCAAAATGAATATCAGGGAACTAAGTATTCCCGAGAGTAAATGTTTTTACATTTAAAATTAGAGGAAACTTTGATTTCCAAATGAGTTCATGAGGAGTTTTGAGTACTATCTCTTTTAAGAGAACCTTTTAGTAATAATCTCAAAGTTTGAGGATGAGGAAATATTTTTTTTAAACATATGAGCATGAGTTATATTATTGGGAGTAGTATTGAACCCAGATATGGGGGAGAGTTCAGAAAACTCACAGCCACCATAAACCATGTATGCCAACATGGGTAAATGGTCATACATTTTAGATGATTCCTTATTGATTTTTAGCATAGCTTAGTGGATCCACCTAGTTGAGGATGTCCTATACTCTGGCAAGGTATATGACAGTTCTGCCAGCGTGGGCGAGACGTTGTATCATAACGTTGCTCATAGTGATGGTTGTCGATTAGAGAATCTCCCAAATATGATTAAAGAGTTATTATTGTATTTTCATATACATTTGAGTTTCTTCTGTATTATTTTAAAAGTTTCCTGTATATAACATTATTTATTGTTGCTTTCATATTGAGTTGAGTATTCCTGAGTTGAGTTGAGTATCCTTGAGTATTCTTGAGTTGAGTTGAGTATTCTAAGATTGAGTTGAGTTGAGTGTTCTTGAGTCGAGTTATGTATTCTTGAGTCATATTGAGTTGAGATGAGGTGAGTATGTCTTTCTTATTGTCAGTTCAAGCTTATACTTATGTTGCAGAGTTCCCCTTACATTCTCGTACATTTCATGTACTAACGCCATTTGGTCTGCATCATTTCATGATGCATATACAGGTATTCAGGATCATCAACAGGCGTTTTGTTGAGGTCATGTGATATTCCAGTCAGCTTTGGTGAGCCTTCTTGCATTCCGTAGGACTTTACCTTTACCTTACAGTTAGGAGTTTTGAGGTGTCGTAAGTCTTGTCTCGATATCCTTCTGTAATAGTAGAGGCTTCATAGATAGACAGAGTTGAGGAGTTGTCTATATTTACTTTCTTTTGAGTTGTTTTACAAATTCTGGGTATATATGTTGAGTATTGTTCAGAGTTTTTAAATTTCAGTATTTGAGTTCAATGAATTTAATTCTGTAACACTCTGGAAATTAGTTGGCTAAACTATAGATTAACGTGAGGGTTAGAGTCTTGGATGTAACTTCCTTTACTTAAAAATAAAGGGTTTCGTGTTGGAACGTCAAGGTATGTAATGACCCGAAAACTAGTAAGTGAAACTAGAGCCTAATGATTGTGTGTTTGAGTTTGTAATGGGGTTTCATGTGTTAGAATGTTGTCCCGAGTTTAGGTTAAGGGGTTAAACATCAAGGTACGACTCCCCAAGGACCACCCAAGGGGTCCTTGAGAAGGACCCTAAAGCCTAACCCCCAAGATCCTAAGAAACCAAAAATCTGCCAAATTAGTGTGACCTACAGATGGCGATCTACGGCCAGTAGGTTGACCTACTCCCCGTATGTGGGGATCGTGGGTCAGGACCCCAAAATGTTATGTTCCAGCCCCAAACCACAGACCAGTAGGACGGGGCATCACCCCACCTACGGTTCGTAGGTCATGGTGCGTAAGTCATGACTGCTTTTGTCAACTTTTGGCTTAAGTGAGGGTCATTATGGTAAATTTCTAATTAGTTGGTTAGGGATTGGGGACGGTTATTATTGAGTTATTAAAGTATTTTAAGGGTCTTAAAAGTATTAAAACACCTTTTTCAGTTCATTCTTCCAAAACACAAATTAGAACCCACCTCTTCTCTCAAATATTCTCTCTCTAGAAACCACCATTTGAGGTGAAGGATTCAAGCTTTCAAGCTCAAGATCTCACCATTCTCACTCAAGTTTTGTGGAATTTCTTCCCTAAAAGGTATGGTAGTCTTCATCCTTGTCTAAGCTTCATTCAAGGAGCCCTATCAAAAGGTGATTTCAAGTCTCCAAAGTTCCCAAAAAAACCCTAGTTTTCAATCTATGCATGGGTTCAATTCCAAACGTTTTCAAAAGGCTTTTATGTTATGAATCATGGATTAATTGATGATTGAATGGTGAATTAAGATGATTTATTCTATGAATCCATGTTTTCCCCCAAAATCCTAAGTTGTGATTTGTGATTGGGAATTGATTGATTATGAAAGTATGTTGAATTGTTTATGTTTATATTGAATTAGTTATTGAATCATGTTAATTCCCTTATCTATTGTAGTATCTTAGATTTATGGGTTGTTATTGATTCATAGCCTTGGAAGGCAAGTTCATGAAGGATCTATGTATGATTATGATGTGAAGTATATGTATGTGATCTCAATGAAAGTGTTATGCTCATGCTTAAGATGTAATCGTGTTATGATTGAAAGCATATTCTCAATTAACACTTATGAATGATGATGTAAGAATGTGAAGGGTTTCTTCTATGTAATATATATCTTGAATTGGTAGGCTTATGCATCCTTTTCTTGTGTATATGAATGTATTGTTGAATGATGTATCTTGAGTTGGTAGGCTTAGGCATCCTCTCTTGTATAATGAATGTGTATTGACTTAATGAATATGAATCGATAGGCCTATTACATTCCTTTCATAAATGAAATGTGTTCTAAGGCTATCTTTTGAATCGATAGGCCAATGGCATTCCTTTCATAGTGAGCCAAGGAACTAATGTAATGACGACTCTTGAATTGATAGGCCTATGGAATTCGTTTCCTAATGAGTCAATGTACCATGAATTGATACGCTAATGGCATTCCTTTCATGAGTATGATAATGTAATGAGGAACCATGAATTAATAGGCTTATGGCATTCCTTTCATGAGGACTCTAGAGCTATCCTAATAATGAACCATGGATCGATAGGCTTATGGCATTCCTTTAATGTGTAATGATGCAACTTGGGTCGATAGGCCAATGACATTCCTCTCAAGTACAATAATGTAATGTGAATGAAATACTTTAAGGGAATGGTGGCTAAGCACCGAGTAGATATGGTAAGATGGAAACTCTCCCAATGTTAGGTTAGAGTTCCAATGAACATCTTCCTATCCCATAACTATGTGCCCACATAGGCCCTAGCTAGTGGATCCACCTAAGCTAAAATGTATCTAGTTCTACCTTAGGTAAGTAGGACACCTCTTTTCAGTGTGGGTTCACGACACCAGATTCAATGTCAAGCTCACATGGTCTAAGTGGGTTAATCTTTTATTCCCATCATGTGAGATGTGCATTATGGTTTCTTGAGAAGTTCTATGGAATGTGGGTGGTAGTATGGGATGCCATCCATACATTGCACGAGTAGGCTTTGAGAGGGTCATAGTGAGTTCTCTAACGTCTTCATGACTAATGAATGAAAGTGCTCTAAATGAAGCTAATGAAGAATGTTGACTTATATGCTTAAATGTAATGATGCATGCTATACTTGGATTGTATTATGAGTTACTTCCTTGTCATGACTTATGAAATGTTTATATCTCTTATGTATGAGTATTGTGTAAAGATGGAAAGGATGAATGGTAAGTTCACTTTTGGTGGCCTTGATGTGGTACTTAGTGTGGATGGCGGTATGGGACACTATTCATACATTGCACAAAGTATATCTTGAGGGTTACTTAAGGTGAAGTCTTAATTTGATGAAAAGGCTTATATGTTGATTATGTTCTAATGTGATGAAATGACTTGTATATTGATTATGTTTGTATATTATGCCTCTAATACTCATGTTCATGAAGATTTCTCAAATTGACATAAAAGCATGATTTTCAAATAAAATGTCCATTTTAAGCATGGTTTTTGCATGGCTATCATACTTAGTACATTAAATGTGCTAACCCATATTTTTTCATTTTTACCAAAGTGTAGGTTTTGGCATTTGAGTTGATTATCTCTAGTTGAAGCTTGGATTGAGTTCTTCCAAGACTTTTGGTATGTCCTCATGGATTCGAGGACTAGTACTTTGATGTTTCATTTTTTTCATGTAATAGACATTTGTTAGACTTTCTATTGTAAAGGGCCGTGACCCTACTTTTGTTTTAAGATATTGTTTTAGATGGCCATGTAGGACTAGTAGACTTTCGTTGTTTTAAATGAAGTTTTTCGATTGTATGGATTTAGATGAGTTTTAATTCCATACCATTCTCCTTAAATCGAATGTGATGAATGCTATAAGGCTTGTATGAGCCTGTTCAGAGTCTTGTACACCGTATCGTATCTAGGGGGTAGCCCTGGGTCGTGACAAATATGGTGTCAGAGCACAAAATTTTGAAAATGGTTTTTAGGATTGATGTCTCACAAGGCACGTCTAGTAGAGTCTTGTTCATGGGTGTGAGTCGCGACACATTTTATGAATGAGAGGCTATAGGATGTTAGGAAGCTACACTTTTTTCATTATTCTTGAAGTCGTGCCATAGAGTTTAGCTCTATAAATGTCCTTTTCCTAACCCTTCTCTTATGTTTATAGGATATGAATACAAGAAGGGCAACCACAAGGAGAGTAGAAGAGGAGATTGTGAATGAGGGAGTTCCTCCCCAAGGTCCTTAAGGTCCTCATGGTGACCAAGTTCCTCAAGCCAATCAAGTTTCGATTAAAGCTCCGGCTATGACCAATGAAGAAGTTAGGTTAGCTCTTTTGATGATGGATCAAGCCATAACCACTCAAGCCCGAGCCATGATGACTCAAACTACTAGGGGTGTTGAGGCTCATGTGAACCTTATTGTGAGCATTATGGCTTCTAGGTTGAGAGACTTTGTGAGGATGAGTCCTCTGGTATTTCTTGTTTCCTAGGTGGGAGAGGATCCCCAAGAGTTTGTGGATGAGCTGTATAAGATAGTCAATGCTATGGAGGTGACTTCTATAGAAAAAGTGAAACTAGCTTCTTACCAATTGAAGGATGTTGCCCAAGTTTGATTTGCTCAATGGAAAAGCAATAGGCCAATTGGAGCGGGTCCTATAGAATGGGATGAGTTTAAGAAAGAATTCCTTGGTAGGTTCTTTTTCCATGAGAAGAGGGAAGCTAAGGTGGAGGAGTTTATCAACCTTAAGCAATGTAGCATGAATGTGCAAGAGTACTCCTTCAAATTCACCCAATTGTCTAAGTATGCCCCATCCATGGTGTCTAACCCGAGGGATGAGATGAGTAGATATGTGACGGGTGTGTCCAAACTAGTTGAGAAAGAGTGCCGTACGATGATGCTCCATGATGACATGAATATCTCTAGGCTTATTGTGTTTGCTCAACAAATTGATGAGTTCAAGATTAAGAAAAAGAATAGGGAGTTGAAGAGGTCTAGGTCCGATGAGCAAGGTCAACCTAGTTCAAAAAGAGAGCTCTAAACCAAGATTCTTCAATCACTCCTAGGGTTAACCAAGAGAAAGGAAGTGGGTCTCCATTTCCTAAACCTATTTGCACCAATTGTGGAAAGAAACATTTTCGGAAGTGTCTAGCCGGTACTAGTGGGTGCTATGGTTGTGGAAAGAATGATCATCAAGTGAGAAATTGCCCTACTCTTACGGCCAAAGGAAGGGAGGCCAACCAAGCTTCTCTTGATGGCTCGAATCCTAATGCTCCAAGGAAGAATCGTTTCTATGTACTTCAAGCTAACAAGGACAAAGGAGCTCTTCCGGATGAAGGAACCTATATGTGATAGTTCCTTATAGTTGTGAATGTTGTATTGAGATTCCTATGTTATTTTCATGATTAGCCTTAGATGGGTTTACTCCTAAGGGGGAGATGGTATGTTGAATAGTAAGGTTGTTGAGAGTTCCGATATCCTTATTTCTTTCCTTCTATTCCTCTTCAAGTTTGAGACCAAGAGTTCCTTGTAGCTAGTTTCATGTTTTGGAGTCATGTGTGATTAAGTGTTTCCATGGTCTCCTTATGTTATGCATGTTCTTGATGAATTCATGTTTAAATTAGAAAAATGAGTTTTTATGATTTATGTTCCTCATGTTGATGTGCATTTAGTATGAGTTGCCTATATACTTCATGAGGTGAATTGTTGAACATGCCTAAATGTGCTTTTATGAAGAAATTGCATAATGTGCATAATTATGATATGATGAGCATGATTTGAGTTGGAGAAGGTAATTCCTCCAATGAAATGAGAAATGTTGAAGTTTTCATGCATAATGAGTTTGTAGATGTAGTTCCTACTTTCTGGTGTTGCAAGGAGTATGTTTGAGATGGAGTTGATGTTTCCTCCATGTTTTGTGCATTGTTTATAATGTTGCATGCATGATGGGCTGCTACTCTTGAGTCGTTAATCCCTTAAAGTGTTTAAAGTGTCATTCGAGGATGAATGTTCCCAAGTGGGGGATAATGTAACGACCCGGAAAACTAGTAAGTGAAACTAGAGCCTAACGATTATGTGTTTGAGTTTGTAATGGGGTTTCATGTGTTAGAATGTTTTCCTGAGCTTAGTTTGAGGGGTTAAACGTCAAGGTACGACTCCCCAAGGACCACCCAAGGGGTCCTTGAGAAGGACCCTAAAGCCTAACCCCCAAGACCTCAAGAAACCAAAAATCTACCAAATTAGTGTGACCTACGGATGGCCATCTGTGGCCAGTGGGTTGACCCACGCTCCGTAATGACGACTCTTAAATCGATAGGCCTATGGCATTCGTTTCCTAATGAGTCAATGTACCATGAATCGATAGGCTAATGACATTCCTTTCATGAGTATGATAATGTAATGAGGAACCATGAATCGATAGGCTTATGGCATTCCTTTCATGATCACTCTAGAGCTATCCTAATAATCAACCATGGATCGATAGGTTTATGGCATTCATTTCATGTGTAATGATGTAACTTGGGTCGATAGGCCAATGAAATTCGTCTCAAGTACAATAAAGTAATGTGAATGAAATACTCTATGGGAATGAAGGCTAAGCACCGAGTGGATATGGTAAGATGAAAACTCTCCCAATGTTAGGTTAGAGTTCCAATGAACATCTTCCTATCCCATAACTATGTGCCCACATAGGTCCTAGCTAGTGGATCCACCTAAACTAAAATGTATCTAGTTCTACCTTAGGCAAGTAGGACACCTCTTTTTAGTGTGGGTTCATGACACCGGATATGTCAAGCTCACATGGTCTATGTCAGTTAATAGCTTATTCCCATCATGTGATATGTGCATTATGGTTTCTTGAGAAGTTCTATGAAGTGTGGGTGGTAGGATGAGATGCCATCCATGCATTGCATGAGTAGGATTTGAGAGGGTCATAGTGAGTTCTCTAATGTCTTCATGACTAATGAATGAAAGTGCTCTAAATGAAGCTAATGAAGAATGTTGACTTATATGCTTAAATGTAATGATGCATGCTATACTTGGATTGTATTATGTGTTACTTCCTTGTCATGACTTATGAAATGTTTATGTCTCTTATGTATGAATATTGTGTAAATATGGAAAAGATGAATGGTAAGTTCACTTTTGGTGGCCTTGATGTGGTACTTAGTGTGGATGGTGGTATGGGATGCTATTCATACATTGCACAAAGTATAGCTTGAGGGTTACTTAAGGTGAAGGCTTAATGTGATGAAAAGGCTTATATGTTGATTATGTTCTAATGTGATGAAATGACTTGTATATTGGTTATGTTCATATATTATGACTCTTATACTCATGTTCATGAAGTTTTCTCAAATTGGCATAAAAGCATGATTTTCAAATAAAATGTCCGTTTTAAGCATGGTTTTTGCATGGCTATCATACTTAGTAGATTAAATGTGCTAACCCATATTTCTTCATTTTTACCAATGTGTAGGTTCCGACATTTGAGTTGATTCTCTCTAGTTGAATCATGGATTGAGTTCTTCCAAGACTTTTGGTAGGTCCTCATGGATTCGAGGACAAGTACTTTGACGTTTCATTTCTTTCATGTAATAGACTTTTGTTATAATTTCTATTGTAAAGGGATGTGACCCTACCTTTGTTTCAAGATATTGTTTTAGATGGCCATGTAATAGACATTTGTTAGACTTTCTATTGTAAAGGGCCGTGACCTTACTTTTGTTTCATGATATTGTTTTAAATGGCCATGTGAGACTAGTAGACTTTCGCTCTTTTAAATGAAGTTTCTCGATTGTATGGATTTAAATGAGTTTTAATTCCATACCATTTTCCTTATATCAAATGTGATGAATGCTATGAGGCTTTATGTGACTTTTCAGAGTCTTGTATGCCGTGTCGCATCTAAGGGGTAGCTATGGGTCGTGACAAGGTACGACCCCCAAGGACCAACCTTGGGTCCTTGAGGAAGACCCTAGAAATTTACCTGGACTGTGACCAATAGAGGGGACCTATGCCCCGTAGGTCAGTCAATGACCGTGGGTGAGGGGCCGTAGGTCAAGACTTGAAAAAAACTAGGTCCCTTCACTCCGACCCACGCTTCACCAGCACGAGCCGTGGGACCAACCAGGGTCTGTCAGTGAGGGGCGTAGATGGGGCTTGTAAGCTACTTTTTGGTAGTCAAGTGTAGGGGCACTTTGGGGTTTTTTGGTTTTAATTAATATTAAGTGATGTCGTTTTAGCCTAAGTTATATCACCTTTATAAGGATTTTATATCCCTAAATTAAGTCATCCAAGTCATTATTTATAAATCACCAAAAAGAACCTAATTCCTCTTCAAATATTCTCTCTCTGGAACTTCAAGGAAGAAGAAGAAGGAAGTTGGAGCTAGGGTTCAAGGAGCAAGGTTTTCTACTCAAATTCATTGGATTTCATTGCTAAGGTATGGTAGCTCTTCATCCATGGATCCCTTTCAAAATCCCAATTTCAAAGATAGAAATTCCCAAAAGCTAGGGTTTGACTCCAAGTCATGGATTCCTTTCAACAATGATTCTAATGTTTGAATTACTTTATATTATGATTGAATTGATGATTCATTATGGTTATTATGTTTAAATCCCCAAGAATCCATGAAATTTCCATATTCCCAAATTATGATCTTATAATATGGGTGTATTGATAAAAGAAGGATATTATGAGATTATGCTTGTAGTAATTGAGTTACTTGAATTATGTTATTATCCATGTATAATGTAGTGAATTCTAGATGGGTTGATTTGATATGAGCTTTGACCCTTGAAAGGGCAAATTGCGATATTATGCATGATTTATGAAGTTTAGTATATGCTTTAAGAACACTTTGGGAGTGAAGTGAATATGATTATGATCTAGTTGTTGTGTTGTTGAAAGGTTATTCTCATATACACACTTATGTATGAATATGATATGACGGTAAAGGTTTGCTCACAATATTATCATTCTAGGGTTGAAAGGCTTTCTCACCTATTAAATCTATATGTAGACATGGACGGTGAAAGGTTATTCTCATGCATGATCTAATGAGCTATTTTATGAATTATGTTGGATTGAATGTCAAGACATTCTTCCATGAATATGAACTTAAGTCAAGAATTAATATGTACTCCGTGGGAATTAATGCTAAACACCGAGTGGATATTGAATATGAGATGGAAGCTTTCACGCTAGTTGAGTCTGACTTCCCAATGGGACCTTTTACACTAATTGAGTCTGGGTTCCCAAAGTATGTATCTCATGAAATGGATACCTTCTTTCTTAGTTGAGTCCGGGTTTCTAGTAGCAATCTCCTTATTCCATAAACTATGTGACCCCATAGCTTATTTAACTAGTGGATCCACCTAAGCTAAGAGTATGGTTCTACCTTAAGCAAGTAGGACAACCCCTTTCGGTGTGAGGTAGACACCGGATTCCATGTTAAGCTCACATGGTCTATGTCGGTTAAGTCTTATTCCCACTATGACAACAATATGAACAAGAATATGAATTATTAACTGTGGTTACTCAAGAAGCTTTACTTAGAATGGGTGAGATTATGGGGTGTTATTCATGCATTGCACAAGTATTCTTTGAGGGTATTTATGAAGTATTTCTCTTATGTTATGATGAGCTATGCCATTAATATGCTTATGACTTATGTTTTTCCACTATCTTCAAAATGATGTTTTAATTTAGTAAATTGCATGCATTCAAATGAAATGTCCCTTTTAGTATGTTTTCAAGGTTTTTATGCATTGCTATCATACATAGTGCATTTTTGTGGCTAAAACTTGGATTTGCTTATTCTCCTAGCTTGTTGGTGAGTCATCATGATTCGAGGAAGGATATTATCTCATTGGAGTTCTTTTCTTTTATTTCCTTTTTGGACTATGTTGTATGGGTTGTGACCCTATTTCATTCAAATATTGTAATAGATGTCTATGTTGAGATAAGTCTAGACCTCCGCTTTCCTTTATGAAAATTTTGGACTTGAAATGTGTTTTTACTCTTTATTGTTCTATTCCTATGTTATGTTATGCTAAGTGGCTTACATGGAGACTTTCGAGTTCTATGTGCCTTGTTACATATAGGGGTACCCCTGGGTCATGACAAACTTGGTATCAGAGCACGAGGATTATAATGATTCTAGAATGATTTCTCATAAGCCACATCTAGTAGAGTCTTGTTCATGAGTGTGAAGCGCGCCTCATTTATGAATAAGAGGCTACAAGATGATTAGGAAACTACACTTCTTTCATTACTCTTAAGTCGTGCCATAGAGTTCGACTCTATAAAGTCCCTCTCCTAATCCTTCTCTTGCGTCTTCAGGATATGAATACACGAAGTGCTAATGCTAGAAGGATGGAGGATGACAATGTGAATCAAGGAGCTCCTCCTCAAGCTCATCAAGCTCCAGTTGATCCTTTGGTTGAGAATGTGACCCATGCAGAGTTTAGGTCTACTATCCAAATGTTGGCTCAAGCTGTGACGGCTCAAGCCAATAGAGAAGTTATATCTCCGGTGAATCCTAATGTGAACTCGGCTCCTTCAAAGGTTAGGGATTTTGCTAGAATGAACCCTCCCGAATTTCATGGCTCCAAAGTGGAAGAGGATCCTTAAAGTTTTATCAACGAGGTTTATAAAGTACTTGCTATTATAGGGGTGTCTTCGAAAGAGAAGGCGGAGTTAGCCACCTACCAACTAAAAGATGTGGCTCAAGTGTGGTATGATCAGTGGAAGGGTGAGAGACCCATAGGAGCGGGACCTGTAGAATGGGAATTGTTCAAATTGGAATTTCTTGATAGGTTCTTTCCCCTAGAGTTGAGGTAGTCTAAGGTACAAGAGTTCATTAACCTTCGCCTATGAAGTATGAGTGTTAAGGAATATGCTCTAAAGTTCACCCAACTCTCCAAATATGCTCCAAGTATGGTGGCGGACTCAAGGGCTAAGATGAGTAGGTTATGTCGGGTGTGTCCGACTTGGTTGAAAAAGAGTGTCGTACGGCAATGCTCCTCCATGACATGGATATCTCAAGGCTTATGGTGTATGCTCAACAAATTGAGGATTCAAAACTCAAGGAAAAGAATAGAGAGGTGAAAAGAGCTAGGACCGGTGATGGGAACTTCTCCAATACTAGGTCCGGTGGACATAGGTGACCAAGGTTTTGACAAAGGTTCTCCAACCAAGGTTCCTCTAGTGCTCTCCAAGGGGTCAACAAGGATAGGGTTTGCAACCCTAAACCTCAAGGAGGTAATAGTGGTGGTTCTTATGAGGCTAGGCCTAATTGTCCAAAGTGTGGAAAAAAGCATGATGGTAAGTGCCTAGTTGGCATGGATGGGTGTTTTAGGTATGGAAAGAGTAGGCACAAGATGAGAGATTGTCTGATGCTCAAGGCTAAGGAGAGATAAGAAAAGCAAGCTCATCCAAGTGGTTCAAACTCCAATGCTCCAAAGCAAACCACTTTTATGCTCTTCAATCCTGAGGTGACCAAGAGAGATACCCGGATGTGGTGAACAGTATGTCAAAAGTCTTTCTTATTGATGTATATGCCTTGTTAGATCCCGGTGATACTTTGTCCTTTGTGACACCATATGTGTCCATGAAGTTTGATATGCTCCCCGAAGTGTTATTAGAACCTTTTTCAGTCTCTACCCCGGTTGGTGATTGTGTGGTGGCTAAGAGGGTCTATAGAAGATTTCCCATTTCCTTGTCCCATAAAGTTACTCTTGTTAATTTGGTAGAGCTTGACATATTAGACTTTGATGTAATTCTTGGTGTGGATTTTTTGCATGCATGTTATGCCTCAATCGATTGTAGAGCTCAGGTGGTTAGATTCCAATTTCCAAATGTGCCTATCTTAGAGTGGAAGGGGGAAATTCTATGCCTAGAGGTCAATTTGTGTCCTACCTTAAAACTAGAAAGATGATCTCGAAGGGTTGGTTTTACCATGTTGTTAGGGTAAGGAATGCAGATTCCAAAACCCCTTCTCTTGAGTCGGTTCCGGTGGTTAGTGAGTTCTCAGAGGTTTTACCTGATGATTTTACCAGTATTTCTCTCGAGCGGGGAATAGATTTTAGTATTGACCTTCTTCTAGATACACAACCTATCTCAATTCCTCCTTATAGAATGGCTCCGGCGGAGTTAAAGGAGTTGAAAGAGCAACTAAATGATTTGCTAGATAAGGGTTTCATCCGACCGAATATCTCTCCATGGGGTGCTCCTGTATTGTTTGTTAGAAAGAAAGATGGATCTCTTAGAATGTGCATTGATCATCGTCAATTGAATAAAGTTATCATCAAGAACAAATATCCTTTTCCGAGAATTGATGATTTATTTGACCAACTTCAAGGGGCTAGTTATTTCTCTAAGATTGATCTCATTCAGTTTATCACCAGTTGAGGGTGAGAGGGGTTGATATTCCCAAGACAACTTTTTGAACTCGATTTGGTCATTATGAATTCCTAGTAATGTCATTTTGGTTGACTAATGCTCTGACGACATTTATGGACTTGATGAATAGAGTGTTTAGGCAATGCCTAGACATGTTTGTAATTGTTTTTATCGATGATATTTTGATCTATTTAAGGAGTGAGAATGAACATGTGGACCATTTGAGAATTGTGTTGCTAGTTCTTAAGGACCAACAACTTCTTGCAAAGTTTAGAAAATGTGAATTTTGGTTAAGTCCATAGCTTTCCTTGGTCATATTGTGTCAAGAAAGGGTATTTAGGTAGATCCTAAGTAGACAGATGCGGTCAAGAGTTAGCCTAGACCTCTAACTTCTTTCGACATTTAAAGCTTTTTGAGTTTGGCCGGTTACTATAGAAGGTTTGTTGAGGGATTTTCTTCCATTGCTTCTCCTTTGACGACTTTGACTCAAAAGATGGCTAAGTTTGTGTGGTCGGAAGCTTGTGAGAAAAGTTTCCAAGAGTTGAAAGATAGACTTACCTCTGCTCCGGTGTTGACCTTATTGGAAGGTACAAATGGATTTGTGGTGTATTGTGATGCCTCTAGAGTGGAGTTGGGATGTGTGATCATGCAAAACGGTAAGGTGATTGCCTATGCTTCAAGGCAACTTAAAGTCCATAAGAAGAATTATCCTACCCATGACCTTGAATTAGCGGCGGTTGTGTTTGCCTTAAAAATATGGAAGCATTATTTGTATGGGGTCCATGTGGATGTCTTCACCGATCACAAGAGTCTTCAATATGTGTTTAGTCAAAAGGACATGAATCTTTAACAATGAAGGTGGTTAGAACTCATGAAGAACTATGACATAAGTGTCCTTTACCACCCCAGTAAAGCTAACGTGGTAGCGGATGCTCTTAGTAGATTATCGATGGGTAGTGTAGTTCATGTAGAGGACGAAAAGAAAGAATTGGTTTCGTGATGTGCATAGGTTGGCCTCACTCGGTGTTCAACTAGTGGATTACACTAAGGGTGGTGTCATGGTCCATAATGGTTCCGAATCATCCTTTGTGATGGATGTGAAGTCTAAACAAGGCCTTGATCCTATATTAGTTGAGTTGAAAGAGTCGGTACTTAAGAAGTCCGTTGAGGCTTTCTCCCAAGGGGGAGATGGGGTGCTTAGGTACCAAGGTCGGTTATGTTTTCCAAATATTGATGGTCTGAGGGAACAAATTTTAGAGGAAGCTCATAGTTCTTGGTATTCTATTCATCCGGGAGCGACCAAGATGTACCGTGATCTACGGGAAGTCTATTGGTGGAACGAGATGAAGAAAGATATTGGGGGATTTGTAGCAAAGTGTCTGAATTGTCAACAAGTTAAGGTTGAGCATCAAAGGACGGAAGTCTTGTCCCAAGATATAAGTATTCCCACTTGGAAGTGGGAGGATGTAAATATGGACTTTATTGTGGGTTTGCCTCGCAACCGAAGGTAACATGATTCTATTTGGGTCATTATAGATCGGATGACAAAATCAACCCATTTTATTCCCATCAAGGTTTCTTTTTCAGCGGAAGACTATGCTAAGTTGTATATAAGGGAAATGGTGAAATTGCATGGAGTTCCTCTATCTATTATTTCCGATCGGGGTACTCAATTTACGTCTCACTTTTGAAAGTCATTCCAAAATGGTCTTGGTACTAAGGTTAAGCTTAGCACAACTTTTCATCCCCAAGTGGATGGGCAAACGGAGCGTACCATCCAAACATTGGAAGATATGTTAAGGGCATGTGTTATAGACTTCACGGGTAATTGGGATGACCACTTACCATTAATAGAGTTTTCCTACAATAATAACTATCACTCAAGTATCAGTATGGCTCCCTTTGAAGCCTTGTATGGTAGGAGGTGTAGGTATCTAGTTTGTTGGTTTGAGGTGAGTGAAGTTGCTTTGATAGGCCTCGAGCTAATTTATGAAGCCATTGGAAAATTTTGGCTCATTAGAAAGAGGTTGAGAACAGCTCAAAGTAGACAAAAGTCTTATGCCAATGTGAGAAGAAGGGATCTAAAATTTGAAGTTAATGATTGGGTCTATTTGAAAATCTCAGCCATGAAGGGTGTGATGATATTTGGCAAGAAAGGGAAACTTAGTCCTCGGTATGTAGGCCCATATCAAATTTTAAAACGTATTGGGAAGGTTGCATATGAGTTGGATTTGCCAAATGAGTTGGCCCCGGTTCATCTGGTATTTCATGTTTCTATATTTAAGAAGTGTATTGGAGATCCGACATCCATTATTCCCCTAGAAGGGTTGGGAGTTGACGAAAGTCTTTCATATGAAAAGGTTCCGGTAGAGATCCTATACCGGCAAGTCAAGAGATTGAGAAACAAGTTAATAGCTTCCGTGAAGGTTTTATAGAGAAATCATTTAGTTGAGGGTGCTACTTGGGAGGCCGAGGCCGATATGAAGTCCTGATATCCTCATCTCTTTCCTTCTACTCCTATTCAAGCTTGAGGTAAGTAGTTCCTCTTGAGTTTCCTTGTTTTGTGAGTCATGTGTGTTGTATGTGCTTTTCCATGATTTCCTTTTGTTGTGCATGTTGTTGCTGAAATTCATGTTTAGTAAGAAAATGAGTTTTTATGATTGATTTTCCTCATGTTGTTGTGTATTGAGTAGGAGTTGCCTATATGCTTCAAAAGATGAACTGTTGAACATGCTTTAGTATGCTTTTGAAAGTAAATTGCATCTTGGCTCCATGACGTTGTGTTGAGCATGCTTTTAGTTGGAGAAGGTAGTTCCTCCTATGAATATGAGAAACATTGAGTTTTCATGCATAATGGGTTGTTAGATGTAGTTCCTACTTCCTTGTGATGTATTGATTATGTTTGAGATGGAGTTGAAGTTTCCTCCTTTGAATTGTGCATTATTTTGATGTTTCATGCATGATGGGCCGCTAGTCTTGAGTCTTTACTTCCAAAGGGTGTTTAGATCGTCATTCGAGGACGAATGTTCCCAAGGGGGAGATATTGTAACCCTTTGGAAATTAGTAGGCTAAACTAGAGCTTAACGTGAGGGTTAGAGTCTTGGATGTAGCTCCCCGTACTTAAAAATAAAGGGTTTCATGTTGGAACGTCAAGGTACAACCCCCAAGAACCAACCATGGGTCCTTGAAAAAGACCCTAGAAATTTGCCTGGACAGTGACCAACGGAAGGGACCTATGCCCCGTAGGTCAGTCCACGACCGTAGGTGAGGGGCCGTAGGTCAAGCCCCAAAAAAAACTAGGTCTTCGAACCCCGACCCATGCTTCACCAGCAGGGGCCGTGGGTCCAACCACGGTCCATCAGTGAGGGGCGTGGATGCGGCTGGAAACTGCTTTTTGGCAGTTAAGTGTAGGGGCACTTTGGGGGTTTTCGATTTTATTTGCTATTAAGTGATGTCATTTTAGCCTAAATTAGATCACCTATATAAGGATTTTATACCACTAAATTAAGTCATCCAATTCATTATTTCTAAATCACCAAAAAGAACCCGATTCCTTTCGAAATATTCCCTCTCTAGAACTTCAAGGAAGAAGAAGAAGGAAGTTGGAGCTAGGGTTCAAGGAGCAAGGTTTTCTACTAAAATTCATTGGATTTCATTGCTAAGGTTTGGTAGCTCTTCATCCAAGGAGCCCCTTCAAAATCCCAATTTCAAAGATAGAAATTCCCCAAAAGCTAGGGTTTGACTCCAAGTCATGGATTCCTTTCAAAAACAACTATAATGTTTGAATTACTTTATATTATGATTGAATTGATGATTTATTATGGTTTTAATGTTGAAATCACCAAGAATCCATGAAATCCCCATATTCCCAAATTATGATCTTGTGATGTAAGTGTATTGATGAAAGAAGGATATTATGAGATTATGCTTGTAGTAATTGAGTTACTTGAAGTATGTTATTATCCTTGTCTAATGTAGTGAATTATAGATGTGTTGATTTGATATGATCTTTGACCCTTGAAAGGGAAAATTATGATATTATGCATGATTTATGAAGTTTAGTATATGCTTTAAGAACACTTTGAGAGTGAAGTGAATATGATTATGATCTAGTTGTTGTGTTGTTGAAAGGTTATTCTCATATACACAGTTATGTATGATTATGATATAATGTGAAAGGTTTTCTCACAATATGATGATTCTAGGGTTGAAAGGCTTTCTCACCTATTGAATCTATATGTAGACATGGACGGTGAAAGGTTATTTTCACGCATGATCTAATGAGCTATCTAATGAATTTGGTTGGATTGAGTGTCAAGACATTCTTCGATGGATATGAAATTAAGTCAAGACTTAATATGTACTCTATGGGAATTAATGCTTAGCACCGAGTGGATATTGAATATGAGATGAAAGCTTTTACGCTAGTTGAGTCCGGCTTCCCAATGGGACCTTTTACACTAGTTGAGTCCGGGTTTCCAAAGTATGTATCTCATGAGATGGAAACCTTCTACCTTAGTTGAGTCTGGGTTTCTAGTTGCAATCTCTTTATCCCATAACATATGTCCCCCCCATAGGTTATTTAGCTAGTAGATCCACCTAGGTTAAGCGTATGGTTCAACCTTAGGCAAGTAGGACAACCCCTTTTCGGTGTGGGGTAGACACCAGATTCCATTTTAAGCTCACATGGTCTATGTCGGTTAAGTCTTATTCCCACTATGACAACAATACGAACAAGAATATGAATTATGAATTATGGTTATTCAAGAATCTTTACTTAGCATGGGTGAGATTATGGAGTCTTATTCATGCATTGCACAAGTATGCTTTGAGGGTATTTATAAAGTATTTCTCTTATGTTATGATGATCTATGTAATGAATATAATTATGACTTATGTTTTTCCACTATCTTCAAAATGATGTTTTAATTTAGTAAATTGTATGCATTCAAATGAAATTCCCCTTTTAGCATGTTTTCAAGGTTTTTATGCATGGCTATCATACTTGGTGCATTTTTGTACTAACCCCTACTTTTCCTACATTTTCCACAAGTGTAGGGCCCGGTTCTCAAGGTGATCATCGTTCTGGCTAAAGCTTGTATTTGCATATTCTCCCAGCTTGTTGGTGAGTCCTTATGATTCGAGGACGAATGTTATCTCTTTGTAGTTCTTTTCTTGTATTTCCTTTTTGGACTATGTTGTCTGGGCTGTTACCCTATTTCTTTCAAATATTGTAATACATGGCTATGTTGAGAGAATTCTAGATTTTTGCTTTCCTTTATGAAAATTTTGGACTTGAAATGCGTTTTTACTTTTTATTGTTCTATTTTTATGTTATGATATGCTAAGTGGCTTACATGGAGCCTTTCGGGGTTCTATGTGCCTTGTTACATATAGGGGCTACCCCTAGGTCGTGAAAAATTCAGTTTTAATCCTTTGTATGCGTGAGTAAGTCTTCCACTTGTAGTCAGCCAAGATGAGGGTTCGCTTGGGACCAACAATGGTTCTTGAGTGCCGGCCACGTCCCAGGTGTAGACTCGGGTCGTGACAACCTTGTTATCAGAGCACAGAGTTCAAGTATCCTAGGGTTTCTATAAAGCCGTGTCAGTAAGATCTTGTTTATGGTTGTGAGTCACCCACTTCTATAAATGAGGGACTACAGACATTTAAGAAAAGTTTCCCTTTTTTCATACTTTAAATCGTGCAATGGAACTACGTCGTAAAGAGCTTATTCAAACTCGTGTGTTTCTCAAATTCATTCGGCTACCCCTCATACTAAAGGTGGTTGAAAAGGAAAGTCATTTCTTTATCAATGAATTACTCTTAGAAAAAATCTTGAGGAAGTCATGAGACTTTAGAGGGGATTGAGAGAAGCCTGTGAGTGAGTTTGATTGTTGAGACTCAAAAGAATGCACCCATATTTATATGAATCATGCATTTGAGCTGGAATCGAGATGTACTCTCTTCTCTAAGCCTTATACAGGTGAGACCCGTATTAGAAAGTGTGTTTTAGAGCTTGGGTTATATTTTCACCCTAAAAGAGAGTATGAATGACGAGATTATGAGCAACAGTAGTAAAGACTGCCCTTGAGTTTTGGAAAAGCATTCAGAGGTATAGAAATATATGAAAGGGAGATAGTGATGAAGCAGATTATGTTATTGCAATCACATACCCATTCACTTACAAATGATGAGTTTCCTTTATCAGTAGACTAAGAAATAATAATGTTGTAGAGAGTTCATGATAGAGGAAGAGGAATAGTTGCTAGTCAGGATGAGTTAGAGTATATTTTAACCAAAATAGAGTTGATGTCGATGTGCAATCATGTTAGAGGAGACTAAATACATGTGTTGAATAAGAGAGCATAATATTCATGAAGTAATAGACCCAAGCTAAGGCTTATGATTTTTGAAAGGAGAACCCCATGGTATTCAGAGGATGATAGAATTATTTGAGAGATAATGCGCAGTAAGTGAGTAAATAGTACCTTAGTTGTTAAATGGAAGGTGAAAGAAATCTGAAGGTAGGTAGATAGAGAGATAACAATTGACTACTTGTCAGGAGGTCTTAATGGGCTAGTGTTTCTTGAAGTTATCTGGCGTTCATAAGTTACTATGGTAGATGTGAGCAATTATTTGATATCCGTATTTGAAAATAAACACTAAGATTGAATTCGAGATTATAACCCATAGAGGAGAGAAATTAAGGTGGCCAAGTTGTTAGATTAGCAAGAGCAGTAAGAGGTACATCCGAGATAGTATGTAGCCAGACGAGGTCCCAATTGAGGTAATGATTTTTCATGTGTGCATAGATTGTATAATTGAGCTGCCAACATAGGATAGGCTGGTGCAAATGTTAATTTTTCCTAAAAGAGTTAGATGAAACAACCTTAGAAGCCAATGAGAAGAGGTTAAGAGAAACACCTTAGAAATGGGGTCTTAGCACTTGCTTATGGAGAGTTCGGTAGCCATTAGGTAAACTTTTCCCGAGTATTAGAGTAAAGGGGATGTAGACCAGTTTTGAGATGATGGAATAGGTCCATAGCTTTCAAGTGTCAGCTTTAGACATAAGGGGGAGATGATATGATGAGAAATCAAGTCAAATGTTGAGAATAAGATAGTAATGAGTTCAAAAAAGTATGGAAGATATCTTTTCAGAGGTCTTTTTAGTAGTGGAGTGATGTTAGAAGAAGAAAATTAATGTTCTTATCGTGATAATGATGGTGTGATAATTCCATATAAGGTTATAAATGAGGAGGAAGAGGAGTATGAGGTTTTACTATGAGAAATAGTTAAATGCGAGCCCTTAGTTGGTTTCGAGTAGTAATGCGGTAAATTTTAGTTGGTATGGCAAAGATGATGAGAGAATGAGAACTTCTTATGGAGCTGGTTAGTAGGAGTCCATGGACTTGTTACAGTACTAAACTTAAATTTGGTGTTGTTAAACATTAGGTGGTTCTTGATATGTGCCCAATGTTTATTAAATATAATGGTAAAGAGAAATATTCTTGTGATGATATTCCCCATAGAGAGGTATAGAACCCGAACCTAAGGATTTGGGTTAAGCTTGAATATAGTAAGAGCGTGCCATTAGACTCATGCCTTGGTAAGAGAAGTCATGTACCCTTGTGGGAGCTATGAGTTGTAGCCAATGAGCTATGGTAATAAGGAAATAAGAGCGTAGTTATGGAGTGTTGCTAAACTTAACATCTAGCAGTCACATTACCCCAGGCATGGTATTCCTATTCTTACTTCATGCCTATATTTCCTTTGTTTCAGATAAGGTAACTTTAGAGAGAAAGAGAGTGACTATGTTCATAACAACATCATTCTTGATTTAGGTTCTATAGAAGGTCCCAACTCTTGGTATGAATCAGTCCAACCTGTGTTGGTAGGAAAGTTCATTAGTCAGAGGAGATGGTAAGAGTAACCCCATTCCATACCCAATTCAGCCGTCATTCGAGGATGAATGATCCTAAGGGGAGATAATGTAACACCCCGAATTTTTTTTGAGTTAATACTTAAACCTTTCTTTTTTGTGAGTAAGATTTTTACCGAGGAATTTAAATTTAAGTAAGTGTTAAGGCCACTAGATATAGCACCTTGAGTTCCAAAAAGAACTAAAGAGAATCCATTGAAGTCATTTGTAAGTTCTTTTAAGTTTTGGGTCAACTTCAAATGGCCATAACTTTTAGCACATGATGAGTTAGGAGACCCACAAGATAAATAAATGAAATATCTCTAAGTCCTTTTTACAACGCCGCCGAGTTGGCTAAAATTCAAGTTCGGATGAGGAAGATATACCCGTTTGAGTTTACAATGTCTAGTTAAGGATATTTACCAGAATTAATGAGGGGTATTTTGGTGTTTTCCTTACCCACTAGCCTAGCTCGTTTTGGTTAACCTTTTAGGGGTCTAAACTTATTGGAATCTGTTTTAGTTATTCCTAAACGCGCTTAGAGTTTTTGAGAGGAGTTCAAGAGGAGAAAAAGGGAGAAAAGCTTCAAGCGTTCAAGATTTTTGCGATCTTTGAGATATTTCGCCAGGGATTTGATCCCTAAGTGTAAGTTCTTATAGTTTTGTGTTCGTTCACCCACACGCCAATCATGATTTTCCACTTTCAAATTCATCCTTGAGATTGAGTAAATTGAGGTTCTTGATGAAATTCTTGAAGTGTTGTTCTTCATTCTTGAATTATGATGTTTGGTTGAGTTCTTGAGTCGAGTATCTTGTTAATGAGAATTGTTCTTGAGAGTTTTCAAGTAGATATTCATGTAGTTAAGTTGGGTAAACGAATCTAAGAGAGTGTGGAAGAAACCATTCGATTCTAGGTGAATTAGGGGAAAAGATCGAAAAAGAAAATTCATCGAATTTTCTGGGTAGAGGACTGGCGCGCTGTGGTAGAAGTGCGCCAGAAAATGGGTTCTGAAGTTTAGGGGTAAGCTCCCCACACCACTCAGTGCACCAGGGTCGTCTGCCGCGTCCTTTTTTTGTCGTTCGCCCCGTCTGAGTTCTTTTAAAGTATACCTTCACTCTTTTCTTATTTTTTCTATTCTAAATCATATCTAATCATCAAGAGATCCTATATATCATGAATTAGCTCTTGAATTCATAATTCATAATTCAAATTCAAGAAAGAGTTAAGAGTAGAGTTCAAGAAAGTCTTTGAGTTAAATTGTGAATCCCTTGAGATCAACTATCGATTTGAGTTAAGTATTTTGAGGAATTAAGTATGAGAATGAGAAGAGTTGTACCCATGAGTTCTATATTTTCATTGAGACCCTTGAGTTTAGTTGTTCATGTCCATAATTCTTCATGAACTCTATGACTTGAAGGTTATTGAGAGGAGTAGTATCTTCAAGTTCTAAGTTCTTGAGTATTGAGTTCCTAATCCCTTTGAGATTATAGTCCTAATTATGGGACTATCATATGTTAGACATGAAGGTCCGACTCATGCTCATAATTCTGCATGAACCTTATGATTCGAGCATACTTGAGATGAGTAGTATCATTGAGTCCTTGAATTCTGGAGTTGTTGAGTTTCGAGTATTGAGTTCTATATATGGTTATTGAAACCCTTGAATTGAGTCGTTCACATCCATCATTCGGCATGAACTCTATTTTGAGCAGTCTTTTATAATTATTCATAATCTGTTTAAAGACTTGAGTAAATGAATATGAGGATGAGGAGAGTCAAGTTTCATTTTTCAAAATGAATATAAGAATTATGTATTTCCAAGAGTAAATGGTTTTACATCTAAAATGAGAGGAAACTTAGATTTCCAAATGAGTTCATGAGGAGTTTTTAGCACTATCTCTTTTAAGAGAACCTTTTTAGTAATAATCTCAAAGTTTGAGGATGAGGAAATGTTTTTTTAAACATATGAGCTTGAGTTATATTATTGGGAGTAGTATTGAGCACCGATATGGGGGAGAGTTCAGACAACTCACAACCCCCATAAACCATGTATGCCAACATAGGTAAAGGGTCATACTTTTTAGATGATTCCTTGTTGGTTTTTAGCATAGCTTAGTGGATCCACTTGGTTGAGGATATCCTATACTTCGGTATGGTATAGAACAGTTTTGGCATCATGGGCGAGACATTGTATCATCACGCTGCTCATAGTGATGGTTGTTAGTTAGAGAATCTCCCAAATAAGAGTAAAGAGTTCTTATTATATTTTCATATGTTTTAAAAGTTTCATGTATATAACATCTTTTATTGTTGCTTTCATATTAATTTGAATATCCTTGAGTTGAGTTAAGTATTCTTGAGTTGAGTTGAGTGTTCTTGAATTGAGTTGGGTGGAGTATTTCTAAGTCGAGTTGAGTATTCTTGAGTTACATTGAGTTGAGATGAGGTGAGTGTGTCTTTCTTGTTATCAGATTGAGCTTATACTTATGTTGCAGAGTTCCCCTTACATGCTTGTACATTCCGTGTACTGAAGCCATTTGGCCTGCATTTTTTCATGATGCAGATACATATATTCAGGATCATCAATAGGCATTTCATTGAGGTCATGTGATATTCCAGTCAGCTTTGGTAAGCCTTCTTACATTCCAGAGGACTTCACTTTACCTTAAAGTTAGTAGTTTTAAGATGTCGTGGGTTTTGTACAGACATCCTTCTGTAATAGTAGATGCTTCATAAATAGATAGAGTTGAGGAGTTGTCTGTATTTACTTTTTCCTTAGATGTGTTACAAACTCTGGGTAAATATGTTGAGTATTCTTCAGACTTGTTAAAGTTGAGTGTTTGAGTTCAATGAATTTAATTCAGTTTTAAGCCTTTGTATGCTTGAGTAAGTCTTCCACTTGTAGTCAGCCAGGATGAGGGTTCACTTGGGGACCATAGTTCTAAAGTGCCGACCACGTCCAGGGTGCAGAGTCGGGTCATGACAAGATCTTTAGCTCCATTTTTGTCTATTGCATATGAGGATTTGAGCTGACTTGGTCCCTCTTCATAGTCTGGATCATCTTCATCAGTGGGTGTTAGATGATGTGTGATTTCTTGGAGAAGATTATCTCTCTGGATTTGTAGTAGCTTTTCAATTTCATCTTCATCTATGCCCTTTAGATTGTCTATTCCACCAGATTCATCAAAGATAACATGAACACTTTCCTCGATGCATAAAGTTCTTTTGTTTTTAACTCTATATGCCTTGCTTTTTGAAGAGTATCTATAAAGACTCCCTTATCACTCTTAGGGTCAAACTTTCAAAGGTCATTCTTACCATTGCTAAGAACAAAGCATTTGCAGCCAAAAGCCTTAAGATAACTAAGCTTAGGCTTTCTCTGGTTCAACAATTCATAAGGTGTTTTTTTTTTAAAAACAAATCTAATAAGACACATGTTAGTTACATAGCAAGCTGTGTTCACTGCCTTTGCCAAGAAGATATTTGCAAGATTTGAATCAATTAGCATGGTCATTGGGATATCCACCTGGGTTCTATTCTTCATCTCAACTATTCCATTCTGCTGAGGAGTTCTAGGAGCCGAAAAGTTGTGGTTGATTCCATGATCAGTGCAAAATCCTTCAATCTGAGCATTTTAAAATTCAGTACCATGGTCCGACTTGATGCCAACAATTTTACAATTCAGCTTTGTTTGAACCCTTTTTGTGAAAATGATCAAAACTTCAATTGTTCCATCCTTGGTCCTTAGGAACATGGTCCAGGTGAATCTGGAATAATCATCCACTATCACAAAGATGTACCTATTTCCACCTATACTCTGAACCTTTACGGGACTACATAGATCCATATGAAGAAGTTCCAAGGGCCTTGAAGTGCTTACCCCTTTCTTCTAGTTGAAGGATGATTTGGTTTGTTTTCTTTTTACAAAAGCGTCACAAATCTTGTTATCTGTAAATCTATGCTTCGAAAGTCCCTAAACCAGGTCCCCTGACACAACACTTACATGATCAAGTCTTCTGTGCCAAAGATCAACATTGCCATTTTAAGCACTGAGACATGTGAGATTATTCCCACGTACCGAGTCCAAATCAGCTACATACATGTTCTTGAGACTTTTTTCTATCAAAATCACCTCTTGAGCTGCTACGTTGGTGACAATGCATTTGTCAGAGAAGAATGTAACTTCATTTCCCTTGTCGCAAATTTGAGATACGCTGAGCAACTTATAATTCAATCCATTCACATAGTACACATCATCTATGGAGTGCTCCACATACTTTCAAATTTTCCCAATAACAAGAATGTACCCTTTCTTTCCGTTACCAAATGACACACCACCACCCTGGTGTACTTCTAGAGAGAGAAAGCGATGTATTTCCCCAGTCATATGCTTGGAACAACCTCTATCCATAAACCAACATCGACTGCTTTCTCTCTTCTGTAGATGAAAGATCACTTGTTAGAATTAGGAACCCACTTAAGATGGAGTTCCCAAAAGCTATACACTGGCTTGACAAGTGACTTCATGGTCCATAGGGGTAGTTTTTTATTATTCAACTTGTAAGTAGGACTAGGTTCTTTTATCACTTTTCTTAGCAGAATTGTTTTTCAGGTTTTCAATCACCTTCTTTAAGGATTTACAGTTTCTTTTTAGATGACCATTTCTACCGTAGTGGGTGCACAGTAGATTATTGGAGACAGTGACATACTTGTTGTGAGGGTTGTAAGGAGGATCTATCTGCTGACATCCTAAGCCCTTTCTAATGTTTTATTTATGATTAGTCAAATTAGCCATAATCTTTGAGGAGTTAGTCCATTTCAGAGATTTATTCAATTCATCCTTGGCTTGACCAATATCATTTTCTAACTGAAAATTTACTTCCAGAGCAGCGGCCAGTTTTAACTCAATAATTTTCAAATTCTCTTCAAGCTCCAACTCAAAACTACTGTGCTTCTCTTTTCCATTCATAGTAGTTTTTGATTTTTCTTTGAGTTGGAGATTTTCAGCCTCCAACACAATTATTTGATCATTGATTTCAGACATTTGAATCATTAGAGCTATGTTTACATCTTGACATGGTTCTAGATTCTGATTCAAAGCATTCTTTTCAGTAGTTAATTAATCTATTGAGTCTACCAGAACAACAAACTTTCTTAACCTTTTGATGGAGTAAATATTTATGTTACTTTTAAGATGAAGAAGGGTTACCTCTTCCCTGATGTCTTCATCATCTGACTTTTCCATTAATGAGAAAAGAGAATAAAAAATGTCTTCATCATCTTTGACCACCAACATGCAAACATCTTCAGTATGTTCTAATTCCTCAGAGTCACTAGTGGAGTTCCCCTATACAACAAGAGCTTTCTTTACCACTTGATCAACAATTGCCTTTATCCATGCTTTGTTAGGAACATGGTTCCTACACTTTCTTTGTATCCTCCAGATTCAATGTAATCTTTGTACTCCAACTTGTGCGTTAGACAGTCTCTCAGGAAGTGTCCCAATTTTCCGTACTTGTGACACATATAATTAGTATTAAACCCGAATCTATGAATGATGAGGATTGGGAATTTGAGCATCTACAGGTTTGTGGTTATATCAGACAATGGGTTGAAGATAACGTTATGAATGGTCCTAGACTAGTATTGGAAAAGCGGCCCAACACCAAATTAAGTGGCTATGTGTGGGATCCGGGTTGATAAATAAAGACTAGTGAGAGCGAAATAGGTTTATGCAAAATTATGATTATGCTTAGGCAAAGACTGTGCTTCTAATCCCATATTCTCTCTTAGTTCCCTCATCCCTTCTTCTTTATAGTTACTATTATTGTTCGAGTTCTTCATATTGTAATTTCTCATTTTCATATGAATCAAAGCTTGTTAGTTTGTTCTCTCTATTGTTTGGGATTTGAGTTGAGGAAATTACAACAACCATTTTAGTGTTTGTTACATTGGTGCTTTCATTGTTCTTACTCCAACTGGCAATGGCGGTATTGGATCAATTAAGTGGTGGCAACAATCCAAAGGGTTGGATTCTTTGAGCCGAGCAATATTTCACCTGCATTGGCTTCTCCCAGAAAGACTTGATACCTCTTCCTTATTTCTACCTTGATGGCGAAGCCCTTACTTTGTTTACATGTTTTCATTGTAACAATCAATTCTTTGATTAGAAGCATTTTAAGGAAAAAATGCTTATGCGATTTCTAGAACGCACAACTTTGGTGAGTATGGCAGATACTTTTCGAGCCTATATTGACTATATGAGTGTTACGACTCGCAAAATGATAGGTTGAACTAGAGCCTCATTGTGTGGGTTAGTGTGACCTTAAGTTGATGTCTAAGCTATTTTAGACCTAACTTGAGCAAGGAAGAAGCCTAGGGTGCAAGGAAGGACCTAGGCTAGCAAGCTAGAGTGAAAGAAACCATGTTCATTGAGGGACCTTTTGGCGATGGGGATGCTTGATCGCCCAAAGGGTTGGGCGAGTCGCCCTTGTGCCCTTGTGATTGGCTAATGGGCAGTCCCATTGGCCTAGGTTTTGGAACAAAGGGCGAGCTAAGTTGTAGCTCGCCAAGCTGGTTGGCGAATCGCCCATTGGTCCTTTAGATCGCCTAATGGTCTGCCCATTTAATGAGCTCACTTGAAAATGTGGTGAGCCAAGGGTGCACTTGGTGAGTCGCCTAGTGCCCTTGGCGAGCCTAAGGGTCCAAAGTGAGAGCTTAGCCGGGCAAGGTGTGAATTCTAAAGTTTTAACTTTGTGGGTCCTTAATTCTTTTCCAAAGTTGTGTCCTCATTCTTCTATTCCTTTCCTATAAACTATATAACCCTTTTTGACTTGAATCCTTTCAATTAAGATTAAAAGAAGACCCATCTACTCTCAAAGATTTCTCTCTCTAAAACTCAAGAAGAAGAAGAAGAAGAAGAAGAAGAAGAAGAAGAAGAAGGGAGCCATTGAAGCTAGGGTTTGTGGATTCAAGGTGTTCTTCCTCAATTTTCGTGGGGAATCTATAGCAAGGTATGGTAGTCTTGATCCTTGTTTAACTTTTCATTCAAGGAGCCAATTCCAAAGTGATTTCAAGTTATGAAAAACCTAGGGTTTTACTCAATCTCGTGGGTTCTTTCATCAAACATTTTCAAATGATTTCTAATGACAAATTATGATTGTATTAGTGTTTAATTGATGATTTATGATGAAAATACTTTGTGAACCCATGATTTCTCTCAATTCCTAAATTGTGCCTTATGAAGTTGGTTTGATGATTATGAAAGCTTATGAAGGGAATTTTTCTAAATTGCTTTGGGTTATTGAATTGTATCATTATCTATCCCTTAATTATGGTAAATTGTTGTTGACTTGATAATTTGTGATCATGGCCTTGGAAGGGCAAGTTATGACCTAATTACATATTGAAGTAGAATTGTGCTTGAGATATTGATCCACTTGAAAGGTGGAGGTGTTTAATTACTATGTATGATTATGATGTGAAGGATATGCATGTAATTTCAATGATAGAATGATGATCATGTATAGAATTTAATTGTGTTATTGTTGATAGTATATTCTCAATTGACACTCATGAATGATGATGATAGGATGTGAAGGGTTTCTTCTATGTTTTGTTGTATCTTGAATTGGTAGGCTTAGACACCCTTTTCTTATACAAACGAAAGTAATGTGAATGTTAAATGTAGACTTGGTAGGCTTTACGCATCCTTTTCGTATATGAGTAATGAATGTTTCTTGACTTGTTGGAGATGAATCGATAGGCTTAAGGAATTCCTTTCATAAATGATCTAATGTAATGAAGATTCTAGAATTGATAGGCCAATGGAATTCCTTTCTTAATGAGTCAATGTACCATGAATCGATAGGCGTATGGCATTCCTTTCATGAGTATAAGCATGTAATGAGGAGCCATGAATCGATAGGCTTATGGCATTCCTTTCATGGGGACTCTAGAGCTATCCTTGAATGTACCATGGATTCATATGCTTATAGCATTCCTTCCTTGTGTAATGATGTAGCTTGCGTCGATAGGCCAATGACATTCCTCCCTGGTACACTATTTTAATGTGAATGAAATGATCTATGGGAATGTAGGGTAAGCACCGAGTGGATATGGTTAGACGGAAACTCTCCCAATGTTAGGCTAGAGTTCCAATGAACATCTTCCTATCCCATAAACTATGTGCCCACATAGGTCTAACTAGTGGATCCACCTAAGCTAGGTTATTGGTCTTCCTTAGGCAAGTAGACTACCTCTTTACGGTGTGGGGCTATATGACACCGGATTCCATGATCTAGCTCTCATGGTCTATGTCGGTTAAATGCTTATTCCCATCATGTGAGATGTGTATTATGGTTTCTTGAGAAATTCTATGAAGTGTGGGTGGGTAGTATGGGATGCCATCCATGCATTGCACAAGTAGGCTTTGAGAGGGTCATAGTGAGTTCTCTAAGTCTTAATGACTAACGTATGAATGCGTCCTAAATGAAGTTAATGAAGAAGGTTGACTTATATGCTTAAATGTAAAGATGCATGCTATACTTGGATTGTATTATGAGTTACTTCCTTGTCATGACTATTGTATATGAATGTATTATGAGTTACTTCCTTGTCATGACTATTGTATATGAATGTGCCTTGTCTATGGTGACTTCAAGGGAGTACTTAGTGTGAGTAGTAGTATGGAATGCTACTTGCACATTGCAAAAGTATGACTTAGGGTTGTCTAGATGTTGGTCTTAATGTGATGATGTGACTTATGGAATGCTTATGTCTCTTATATGCTTTATTGTGTTAAGGTGGAAAGGATGAATAGTAGGTTCACTTTTGGTGACCTTAAGGTGGTACCTTGGTGTGGGAGGTGGTATGGGACGCTATCCATACATTGAACAAGGTATAGCTTGAGGGTTACTTGAGGTGAAGGCTTAATGTGAAGGTAAAGGTTCATATGTGGATTATGTTCTAATGTGAAAATATGACTTGCATGTTGGTTGTGACTTATATTATGCCTCTTTTATCAATGTTCATGAAGTTTTACCAAAATGGCATATATCATGACTTTCAAACAAAATGTCCTTTTTAAGCATGTCTTTGCATGGCTATCATACTTAGTACTTAATTCTGCTAATCCATTCTTCTTCATGTTTTACTACAAGTGTAGGTTGCGGCAAGTGATTGCATTCTCTCTAGTGAAACTTGGATTAGAGTCTCCAAGACATTTTGGGTATGTCCTCGTAGATCGAGGACAAGCCTTTAGAAGTTTCTTTCCTTTTCATGTAATCGACTACTTTAGATTTCTATTGTAAAGGGCCGTGTCCCTACTTTTGTTCAAAATTGTGTCTAAGATGGCCATGTGAGATATAGACTTCCGCTTGCATTTAAATGTTTTTGAATGTTAGCTTTTATGGTTTTAAATAATTTTTTTTTAATTCTGTACTATTTCTATTACCTATGCAATGAATGAGCTATGAGGCTTGTATAAGACCCCTTTGGGGTCGAGTACGCCGTGTTGCATCCAGGGTCTAGACTCGGGTCGCGACAATGAGCTATACTACATTTGTTCCTCCGGCGACCTCTCCTTCTGCAGTTGTAGATTTAAGCCGTATCACATACTCATCTGACTTGGAAGATGCCTTCACAAGTGGAAACACAGAAGCAGACCATATGCTCGAGAAATTACCTGAGAAGTATACCAATGTGGATTCCTTGGCATTGCTTAGTGGAAATGAGGCTGAGATCGCAACTCTTGACGGCCTGGGAACTCCTCAAATTGGGAAGGCAAAATCAATAGAATCAGATTTGGTACGGGAATCTTCTTCCATTACCGAAGTCATGTGTTTGATGAAAATTCACATACAACTGTGAGCTCTAGCAATCCTGAACTTAACTATAGATTCTACAAAGATATTAGTATGCAAACCAAGTTCCCTACTTCAGTGTTAACTGATACGAAAGAATCGAATAGTGTGGAGGAGAAAAAATCACTAGATAATGCTTCTTTGTTTGAAAAATCTTCTGAAAGGGATGCATCTGGTACTCTAGCTCCTTTTACTAACAAAGACCTGTGTTGTCAAATACGCATATTCGAATTACTAAAATAGTATATCTAGTTAAGACTTGGGTATCACTCTTAATTCCTCTTGTTGGTCGAGAAGATATGATGTCGAATGAACATCTCGAACAAGATATGACAACACGATATGTAGTTACTAACTCTCTTGGTAGTGGCCCTCCTAAATGGAAAACTAATTTGAGGACATTTACGGTGGGTATGGCAGATTTATTTCTTGATAAATATTTTTTGGAGAATGAGAGTGCCATATAAACTAGTGTGTTGCATTTTGATGGATTGTTTATTGTTGCCGAAAATGGAAAATCTATTAGGGGATTCAATGATCAACATATTTTGAGTCAATTTCCATTTTTTCCTACTGCCAATTTCATTATGCTTATTGTAACCGTTCCCATAAGTGCAGTGGATCTTTATGTATGGGATCCAGGAATAGGTTTCGGGTTTATGGTTCTAACCGGTTATAAAGAGAACATGGAGGAACTACTATTGTTGGGATGTAATGACATGTTTTTCTTAATTGTGTATTCAAATTCTATGAGTAGAGTGTGGGATCCCGGACAACTAGGATGAGAAAAGTCCAACTGGTTCAACGTGTTCTTTATTGTCGATAAATGCAATACATTAACATGTCCTTTAATTGCATATTCACTGGTCTTCATTGAATATTATGTGGTAAAATATGACATTTTGGTCGCCAACTTACAGCAAACATCAGTGTTGCATCTTCGTTTTATCACTGCTCTCGTTGGCATGGTACATGTGTGGGAGGTAAAAGTATCAAGGAAATTATACAAGGTGAAGGTTGTGTACTGTGCTTGTTACACACTTTATGGGGTCGTAGATATAGTAGAGTCGGCTGTGCGTCATAAATTACATCATGGCTTAAGAAATGCATTAGTTTTTGTTATCCTTTTGAACAAATGTGTAGTTGCAAGACAAGTTATAACTAAACTTAATTTGATAATGCGGAAGAGTTTTATTGTGAATCAGAAAGATCATGGTTGTAATTGGTTGTTATCAGTTCTAGTGGAGAGATTTGGCGGAAGGAGAGCTTTGACAACTATTGCTCAGAACTTCGAGGTGAACAATTGTAGCATTGACAAGTCTGAGCATGATACGAAGTACTATTTTTATGATATTTTGAGTGCTTTTTGACCTCTTTTTGATCCTATCAGTAGCCTTGGTGAAATTCTCAGCATCCCATTATCTGGCAGTATTACCTACATTTTGGTCAATCATGGAAATATTTCATTTGATAATAAAGGGACTGATGTTAAGGAAGAATGGAATGAGATCAAGGACATCGCAACTTCGCTTTGACATCTGTGTGAGTTGTTGCTACAAAATATGACAAAGTTCCCCTATGTGGCTGCCAATAGTGCTTCAACAAGTTTGGATGATATCATTAGGTGCATTTCTCTTTTGGAAAAGATCTCACATTAGTATACCTTTTTGCTATGTTTATCAACATCTAAGCAATAATGAGACCACCTTGTCTATAGTACTACAGGCTGCCAATGAAGTTGCTTCGTTGTTGCTTACCAATCTGACTATACGAGGGGATGCTCATGCCTACTCAAACCTTGAAGACAAGGTTCTTATTGGATTTGGGAGTATTGTTATGAATGGGCCTAGACCAGTATTGGCAAAGCGGCCCAACACCGAATTAAGTGGCTATGTGTGGGATCCGGGTTGATAAATGAAGGCTAGTGAGAGCAAAATAGGCTTATGCAAAATTATGATTATGTTTAGGCAAAGACTGTGCTTCTCATCCCCAATCCTCTCTTAGTTCCTTCATACCTTCTTCTTTATAGTATTGTTATTGTTCGAGTTTTTCATAGTGTAATTGCTCGTTTTCGTATGAATCAAAACTTGTTAGTTTGTTCTCTCTATTGTTTGGTTGCTGAGTTAAGGAAATCACTACAACCATTTTAGTGTTTGTTACAGATAATGTGAGAAATCACATTGTTAATGAGACACATGCTAGAAGCTTATGGGATAAGCTTGAGACACTTTATTCCTCGAAGACTGGCAATAACAAGTTATTTCTTTTGAAACAATTGATCAACATCAAGTATAGAGAGGGCACTCCTATTTTTGATCATTTTAATTATTTTTAGGGTGTTCTTGACCAGCTGTTCGGAATGGGTGTAAAATTTGATGAACAAATATAGGGATTATGGCTTCTTAATATTCAGCCAGGCTCTTTTGAAACCCTTAGAGTTTCTTTGACTTATTCTGCTCCCAGTGGTGTTGTGACCATGGAATATGCTAAGAGTGGTGTTTTGAATGAAGAGATATGTAACGACCCGAGAGCACCCCCTAGTCTTTACCGGCGTATTCGACCTCTCGGAGGTCTTATACAAGCCCTTAGCATTCGTCATAGCATTTATCATAGAAAATAGCGGAAAATTTAAAACTTTTTCATAATATAACACAAGACTTAAATGTCACCTCATTTAAACCTTTAATACAAAATCGAAGTACTACGTCTCAAGGTTGCCATCTTAAAACATGACTACAACACAAGAGGGACACAACCCTTACAATACAAAAGAAACTACTATCTAGTACATAGAACTTAAGGAAACTCTTTAACATAAAGGTCCTTGAATCTTTAAGGAAACACCCGAACTTGGGAATAGTAAGCCAAGCTCATCACTTCTAGGAAAGGCCCTTTAGCCACCACCACCTACACTTGGTGTAAAAGATGAAGAAGAATGGTGTTAGTACAAGAATGCACTAAGTATGATAACCATGCAAAACATGCTTTTAAAAGGACATTTAGTTGGAAACTATGCATCATGCCTTTTTGGAGAAACTTCAAGAACATTTAGTACATAGGCACAATATAAACCACATACCTCATCATACACACGGAAACCATTCATAATAGCACATAGAACCACTTATAACATTTTAGGCACATTCAATGCATACAATACATTACCTTCCTCTTTATCTTAACTCCTTTCCTCAAGCAACCCTTAGGGAATAGTTGGTGCAATGTATAACCTTAAGGTTACCAAGGGTGAACTTACATATAGCCTTCATCAATCCAACCACATATATTCATAGAGTCATAAGTACACCATAAGACATAGTCTTCACATAGGAACCATCACCTAAGACAACCCCCAAGTCACACTAGTGCAATGTGCAAGTAGCATCCCATAATACTACTCACACCAAGTGTTCCTAGGAAGCCACCATAGACTAGGCACATCATATTCAACAAGTCATAACATCTTCATTTAACATTAGACATAAGACCAACATACTTCATAACATCATATAAAGACTCATTCATTTACTACATCATTAGTCATAACCCATTTAGTTCATATCATAGGTAAACCACCCTCACAACCCCTTCACAAGCTCACTTGTGCAATGTATGGAGTCCCATACCCCCACATATACTAAGCAAATCCATTAAGAAGTCATAAGAGTAATTCACATGCATAATCATACTTCATGTCTTGACATAAGTAAAGTCAACCTGAACATGCTTTCATATTAACATACATAGACCATAGTCTTCATTACATAAAGAGCCTAATCATAACCTCCCTTAGAGTACACTTGTGCAATGCATAAGTAGGGTCCATAGTCCTACCTACACTAAGTAACTCTTCAAGAAATCAAGACTAGAGTTCATATTCTTATCTTAGTTCATTTCTTAACTTTCGGGAGACATTGCCATATCCGACATAGACCATGTGAGCTACATGGAATCCGGTGTTCTACTCCCACACCGAAAAGAGAGGGTACTACTTGCCAAAGTAGGACCTACATACATAATAGCTATCTAGTGGATCCACTAAGCTAAGACCTACGGGGTTACGTAGTTATGGAACAATAAGATTGCTACTAGAAAACCTTAACTTACTAGGCGTGGAGGTTTCTATCTCATGAGACAACATCTATGTTGGGAACCTGGACTTGCTAAACGTGAAGGTTCTCTTGTTGGAAGCCGGACTTGCTAAACGTGAAGCCCCCACTCTCATTTTTCATGTTCACTTGGTGCTAAGCTCCAACTCCCTTTTTAAGCATCTTTAAGCCTTTATTTAACATTAGTTCATAAAATAGGATTTAGGGACTTAATCCCTCATATCATATAGCTCAAAGGTTTCTAAGATGAGAATGACCCTTCAGCATAGAACCTACATTATGTGAGAATGACCTTTCACATAATCATACCCTATTCATAACATAGTCTAGTTTAGAGTACAATTGAGGAAACCTTTCAAGAGACTCACTTTCACTAGATTATCATAAACCTTATTCATTCATTCATGTGTGTGTACATATGTGAGAAAGCCTTTCACATAAACACCTTTATACAACATATATTCATACCTTGGTAATCATACACATTGCATGCATAGTAAGATGTAAGGGTGCATATAAGAGTTCACCTTTCAATAAACACCATAACACATCATATTCATAGCCATACATGTAGCATGTGTGTGTGTGCATATTGGTCCTCATACTGACATATTAGCAACAACATTGATATTGAGTGGTCTTCCCTTAAAGGGATCACAACACATTCACAATGTCCCCAATTCATGAGCAATTCACATATAAATCCCTTAGGGATTCTAGACCACACACCCACACTTCATCATAAGAGACAAGGACACATTCAACATTGAATAGGTACTCCTAACATGTATATGATCAAACATTCATATAGGGGTCATATAAGTAGGGGTCATTCCACAATAGTACCTAACATAATCAATCAGGTAGACCACACCTTATCCATAACATTATCATTCACATTATACTCCTCATCATCAACACACTTTAAACATCATGCTAGCATTGAGGATTTCATACATAACCTTCATAGCATATCTTCATAAACATATGCATCATAATCATCAATTCACTTCACATCTATTACCTTCAAGGCCATGATCTCAACATGCATAGATAGACAAGAAGTGAACACCTCCACCATAAGTGGATCAAACCACACAACATAAATTCTCATACTATAGACTAGAAGTTAGGTCAACTTACCAATTCTCCCAGCCATGATCACCATGGATCAATACTCAACAATTCATAATCAATTGACATAGGTAGCAATAGGAATCAACAATGTAATTCAATATCATAAACATAGTCTCAGTACAATTCCATAAACAAAGGGATCAACCCATAACTTTGCCCATAAGGCCATAATCTTCAACTCATCAATATACCAAAAATTCAACATGAATAGGTATATATAATCATGAGAAACATCAAAACATAATTTCACCAATAGAGATCATATTCACAAAGACCCACATCATAGGCCAATTTTTGAGAATTTGGGGATCATGGGTTCTTCAAGAATTCCTTTGAAAATTATCTTAAAAACATTAATTCCACATCAATTCATCAATAGAATGATTTAGAAAATCGTTTGACAAGGAACTAATGTTTAGATTGAAAATTGGGAATTTTGGTCTTTGAATCACTTTTGAAAATCTTTGGTAGAACTCCTTGAATGAGAGGTTATTAAAGAATCAAGAGTCACCATACCTTTATTATTGAAGACCCATGAAATTGAAGAAGAAATAAGTTGAAAACCCATCTTCTAGCTTGAGCTTCATCAAGGTCTTCAATGGGGTTTTTGAGAGAATCTATTTTCAGAGGGAATGGTCAATTTGAAGAATGGGGTGTAATTCTAGGTTTTGGGATTTTAACCAACTTAAAATACCCTAAAATAGGTAAAATAACCGTTTATAATAATTCCCCAAAGTACCCAAACTACCCCTCACTTAGTTGGACCTTTTAAATAAGTCAAACTTGAGTTTTATTTTCGCAGATTTCGTCGGGAAACAAGTTTGCGATGCGGAGATGTTCCCACAAGTTTTCTAGAAATTAAATTCGAGACAATAGAGTCTGTGACATGTCTGCGACGCGGACCAAACATTTGGCCCTTGGTGGAGCTAGTCCGCGACGCGGACATGCTCCCTCCAAGCACAACTTTAAGCTGCCTTGGCAGCTTGCTTGGCCAAGGTTGGGGTCCTCCTCGGGGACCCTTAGGGTGGCCCCCGGGGCGTCGTATCCGAACGTTTTTACCCTAAAAACATTTATTAAGATACTAGGGTCACCTCCACTGATTTTTGACTTCAAACAACACATAAAAATATGAACAACATACTAGAACACACCAACATGTAAAAGACTAGTTTCTGAATGTCTTGATCGTCCCTTGACGTTTGACTTCCAAACTCTTTAAAACTGACTTAAAAGGCTATTCTTCATTATTTTGACAAGTTATTACTGCATAAAACCCATGTCAGGCTCTACTTTATCCTACTTTATTTTGAGGGTTGTTACAAGATGAGAAGAAGATCTCAAGTCTCATCTTCTTCTACTTTACACTCCTATGGTTTGGTTACTAAAGGTAGGGGGATAAGCAACTTTAGAGGTCAGAATGACAGAGATAAAAGTAGAGGAAAGTCAATGTTTAGATTCAAGATTGTTACATGTGACTATTGCCACAAGAATGGGCATATCAAGAAATATTGTTTTGGGTACAAGAGAGATATGAAACAAAAATATAAAGAAGGCAATAATGATAATCGTGTTGCTGTTGTTGCTAACGATGACCTTCTTGTTTCTTGTGATGAAAATGCCGTTAATCTTGTTTGCGATGAGTCTAGCTGGTTCGTGGATTCATGTGCTACTTCTCATGTCATGCCCAAGAAGGAATTATTTTCTTCTTATACTTCAGGTAATTTTGGGATGTTGAAAATGGGCAATAATCATGAAGTTGCAGTTCTTGACATTGGGACTATTTGTTTGGAAAGTAATAATAGATCTAAACTAGTTCTAAATAATGTCAAACATTCTCCAGATGTTCGCTTGAATTTAATATCTGTTGGATACCTTGATTATGAGGGTTATGTTAATACCCTTGGTGCTTGCCAGTGGAAGCTTACTAGAGGTTCGTTGGTTGTAGCCCGTGGTGACAAGTTGTCTAACTTGTACATTTTTCAAGGCTCCATTTTCAAAGGCTTAGTAAATTTGCTGGAGAATGATACTTCATCACTTTTATGGCATAGAAGCTGCGTCATATGCGCCAGAAGGGGATGGACGATTTGGCTAAGAAAAAATTGATTTCGTGAGTGAAACAAGCAAAGTTGAACTATTCATTGCTTAGCGAGTAAACAAAAAAAGGTTTCTTTTCAGAGTCATCTGCCTTTAAGAAAGCTTGATTTGATGGAGTTGGTGCATTCTAATTTGTATGGTTCTTTTACAATAAAGTCTCATGGTGGTGCACTTTACTTTGTGACTTTTTTGATAATCATTTTCGCAAACTCTGGGTATTCTCATTGAACTCCAAGGATTAGGTACTTGACGTGTTCAAGAATTTTCACCCCTTTATTGAGAGACAGACATGGAAGAAATTGAAATGAATCCGTTCTGATAATGATGGTGAGTTTATTGGTCCTTTTGATAGATATTGTAGAGAGTAGGGTATTCGGCATCAGAAAACTCCTCCGAAGACTCCTAAGCTAAATGATTTAGCGGAGAGGATGAACAAAACTCTTGTTGAGAGGGTTAGATGTATGCTTTTAGATGCTAAGCTGCAAGATTCCGTATGGGCAGAAGCACTAAATATTGTTGCCTAAGTTATCAATTTATCACATACTATGGCTTTGAATGGTGATGTTCCTGACAGAGTTTGGTGTGGTAAGAATGCTTCTTATGATCATCTTAAAGTTTTCAGGTGTAAAGCCTTTGTGCAGGTTCCTAAGGATGAGAGGTCAAAGTTGGATGTTAAAACTAGGCAATGTTAAGGCTAGCAAGGGGACGGAGACGGGGACTGGGGAACAGGACGAAGGGGGACGGGACGGGACATGGGACCAATTGGCCGGGATTTTGGGGGGACCGGGATTGGGGGGACAAAAATTCGTCCCATCCCGTCCCACTATATATACGGGATGGGACGGGGTTTGGCGGGACGGGATGGGACGGGACGTGGGATTTTTATTTTTTTATATGTTTATTTAATTGTATTGAAATTATATGTTATTGAATAGCATTTTTAGTTCATTTAGTTTTCAATAACATTTTTAGCTAATAAAAAATGCTTAAAGTTTTCAAATTTCAAATTTCAAGTTTCAAGTTTCAAGTTTCAAATTTCAAATTTGATAAGTTCAAATTTGTATTTTAAATATTTTAAAAGAATTTAACTTGAAATTTCAAATGTCAAATTTCAATTAAATATTTTAAAGTTAGTATTTTAAAATTAAAATTAAAATGCAAGACAATAGTTATATAAAAAAGACTTGAATAAAGCCTTCAAATTTATTCAATAAAATCTAATTGGAGCTTAGAACTTACAAGTTACAATTTACAAATATTAGTGGAGTAAATAATCTATGCAGCCACCTTCTAGGAAGGGTTCTGTTTCAATAAGTTCTTATATGTAAAACTAATATTTGTTACAAATATTAGATGAGTAACTAATTTACGCAGCCACCTTCTAGGAAGGATTCTGTTTTAATTAGTTCTCGGATGTAATCTAATATTCGTATTCTCTTTTAAAATTCAATTCTAATTGTCCCATCATATCTACGGCAACATCCTCCGGTGTTGGCAAACTTGCTAGAAACTCTTGTGACTCTAATTCATCATCACTATATCCAATTACCGCATTAATCCAAGCTTCTTGTTTGGAACTTAAACTTGGCAAATTAGAATTCCTTCTCTCAGCGTTGACCCAGTCTCTAAATAAAACTGATGTTTCCAAACTTTCTTCCGCCAATGAATGTCTATGATCGCCAAGTTGAAACCTTGCCGCACTAAAAGCAGCCTCTGATGCAACTGATGAAGCTTGAATAACTAGAACATCACGAGCCATTTTGCTCAAAATTGGAAATGCAACGGTCCGCCTCCTCCACCATGCTAATAAATCTTCATTGCCATCTCCGTCTTCCACTGTTTCTAAAGATTGATTAAGATATTCTTCAAAATCATCACGGTTAGTAGAATTATGACCAAGAAACCTCGCATATAACTTGAAATTTGAGCTTTACTCCGAGGATTAGAAGTTTGACCAACTTCTCCTTGAATATTTCCTGTAGTTATATAATTTTCATACAAAATTTTTGCTTCTACTTTTATGCTAGACTTGCACATTTAACAAGTTGGATTTTCTTCCTGTAAAATTTCTAAAGTATCATAAAAAGTGTCAACAAGTCCCTGCACACCTCGTAATTTATAGTCAGGATGAAGTAAAGTAGCAGTTAAAAAAATTTGAGGAATAGGAAAAAAATATTTTTAAAATTTTTCAATCATACCTTCAATTGCAACTCTAAATTTTTTGATTTTTTTGTATTTAGAAAATTGAATTGAAATAGCACAAATATTTATTAATACTGATGAAATAGTAGGATAATAAGATCCAGGAAACATGATTGTAGTCTCATAAAAAAGTCTTAAAAATTCTAATAGTTCATTAGTTTCTTCCCAATCTTCTTCACAAATTCTCTCTAATGGGTCAGCATTATGAGCATTAAACACCATTTGTATGGGTATTTTATATTCGTAAGCAACTGAAAACATTTCATAAAAAGAATTCCACCTTGTTTTAATATGTCTTGGAATTTTTCTTGGTGGCAAATCACATAGTACACAATGCTCATTAAATTCCCTAATTCTAGCAGCTCTTTGAGCATAAAAAATCCAGGCAACAACATATTCAATGTTCATACAACGACATTTAAATAATGAAATACCATCTTGTACAACTAAATTTAATACATGTGCAACACATCTAACATGAAAAGAATTATCATCAATTGGACATAATCTAGTTTTTAACATACTAGCAGCGTTTATATTATTAGATGCATTATCTAATGCGACAGACATTACTTTATCTATAAGCATGTAATAATCTAGAACACTCAAAATATTTGAAGCTAAATATGCACCAGATTTTTTCTCTACACATTCTTTATAACTTAAGATTCTTTTTTGCAAATTCCAGTTATGATCAATCCAATGTGCTTTAACAGTTAAATAATCACGTCCATTAACACTACGACCACGTCTGAAGTTATAGACACTCTACAATCTAATATGCTAAATATACAACGAAGATATTGACAATGTTTACCTTGATATACAAAAACATCAGATTTAACAGTATTTCTTGAAAAACCTCTATAAGTAGGATTATAAGTTTGTTGAGTATATTCAATAAAATCGGGATGTGAAGGAAAACTATAAGGCAAACCACAAACAAAAACTATTTTAGCTAAATTTTCGTGATCTCTTTCCTTATTATATTTACATTGTGTTAGTGGACCACCGGGGTTAGAAGGATCTAATGTTCCTTGAACCATGTTAGAAGCCCCTACCGATTCATTAACATTAATATCAAATTCATTAACTGGAATTCCTTTTTTTCTATCGGCTAATGATTTAGCTTCTTTATATTGAATCAGCACACAAGATAACAAATGTCTATCTAAGCCCCCTGTCCCACCTTGACCTCCACCTTGTTTATGTTTATAAGGTTGCTTACACTTATTACAAATAGCAATAGAGTTTTCCTTATCTAAAGTCATAAATTGCGACACAATAGAAGTTTTAGGACGTTGATACTTCACCTTCTCCCTTGTAGGAGGTATAAGGGGTGGGCGTCCACAATTTTACGGGATAGACGGGTATTTATAATATTAAAAATGGGTTAAAGTGTATTTATGATAACTTGAATGTTTAAATTAAAGTATTAAAAGTAGGGGGGTGGTAGGGGGTGTTGGGGAAGTGAATAAAGGTAAATAAATCCATTTGGGGGGGGGGGCACTAGCTGTTTCCCCAACGGATATAATTTTAAAACAAAAAAAATTTAATATTGAGGAGATCCCGCAAAACTGGCTGGTTCAACCGGGACCAAAGGGTGAACCGGCCCCTAACCGATCCCCTATCCTGAACCCCTCCCAACCCGCTAGAACCAAACAATTGAAGCTCTTGACAAAGCTGAGAAAGGTGATTCTCAGAGTAGTGAGAACCTAGTTGATGTTGATCATGTTCCTTTGACTATTCCACCAGATGGAAATCTTTAAAATGATGAAAATCAAGTTGATATTGAAGATGGTGATCATATTTAGAATGACCAGTATGTCGTTGATGCTCCAGTGCAAGACGATGTAGTTGGTTAGCAACCAACTATTATTGATGCTCCAGAGAGTTCTCTTAGAAGATCTACTAGAGAGAAAATACCTTCATCTCGTTATTATAACAATGAGTATGTACTCTTGACTGGTGGGGGAGAACCATAGAGTCTTGTTGATGCCATGGAAAGTGAAGAAAAAGAAAGGTGGTTTGATGCTATGGAAGATGAAATGAAGTCTTTACATGATAATTGTAACACCCTGGATTCAAAATAGGGTAAACTGCAGCTTTTGGGGAAACTGCAGGTGTGACCCACGAGGGTCAACCATGCCACGTGGTTGGACCCACACCCCGTGGGTGAGTGTCGTGGATAAGGCGCTTCAGAACTATCTAGGACAACGACCTACACTTGGAGCCACAGCCTGTTGGTGGGTCGACGGTCCTGGGCTTGTGGTCCATAGGTCTTAACCCCAAATTTTGAGGTCTTTGATCCCCGAACAACAGTTAACTAGGATCAACCGTTGGTCCAGCCACGGTTCGTCAGTCATGGTTTCGTGGATTAGGACTGACAGTTATTTTTAGGGACTTAAGGGTCTTTTCCAATTTTAATTAAATTGAAGTGATATCATTTTACCTAGACCTAGACCACCTATATATGTATTTTTAATCCCCAAAATCCCCCAATTAAGTCATTCTCTCAAATCACAAAATAAAACCCAAACCCTCACTCAAATATTATCGCTCTAGAAGGTAGAAGAAGAAAAAAGAAATTGAAGCTAGGTCAAGATCAAGTCTCCCAATTGGCAAGCTTTTGTGGGCTATTTGACTAAGGTATGATGACTTTTCATCCATGGTATCCTTCCTCCCATGGAGTCCCCTAGAATTCCACAATTTGAAGAAGAATTTCCCCAATTCTAGCTAAGGTTTCTTCCATTGTTGTGGGTTATGCTGAATGTTGATCCAATTAAGTGGATTATGATGGTTTATGATTAAATTGATAGAATTGCATCTAGTTAGGATAAAATTACATGTACCCATGCCAATTCTATGATTTTAGGTTGAATTGATATTGTGGGTTTGATTCCATGTGAGAGAAACTCTATGGGTTAGATATATCCTTATAGGATTGATGAATTATGAATAGAATTGTTCTAGATTGAAGCATATAGGAGGAATATGATGTTTATTTCTTGAGAGTAAAGCATAGATGATGATCATGATATGTAGTGCATTGAGAGTAAAGCCTAGACTATGCATTATTGATTGTAAATGCTATGATGTGGAATAAATACTTCCTATAATGAATTGATAACCATGATTGAATGAATGTGAAAGGTTTACTCACATGAATGATTCTAGATTGAAAATATTACTCACCTAAAATGAATCTAGACTAAAATGCTCAATAAATGATGAGGCTAGAGGTGATTACCCTTGACCTCAATATGAAAGGATAAGAGGCGATTCCCTACTCCATTGACTTAAAACAAGAGGTGAGTCCCCACGTTCTTACTATGATGAATGGACATGGAGGCGAGTACCCATGCTCCTTATGAAATGATGTTGTCATGACCAAGGGGTATCCCCCTAGATGTAACAAGGCACATAGAACCTCGCAAGGCACCATGTAAGGCACCATAAAAAGTAAAAACGCATTTCAATTCCAAAATTTTCATAAAGGAAAGTAGAACTCTAGACTTGTCTCAATTATGCCATCTATTACAATAGTCGAAATGAAAAAGGCCATAGCCCATACAACATAGTCTGAAAAGGAAATACAAGGAAATATACTTCTAACTGAATACATCCATCCTCGAATCATGAGGACTCACCAACAAGCTAGGAGAAATGATCAAATCCAAGCTTTAGCTACAATGAGGACCACCTTGAGAACCGGACCCTACATTTGGGGAAATTGTAGGAAAATATGGGTTAGTACAAAAATGCACTAAGTATGATAGCCATGCATAAAAATCTTGAAAACATGCTAAAAGGGAAATTTTAGTTGAATGTATGCAATTTACTAAGTTAAAGCATCATTTTGAAGATAATGGAAAAACATAAGTCATATGCATGTTCATTACATAGATCATCATATCATAACTGAAATATATCATAAGTACCCTCAAAGCCTACTTCTGCAATGCATGAATAAGATCCTATAATCCCACCCATGCCATATCATAAGAGAAATATATCATAAGTACCCTATATGCCTACTTCTGCAATGCATGAATAAGATCCTATAATCCCACCCATGCTAAGTAAATCTTCTTGAGTAACCATAGTTCATAATTCATATTCTTGTTCATATTGTTGTCATAGTGGAAATAAGCCTTAACCGACATAGATCATGTGAGCTTAATGTGGAATCCAGTGTTACCTACACCGAAAAGGTTTGTACTACTTTCCTAAGGTAAGACCATGGTTTGTTTTCTTTAGGTTGATTTACTAGCTAAACATCCTACGGGGGCACGTAGTTTATGGGATAAGGAGATTGTTACTACAAACCCGACCTTTCTTAACGGGGGAGCTTCCATCTCATGAGATTGCTTCTAAAAACCCAACCTTTCTTAATGGGGGAGCTTCCATCTCATATTCAATATCCACTCGGTGCTAAGAAATTATCCCATAGAGTACTTAGTAAGTCATAACTTATTTCATTAGGATAGCTCATTAGATCATGCGTGAGAATAACCTTTCACCGTCCATGTCTACATGTAACATTAGATTCAATTAGGTGAGAAAAACTTTCAACCTAGACTCTTCATTATGTGAGAACACCTTTCACATCATGTTCATTATATGTTCGTGAGAATAGCCTATAAATCAACACAACAACATTATCATAGTCATGGACAGTTCACTCTAAAAGTGTTCTTAAAGCATATACATAAATCTCATAATCGTACGTAATTCTCATACTTCACCCTTCAAGGGTTAAAGGTCATATTCAATTAACACATCTAGGATTCAGTACATTAGACATGGATAATAACATAATTCAAGTAACTTAATTACTATAAGCTAATTTCATAATATCCTTCCTTCATCAACCAACCCACACCACAAGATCATAATTGGGGGAAAATAGGGATTTCATGGATTCTTAGGGATTTCAACATAAAAACCACAATAAATCATCAATTCCATCATAGTATAAACTAATTCAATCATTAGAATCATTTTTTGAAAGGAACCCATGACATTGAAATCAAACCCTAACTTTTGGGGATTTTTTTTGGTAACTGTAATATTTTATTACCAGATTTTGCAATGTGTACAATATTGGTAACTCTGGATATGGACATTATCCACTCTTAAAGTCCAACTAGTTTAAAAGATCTCTCCTGCTAGAACCTATTCTAAGGATAGAAATTAAGCTTATGCATAAAACATATTAATCTAGGCAGCATACTAGTTGTATAATGTATGTCTTGTATGATTATTCTAATGATCGACTCCGTGTTTCTCTCCTTGTTTTGAAATATCCTGTAGTTCCTGTGTTGCCAAACATAGTAGATTGTTGTTGCTAGAGTCGTTCTGTATACCTCTGCTTGTATGGTTTTGTTTGAAGCATGCTCTATAGCCAATGTCAGTTACTCATGCCATCCATTACTTACTCTTTTGATTGCTAGCTAGTTTAGGAGCTTTTGCGATATCATTTTTGAGAATCTAGAGGTGAAGAATAGGTGCTGGTTGATCAGTCCGAGATTTGGACTCATTTAGGGATTTGTTTATATAGATTTAGTGTGCTCAAATGCTTATTTTGTGATAATAACTGATGTTAAATCCTTGATTTTTAGGAATATGAATTGAAGAACAAAGCAAGGACACTAATAGACAAAAAGGAACAAAATAGACTGAAGAAATGAAGATGGACGAGCCTTAGGATTGCCAAGAGCACTCTGCGTGTCGCCGAGTGGCTTTTCAGACCGCATAAAGTTCCAATGTGCCAAGCCCTGAAGGAAAGAACCAAGTTGGGGATGAAAATGAGCAGTCGGCGGATCACCAAGTGATTTCTCATAGCCAAGATAGATCGTCCAAAGTTATAAACCTTGAGGATGATGAATGCTAATGCAGAAGGGCGATGGAAGAGACCAAATGGCGGTTTACCGAGTGGTTCGGTTAGCCCGACTTACTTCGATGAATGAGCTTTCGTAGCTTATTTTTAGCCACTATAAATACATTTTTGAACATTTAGATTTGCATCTTTTATCAAATACTCTTTAGAACAATCTATTCTTAAGTTTTGAGCATCTAGAGACAATTTTTCTCTAGTTATCCTAAGATTTGAGGGATTGAAGAAATTCACTTTTGAGAGATTGGAAGTGGGTCTTTGAAGTTCATCAAATTGGAGCATTGTAAAGATGAAATCACTTTTACCCAGTTGATAGATAATCAATTCGGTAACAGTTTTTACCTTTTATAATGCCTAGCTAAAACCGTAATTCTTGGGCTTTGATTATGGGCTGATTTAGTTTATGGGTATTGGTAATTGTTAGTTTAAATGCTATTTAGAAGTGACTTTAATCATTAATTGTGGTTTAATGAAAGAATAGTAGTTGAAAATGTAGTTCTATGTTTGTGTTTTTGGCTTGCTCGAGAGAGTCGTTTTAGAACTAAAATTATTGATTGATGGTTTATGGGTATTTGGTTGACTTGGGTTCAGTTCGAGAGAGTGAATCATAAACCCAATCCCACACATTCTGCTCGAGAGAGTGAATGGATTAAGGTGTGTGCTGCTCTTATTTTGCATTTTTGTTGATGTTCTAGAGAAATCACTTGATTCGGGGTAAATTGTTCGAGAGATAATTTACCTTTACTATAGCCTAGCCTACTGACTAATATCTAGCTATTTTCTAATATTTGCAATTACACATATATCTATATTAGCCTATAATCAATCACATCCCAAGAACCCATCTCATTATTCTTATTTCGTATTGTTTGTGACTGCTGTCTATAGTTGATAATCAAAACCAAACCCCCCCATTTGACATTCGTGCCACCCCTTAATTTGAATGATGTCTTTATTAGATAATTTGTATTCCTATGACTGATTTGTCCATGTTCATACTTCCCAATTGAATCTGAAACATGTACCGCTCCCTGTGGGATTAGACCCAAACTCATTTAGTCGGGTTTTATACTGATTGACAATAGTTAATGCTTATAATTAGATGAAGTGCCTTTGAAACGTTATTAATCAAAATGGCATTGCTACCGGGAGTGGTGTTGTTTGAAATTCTTTTGGTGAAGTTGAATTGTGTTCTTTTTAGCCATAGTTGAATCTACTTATTTTTAGTTTTGGTTTTTGTGTTGCTGTTAAAACAGAGGAAATGAGTGTCAACGGAAGCAATGGTAGCTAAGTGGTCCACCAAGATGACATCGGAAATCTCAATGACGTCAATAAACCGAATGTCAATGACCTGAATCTAGTGAGTGGAGTATGTGCCATTCCTTTGCCTCCATCTGAAGGGAACACTGTGTTCCACATTACAAGCACCATGTTGCAGCTCTTACAATTGAAAGGGTTGTTTGGTGGGTTGGCTCATGAGGATCCCCATGAGCATATAAGGAACTTTTTTGATGTTTGTAGACCGGTCTCCTTTAAGAACATATTTCAAGAGCCGGTCCGGTTGAGGTTGTTCCCATTTCTCTAATGGGAGAAATGTGTAAGTGGTTGGCTGAGTTCCCAAAAGAATCTATCAATTCATGGGACAAGCTTATTACTGCATTTCAAGTGCGATTCTTCCCTCCTTCAAAGATGATGACTCTTCGGGACAACATCCAAAGCTTCAAGCGTTTGGAGGGTGAGTCAATCCATGAGACTTGGCTAAGATTTAAGAAGTTGGTGCTGCAATGCCCAACTCATGGATTGCCTGATAATGTCTTGGTGCAGTAATTTTACAAAAGCCTTGATTCGGTGCAAGGTAGTGGTTGATCAACTTTCTCTGGGAGGTTTAATGCAACAAGCTTATATAATAGTAGCCCAACTCTTTGATGGCATGAACAAGATAAACCACACATGGTACACCCGTGAAGATCAGGTTTCCCCTCTCACTTTCAAATTGACAAAGGAGTAGCTTGAGAAAGATCACGAGAGGGACCAAAATTTGGCAAAGATGATGACCCAACTTGACATTTTAGCCAAAATCGTCATAGGTGCTGGTGTTAAGAGTGTCAATGTTGTGGGTGTTGGTTGTGTAAACCCCGATGAGGCTAAGTTTGAAGTGCTATACAATGAAGAAGTAATCTTCCTAGCCAACCAAAGAGGAGGTTATCATGCTAACTACCCTAGAACGGGTGGAAACCAAGGTTGGAATAGAGATGAGGGCTAGAGAGACCTTGATAGAGAGTGGCGCGATCGTAACGCCACCTAGAAGGAAAGAGAAGGGGAGAAGGATAGGTATGTTCCTCCCCATGAGCGTCAAAAGCCCACAGATTCTGAGAGTGGCTGGACTGAGGATATGCTCTCACGTATTCTCAAAAAGGTTGAAGGGTCCGATAAAGTTTTGAAGGAAATGAAGGAAGATGTATTGACCCTCAACAAGACGGTAACCTCTTATTCTGTCTCTATCAAGCAGTTGGAGACCCAAATGGGTTTGATTACTTCGCATCTTAACCCAAGACAACAAGGGGGGAGGGTTGCCTAGTGATATTATGGAAAACCCCAAGAATGAAGTTTGAGTGGGTACTTGCATCGTGCCACGACGTTAACTATAGTATTTCTTGGGAGGTAACCCAAGTTTTTATTGCATTGATTTTTGATTTTGAATAACATGTGTTGATTTTGCAGATTTAAGTGTGGAATGTGTTTGAAATATGCAGGTTGGCGAGCCAAGAGTCTAGTCGTTGACTCGTCGAAGAGGTCGGTGATCCTAACTTGGACCGCCGTTGGACTCAGGAAAATATCAAGTTGGAGCCTTTAAAACACAGCGGTCCCATGGACGAGTCGACGACTCGCCGAACAAGTCGGCGAGCCTGACTTTGTCTGCCATTTGGACCCCCAAATTAATTGGAGGTCCTGTAAATCTCGATGAGGTAAGTAATCACTCGGCGTGTCACCGAGTGGTTCAACGAGGATGGCTAATATCCCCGAAGGGGCCGCAAACTAAACGGTTTTTCAAGGCCAAAGATTTAAAATTTCAAACTCTTCCACATTCTTTCACTTTTAGCCTCATACAATCACACTGACACTATATAAATTTGATATTCTTGCATTTTTATCGCTCTTTGTTCTCGTGTTCAGAGTTGGAGTTCATTGCCGCCTAGCTTTACAAAGTTGTATTTCAACTTAAAGGTTGGTTTTCCGAACCCCAACCTCTAGATTAGCGGCTAAATTCAAATGCATTATTATGAATTGTGTTGATGTGTGCTGGGCCTCTCTGATATTCTAATTGTGTGGTAATTGTGCCTATCGTAGTTTTGTAATTGTGATAAATTGCCTAAATTGTTGAATTCCCGAGTTTTGTGCCTTAAAATTGATAAAAATTTGTTGGGTTACGGTAATTTGTTGTTAGTTCTAGTTGGGTGAAGTCTTAGTAACCCCAATTGTGTTAAATGACGTACTTTACCAAATGATAGAGCGTTTGAAGTCATTATTAAGGGTAAAAGTCGTAAAATGGCCAATTTTGGTCAAACCGGAGGAAGTCTGAGTACCATGGTGGCATGGGTCTATTGGGTCTAAGTCTAATTGAGTGTGTGTGTGGTTTGATTTTGTTTCCGGGGAGTGCGTGCTTGATTTTGGGAAACTTGGTTGAAATGTGGCACGTTGGGTAATTTGACTAGCTGGGTCGAGCTCACCGAACCACTCGGCGGTTCGCTAATGCCTCCCTTTATTGCCATTAATTTTGTGTTTTGGTTGAGCTTCATTCTGTAACTTTCGGTCAGAATCCTAAGCCTTCCGAGTGCACTCGGCGACTAGTCAAAAGTATCCCTTGATTTCCCTTTCTGCCCCCTAACCCCTAAAACACACTGTAACTTTCGGTGGGCTTGTCTAAGCTCACCGAATAGTGTTGGCAATTCACTGAATAGGCCTGTCTATCGCTGACCTTTTATTTTTCTGGGAATTTTTCAAGCAAATCCTTTCGGCGAGCCCGATCTAGCTCGCCAAATCAACTCGGTGACTCACATACCAGTTCAGCGAGTCTTTCTGTAACCTATTTTCTGCACTTTTCTTGAACTATTTCTGATGTGTTTTGCAGATATTGCTAGACCAAAAGTAGCAGGCCGAGACATGCCACCCCGCAAAAGGGCAAAGGGAATCACTATCAACGAGGATGCAGCTACATCCAAAGCAAAGTCCATAAAACTCCCTACCACAGGTGGTAAGGGTAAAGGTAAAGGAAAGTCAACTTCTTTTGAGTCACCGAAGGTTAGCTCCGACAGAGAGGGAGTGTACGCAACTCACCTCACCACTTCTGAGAGTGAGGGTGAGCACAGGGACCCTCAGATTGACATTTCTGAGCCTGAAGATGATCAACTATTGCTATCCCAGAGAGCTGAAATGCGCTCCAAAAGGTTGAATGATCCGTCTAGGATCCGGGCACCACAGGTCACTATTCCAACTCCCGTCTTAGATCAGACTATGGTCCTAGTACCACCAGGTCCTCCTCCTCGGTCTATGTATAAACTAAAGGCTGAGGGATTGAGGACCATTATTGAGTAGAAGAGGCTGTCTACAGATGGAGTGATAGATAGGTATGCAGAGATATGGCGCACCTTGAGGTCCCATAAGTTCCAAATTTTCACTAGACCCCGTGGGCCTTACATGCCTAATTGGGTTCGGGAGTTTTACATCACCTACAGAGCTTTAGTGCCCCAAGGAAAGGGCAAGGCTGCAACCTTCAAACCAGTCGACTATGTAGTTGTCAGGGGGAAGAAGTTAAAGTGTGATAGTGATGACATCAACGCAGTTTTGGAGTGCACTAACAATATTTCAGATGACTATCAATACATGATCAGAAAATGTCAATAGAGACTATGAAAAAATGGTTATTCCCTCTGTTATCTGATGATACTCCTAGGTTGATCCAGGGTGGAGCACCCATAGAAAAGAAAGACCTCAACGTAGCAGGAAGGTACTGGTTTGGCTTTATTAGCAGCACAATCATGCCGTCCAAGAATGAATCTATCCTCCGCCACACGAAGGAAGCCTGTCTTGGTTGGATAATTGATGGGAATAGTATAAATTTAGGTATGATCATTGGCCAAGAAATGGCCATGAGGGCTAAGTAGCGTCAGGCATCGCAGACGAGCCCGAGTGCCCCGCCATGAGAAGAAGGACATGAAAGTTATTCCCACCTCCTCTACAGATATCAGGTGCATTAATGTCGAGTACTTGAAGGATGAGGCGGAGAAGAAGAATGCAACCCCAATGGATTCTTCCCCGATTGTGGACATTGAGACTTTACCTGCAGAGGCAGTATTGCCTACTCCGACCCTGGGCCTTAAGGTATATCTAGTGCTGCTCCATCCATGACACTGATTTCTTCTACTGCTCCCCTGCCTCCTAGATCTGCTGCTACTGCCACTGTCTCCCGACCTCCACTCACCCAGGCTGCGATACTACAGATGGGGCACCTAGCCCATTCTGCTGATAAGCGTGCCTCCAAGCTTGAAGCAACAGTCCCTTGGATGATTGAAAGGGCCCTCACTGCTGCTGTGACACCCCTTAGTGTGTCTATTGATGCCCTTGCGGCAAGGATAACTGTGTGTGAGCAAGACCAGGGGGCCACTGATGAGGTGACGTCCCTAAAGGCCGCAATTGCTGAGTTAAGAAAGGACATGGACCAGTTGAAGTCCACATATATGTCTAATTTTTGGAACTGTGGAGATCCCCGACATGCCAGCTGATGCGGATGTGCCTCCGGCTACCACCGGAGATGAGGTTCGAGCTGAGGAGCTAGCTGTTGCTGAGTATGTGGCAGAGACAAATGAGGAACAACTCGGTCTCCAAGAGGAGACCATACATGAGGGCCTTACAGAGGTTGAGGAGGCTATGGTGGATTTAGCCGTGCATATTTTATTGGCATTTACGCCCATGGCAGGCTCTGCTGGAGCTAGTGCTGATGTGACCCCGGGCATTGATGCCCCAACAAACGGAGCCACTGAGCCTAAATGATCATACCATTACACTCAGCCCCATTACAAGCCTTGGAACGACTTTTTTGATCTTTAGTGAGCTGAAACGAGTGTTGATTGGAAAATAAGGGCAAACCTATGGGTGAAGTCATGCATGTGTTCACGTTTGTGAGTGTGAGAGTTGTATGTGATTTCGGAGCTATAAATTTTTGAAGAATTGTGTGTGAATATGGAATCATCTTTGTTGTCAGGGAATTTGAGCACCTTTGTTGAGCTTGCATTTGAAGCAAGTATTGTGAACTTGAGAATCTTTGAGTGCACAATTGATCCTTGTATGAGTAAGTTGAGTATTTTTGTGTGTATTCATGATTGAGTCTTTTGTAGCACTGTTTGAGACATCCCTTTTAAACTATCGAACTTGAGTTTTACTTGAAGACAAACAAAAGTTTAAGTTGGGGGTGTTGATGAGTCCAAGATTTGGAGTCATTTAGGGCTTTGCTTATATAGATTTATTGTCCTCAAACGCTTATTTTGTGACAATAACTGATGTTAAATCCTTGATTTTCAGTAATATGGATTGAGGAACAAAGCAAAGACAGTAACAGGCAAAAAAGAGCAAAACAGGTTGAAGAAATGAAGATGGGCGAGCCTGAGGATCGCCAAGAGCACTCGGCGTGTCACCGGGTGGCTTTTCAGATAGCCTAAAGTTCCAGTGTACCAAGGCCTAAAAGAAATAACCAAATTGGCAATGAAAAGGAGCAGTCGGTGGATCACCGAGTGATTCCGCAAAGCCAAGATAGATCGCTCAACGTTACAGACCTTGAGGATGCTGAATGCCAAGGCAGAAGAGCAATGGAAGAGACCTAATGGCGGTTCACCGAGTGGTTCGGTGAGCCTGACTTACTCCAACGAATGAGCTTTCGTAGCTTATTTTGGCGACTATAAATATGTTTTTGAACATTTAGATTAGCATCTTTTATCAAATACTCTTTAGAACAGTCTATTCTTAAGTTTTGAGCATCTGGAGACAATTTTTCTCTAGTTTTCCTAAGCTTTGAGGGATTGAAGAAATTCACTTTTGAGAAATTAGAAGTGGGTCTTTGAAGTTCATCAAATGGGAGCATTGTAAAGACGAAATCACTTTTACCCAGTTGATGGATAATCAATGATAACAGCAAGGTTAAGGGAGATCACAAATAGAGAATTGAATATTAGAATGCGGAAGCACAAAGAAAAGAAACAAAAAGACTAACTAAAGATATGGGAAATTCGAAGGAAAGATCCACGAATTTCCAAGGATTAGATGTTCTAAGGCCTTGAAAAGATCCAAGTAACAACGTATAGATTTATGGAAGAAATCTAACGCCTTTACTTGAGAAAACGAATCAAAACGATAGATTCGGATCTTGACCGCTTTATGAGTAACTAAAGACAATAATTAGTATGTAGAAACTAATCACCTTCTAAAGAATACCAAAAAGAAACCAAAGATATCACAAGAAGAAATTACTTTATACCTTAAACTATGAAACTAGTAAAGGTTTAAAGATAAATTCTCAAAGAACAAGTCACAAAGGTTCAAAGAACTCTCTCAAATATTAATAATATCAATCTAAATTGTCTTTAATGAATGAAAAGGACTCCTATATATAGGAGAAGGGAAAAACGTCCAAGAAGCCAAACCCTAAAAAAACAATTACAAGGAATCCTACTCTAGAAAGGAAATAAAGTAACCTAACTAGGAACAAATTTAGTACTTCTAGGAAAGCATTAAATGGTACTTAAGAGACCATAAATAGACTAAGGAAAATATTAATAACCTATATATAAATAAATAAATAAGGTAAATCCCAACTAGGAAAAGAATCTTGACAATCTTGGAAAGTTTGACTAGTCTTCTCTCAAAACTTGGGCAGAAAGCAACTCTTGTTGTGGCTGATTCTTGGACTCTTCTTGACCTTTTTTGCACGAAATTGGACCTTAAAATTCCTCATCTTGGGCTTGAATTTGGGCCACCAAATAATTGTAGCATTTGGACAATTCCTCTCCCTTGGGCTTGAGCTCTTCTTCCCCAATAAGAAACCTTTGGATCAGCGATTGAAGCCCATTGAGCTTATCATTGAACTCCTTGGTTTGAGATCTTGTTATGGGCCTCCTTGGAGTTTCTAAAGCGTCATCCTTGTCCTTCAATGGAGTAGAGCTTCCTTGGATGCTATCATTCCCCTCTTCTTGAAGAGAATTCGTCCTCGAATTCAAATCTGCATCAAAATGGGAAAGATCAGAAACATTAAAAGTAGCACTAACTTGGAACTCACCAGGAAGATCAAGTTTATAAGCATTGTCTCCAATCCTTTCAAGGACTTTGTATGGCCCACTTCCTCTAGGATCTAGTTTGGTCTTTCTTTTGGAAGGAAATCTTTCCTTTCGCATATGCACCCAAACCAAGTCACCAGGTTTAAAAACAACATATTTTCTGCCCTTATTCCTTCGCAATGCAACTTCCTTGTTCTTCTTTTCAATTGCAAGCCTTGTTTGTTCATGAATTTTCTTCATCATATCAGCCTTCTTCTTACCATCAAGATTAGCAAAATCATTAGTAGGCAAAGGCAATAAATCAAGGGGGGTAAGGGGGTTGAATCCATATACAACTTCAAAAGGAGTCTTACCAGTAGAAGAATGGAAGGTCCTATTATAAGCAAATTCTACAATAGGTAAGTAATCTTCCCAAGAAGTCAACTTTCCTTTCAAAATAGCCCTCAACATGTTCCCTAAAGTTCTATTAACCACTTCCGTTTGCCCATCCGTTTGTGGGTGACAAGATGTAGAAAATAGCAATTTAGTTCCCAACTTTCCCCAAAGAATTCTCCAAAAGTGACTTAAGAACTTGGCATCCCTATCACTAACAATAGTTCTAGGTATTCCATGCAATTTAACCACTTCCTTTACAAACAAGTCAGCCACATGAGATGCATCATTAGTCTTTTTACATGGGATAAAACGAGCCATTTTAGAAAATCTATCTACTACCACAAATATACTATCCTTACCATACTTAGTCCTTGGCAGCCCCAATATGAAATCCATAGAAATATCAATCCAAGGGGAATTAGAAACAGGTAAAGGAGTATAAAGACCATGCGGCAATGTTCTAGACTTAGCCTGTTTACATTCAAGACAATAAGAACACACTTTTTCAACATCCTTTCTCATGCTAGGCCAATAAAAATGTTCAGAAAGTATTTCCAGTGTTTTGGGTACACCAAAATGTCCCATTAGCCCTCCACAATGTGCTTCCCTAACAAATAGTTCACGCAACGAGCAGTTAGGAACACATAATTTATTTTCCTTGAATAGAAATTCATCTTGAAGATTAAATTTCTCAAAAGGACCTAACTTACATTCAGCAAAAATCTCACCAAAATCAGAATCATTAGCATAGAGGAACTTGATTTGGTCAAAACCCAATAACTTTGAAGTAAGAGTAGAGATCAAAACATACCTTCTTGAGAGTGCATCAGCAACCACATTCTCCTTTCCTTGTTTGTAAGCAATTACATAAGGAAAAGTTTCAATAAACTCTACCCATTTAGCATGCCTACGACTAAGTTTACCTTGGCTCTTCAAGTATTTTAATGACTCATGATCAGTCTTGACCACAAATTCTCGAGGCCACAAGTAGTGCTGCCATGTAGCTAACGCCCTCACCAAGGCATATAGCTCCTTATCATAAGTTGAGTAGTTCAATGTTGCTCCACTTAGCTTTTCACTAAAGTAGGCAATTGGCTTGGAGTCTTGCATCAAAACTGCACCTATGCCCTTACCAGAGGCATCACACTCAATTTCGAAAGACTTAGAAAAATCAGGCAATTGCAAAAGAGGAGCAGAACACAATTTATCCTTCAGCAAGTTAAATGCATCATCTTGTTCCTTTCCCCATGTAAAAACCTTATCTTTTTTAATAACTTCAGTTAAAGGAGCAGCAATGGTGCTAAAGTCTCGCACAAACCTCCTATAAAAACTAGCAAGTCCATGAAAACTCCTAACTTCAGTTACACTATTAGGTTTAGGCCATTCTTTTATTGCTTTGATTTTCTCATCATCTACTTCAACTCCCTTAGAACTGACTACAAAACCTAAGAAAACCACACGATCCACACAGAAAGTACACTTTTTGAGATTAGCAAATAAGCGTTGATTTCTAAGAACTTCAAAAACTTGTTTTAAGTGCTCTAGGTGTTCATCCAGATTTTGAGAAAAGATCAAGATGTCATCAAAATACACCACAACAAATTTTCCATGGAAATCTTTAAAAACATGATTCATTAGTCTCATAAAAGTGCTTGGTGCATTAGTCAAGCCAAAGGGCATAACTAACCACTCATAAAGTCCATATTTGGTCTTAAAAGCAGTTTTCCATTCATCTCCAGGATTCATACGAATCTGATGGTAACCACTCTTTAGATCAATTTTAGAAAAGATTTTGGAACCATACAGTTGGTCCAACATGTCATCAAGACGAGGAATAGGATGGCGATACTTTACCGTTATCTTGTTGATGGCTCGACAATCTACACACATCCTCCATGTTCCATCCTTTTTGGGGACCAATAGGACTGGAACAGAGCATGGGCTCATACTCTCTCGAACAAATCCCTTTACAAGCAATTCTTCAACTTGCCGTTGTAATTCTTTGGTCTCTTCAGGATTGCTCCTATAGGCAGGCCTATTAGGAAGTTGAGACCCAGGCACAAAGTCTATTTGGTGCTCAATCCCTCTCAAAGGTGGCAATCCCTTTGGAGTGTCATCAGGAAAAACATCTTCAAAATTCTGCAAAAGAGAAGAAACACTATTTGGCAAAGAAGGAGTTAGTTGTTCAAAATTAATCAATACTTCTTTGTAAGTAAGTAGTATTATGGGCAGCCCCTCTCTCCTAGCATTCAAACACTCCTTGGCTTTTATAAAAAGGCTCTCATTTTTCTTTTCCTTAGCCTCTTTCCTCTCACCAAAATATTTATTTTTGTTACTCACACCCTCTTTTACCTCTTTACTTAGATCGCTGCCCTCTCTCTCTTTCTCGCGGCCATCTCTCGTTTTTTCTATTATCTCTTGGCCTTTTTCTTTTCCCTCAAGCTCACTTTTTACCTCTCCCTTTTGTTTTCCCATTGTTTCCCTCAATCGTTTTTGATCTTCAAACACTTGAGAAGGAGATAATGGTGCAAGAGTATACTTCTTACCATTATGCAGAAGACTATACCTATTCTTTCTCCCATGATGAGTAGTATCCCTATCATACTGCCAAGGTCGGCCAAGTAAAACATGACATGCTTGCATTGGGACTACATCACAAAGAATTTCATCTTCATACCTACCAACATTGAATGAAATCATGCATTGTTTGTTTACTTTTACTTCTCCACAATCATTCAACCATTGGAGCCTATATGGGGTAGAGCGCTTCATGCATGCAATTCCTAGTTTATCCACCAAGTATGAACTCACCACATTTGCACAACTTCCCCCATCAATAATCATAGAATAAGTCTTCCCTTTTATCCCACACCTAGTATGAAACAAATTCTCTCTCTGTCCTTCATCAACACTACCCAAATTGATAGTCATAATTCTCCTAACCACCCCAATTATACCATCATTAGGCAATTCCAAATCATCTTCCTCACTTACACCTTCTCCCTCTTCTTCTTCCCCCTCACTTTTTTCACTCTCATATTCTCCATTCTCTCTAAGTAGGATGTTTCTTCTACTTGGACAGTCATGCATCATATGCCCCCTTCCATGACATTTGTGACATTGAATAGAACTTGAAGGTTTAGAAGATTTAGGATTAAAGGTTTTACCTCCCTCCTCAACTTTACCTTTACCTCTATCATCTTGAGGTTTGGAAGGAGCTTTCCCCTCTTGAGTTGACCATGGCTTCTTCGAGATAGTGTTTGGTCGACTTCTCCATGAGTTATTTTGCCGCTTTTTCTCAATTTGTTTTTCAACTTTTACAGACAAATCAACTAACTCATCTAAAGTTACATATTGTTGTATCTCTACTACATTAGCTATTTCTGTATTTAAACCATTTAAAAATCTAGCTATTGTAGCCTCTTCTTCCTCCATGCAGTTAGCTTGGATCATAGCCATATCCATGCATTTGAAGTACTCATCCACTGACATGGAGCCTTGCTTCAAGTGTTGAAGGCGAGACTGTAGATCTCTTTGGAAGTATGATGGAATAAATCGCTTCCTCATTACCCTCTTCATCTCTGCCCACGTAGCAATAGGTGGTAGCTCCTCTTGCAATCTGTCTCTAGCAAGCTTTTTCCACCAAGAAGCAGCATAATCAGAAAACTCAACAACAGCAAGTTTAACTTTCTTACCCTCAGAGTAGTTATGACAATCAAAGATGGCTTCAACTCGTCTCTCCCAATCAAGGTACAAGTCTGGATCCCTTGTCCCCTTGAAAGATGGCATCTTCATCTTTATACTATTTATATTATCATCTTCTACTCTACCTCTTTGTCCCCTCCTATCTCTTCTTTCTAGATTAAATTCAACATCAAAATCATCATTATCATATTCAGGATTTACAAAAGGGATATGGGGTACATTCCTTCTAACTTGGGGTCTAACATTATTTGGGGGTACAACATTATTCTCCCTCCTAATTGCAGCTATGATGTCATTCTGCTCGATAATCATATCCCTCATCTCTTGAAATTGAAGGGTCCATCTCTCAAATTGTTGGTGCATAGCTTGGAGGGTGAAGTCGTTCCTTCCTTTGACCTCGGCTTCTAAACGAGCCCTTTCCTCATCACCACCTGAAATAGACATCTAAAAAAAAAGAATAAATGATCAAGTATCACACTTTTAATATGGCTTTTACCCTCTTTTAAACTCACCCACACTTGCCTTTTTCCACTAAAAATAACCTTTGAACGAGAATACTTTGTAGATTTATAATTAAACCAAAACGTGTATCAAGTTCGTAGTAATAAAGTATGGAATCTTGGGGTACAAAAGAAAGTAAAGAACTATTCCTAGAACAAGTAGGATTTAGTTGAAACAAAACACGAATAAAAAGGAACTTATTTTAGAATTATAAGAACAAGAAAAAAAATCTCCTCTAATTCTTAAAGATCTAGAATTCCCTCTTCTTGCTACCTTCTTGCTTGGAAACAAATTAATACAAAACTTGGAGAGCAAGTAATAAGATTTCTTGAATAGCAAGTAATAAACTTTCTTGGGAATCAAGTAATCAAATTTCTTGGAGGACAAGTAATCAGATTTCTTAGAGAATTTTTTTTTTTTTTTTTTTTTTTTGTTCACGCTACTGTTCACGCTACTAAATTTTTTTTTTTTTTTTTTTTCACGACGCTACTGTTCACGCTACAGTTTTTTTTTTTTTTTTTTTTTTTTTTTTTTTGGCTCTAAGAAGAAATCCCAAGATTTATCAAGAACGGAATCTTGATAGAACCGCTCTGATACCACTTGATAACAGCAAGGTTAAGGGAGATCACAAATAGAGAATTGAATATTAGAATGCGGAAGCACAAAGAAAAGAAACAAAAAGACTAACTAAAGATATGGGAAATTCGAAGGAAAGATCCACGAATTTCCAAGGATTAGATGTTCTAAGGCCTTGAAAAGATCCAAGTAACAACGTATAGATTTATGGAAGAAATCTAACGCCTTTACTTGAGAAAACGAATCAAAACGATAGATTCGGATCTTGACCGCTTTATGAGTAACTAAAGACAATAATTAGTATGTAGAAACTAATCACCTTCTAAAGAATACCAAAAAGAAACCAAAGATATCACAAGAAGAAATTACTTTATACCTTAAACTATGAAACTAGTAAAGGTTTAAAGATAAATTCTCAAAGAACAAGTCACAAAGGTTCAAAGAACTCTCTCAAATATTAATAATATCAATCTAAATTGTCTTTAATGAATGAAAAGGACTCCTATATATAGGAGAAGGGAAAAACGTCCAAGAAGCCAAACCCTAAAAAAACAATTACAAGGAATCCTACTCTAGAAAGGAAATAAAGTAACCTAACTAGGAACAAATTTAGTACTTCTAGGAAAGCATTAAATGGTACTTAAGAGACCATAAATAGACTAAGGAAAATATTAATAACCTATATATAAATAAATAAATAAGGTAAATCCCAACTAGGAAAAGAATCTTGACAATCTTGGAAAGTTTGACTAGTCTTCTCTCAAAACTTGGGCAGAAAGCAACTCTTGTTGTGGCTGATTCTTGGACTCTTCTTGACCTTTTTTGCACGAAATTGGACCTTAAAATTCCTCATCTTGGGCTTGAATTTGGGCCACCAAATAATTGTAGCATTTGGACAATTCCTCTCCCTTGGGCTTGAGCTCTTCTTCCCCAATAAGAAACCTTTGGATCAGCGATTGAAGCCCATTGAGCTTATCATTGAACTCCTTGGTTTGAGATCTTGTTATGGGCCTCCTTGGAGTTTCTAAAGCGTCATCCTTGTCCTTCAATGGAGTAGAGCTTCCTTGGATGCTATCAATCAATTTGGTAACAATTTTTACCTTTTTATAATGTCTAGCTAGAACCCCAATTCTTGGGGTGTGATTATGTGATTATGGGCTAGTTTAGTTTATGGATATTTCTAATTGTTAGTTTAAATGGTATTTAGAAGTGATTTTAATCATTAATTGTGGTTTAATTTAATAATTGTAATTGCAAATGCAGGTCTATGTTTGTGTTCTTGGCTTGCTCGAGAGGTTTTAGAACTGAAACTATAGATTGATGGTTTGTGGGTATTGCGTTGACCTGGGTTCAACTCGACAGAGTGAATCCTAAACCCAATCCCACACATTCAGCTGGAGAGAGTGAATGGATTAATGTGCGGGAAGCTCTTATTTTGCATGCTTGTTGATGTTCGAGAGAAATCACTTGATTTGGGGTAAATTGTTTGAGAGAAAATTTACCTCCACTGTAGCCTAGCCTACTCACTAATATATAGCTATTTTCTAATAGTTGCAATTACCCATATGTCTATATTACCCTATAATCGATCACATCCTAAGAACCCGTCTCATTATTGTTATTTCGTATTATTTGTGACTGCTGTCTGTAGTTGATAATAAAAAACAAAACCCTCCATTTGACATTTGTGTAACCCCTTAATTTGAATGATGTCTTTATTCGATAATTTGTATTCCTATGACTGATTTAACAATGTTCATACTTCCCAATTGAATCTGAAACATGTACCGCTCCCCGTGGAATTCGACCCCAACTCATTTAGTTGGGTTTTGTAATGATTGACAATCGTTGACGCTTAGAATTGGATGAAGTGTCTTTCAAACATTATTAATCACTGGTGTGGTTCATTTTCTTCCTTGCAGAGTGGACATATTATATCACTTGTGATCCCCCACTTTTCCAATCTATCTCTGGTGTAGAGTCTTCTATGAATTGCCTCGTACAATGCAAAGATCCAATTAGGATTTCCATGGTTATTGCAAATCATTCTCCTCCTGGGAACCTTAATATAATTCCCTCTTAGATTCTTATACATTTATTTAATACTAAATTGATCTATCTGCAAGAATTATGCAAATTGCAATCCCTTTTCTTCCGACCACTGTCATACATGCATGATTTTACTCACTATCAGACAAGCCGAATTTGCTATCACTTCCCATGGTCTCCTACCTTTGAGGTAGAAGGTATGAACCCATACAATCCATGGTTTATATTTCTTCCTGCTTAGTTCCCACAGGTGCTTTAGGATAGTTGCTTTGTTCCACATATATATCAGTAACATTAAGTGGCCTCCTGCAACTTTTGGCCAACAAAGAGTATCCCATGCTATAAGTGCATTTCCTTTAGCTTGTATCTCTCCATTCCATAGAAACCTTTTACACATTGTTTCTATTCTTCTCAGAATTTGCTTAGGTAGTAGAAAAAATTGTGTCCAGAAAGCTTGCATAGCTGTTAACACACTATTTACCAATTGTAACCTTCAAACATATGATAAGAATTTGACTGTCCATGTTGTAATTTTTCCCATTATCCTCTCTATTAGTGGTTGGCATTGCCCTACTGACAATTTCCTTGTCCTCAAAGGCACTTCAAGGTCTAAAAGGAATTAGTCCCTTTACAAACCCTATATGCTGTAGGATTAATTATATAACATAACACTTGTCCTGATTTGCTATGAGTCCAGACACCTTTGATAGCTATTGCAAAAACTCATACAGGAGACTAGTTGATGTTATATCTCCTATGCTAAAAAACAAGAGATCATCAACAAAGCATAGTTGTATGATGTGTTTTCTGTGGCATCTAGGATGATACTTAAATTTTTGATTCCTTCTCAATGTTTTCAGTAATCTTGTGAGGTAATCCATGGCAAGGACAAACAAATAAGGGGACAGAGGATCCCCTTATCCCACCCCTCTCTTCGCTTGAAAATGTGCACTAGGACATCCATTAATCAGTATAGAAGATACTTTCCTGACACATATCATTATCCATCCTAGGAACTTTTGAGGAACCTGCATACCAGCTAAAACCTCTACCAAAAAATGCCATTCCAAAGAGTCATATGCCTTCTGCATATCTATCTTGAACATACATCTTGGTGAGATGCCTTTTCTTCAATACCCTTTGACCAGTTCATGACTGAGGAGCACATTATCAGTCAACATTCTACCAGGTAGAAAAGCAGCATGTCCTGGATCAACTAAATAGTTCATGACACTATGAAGTCCTTTTGTGAACATCTTTGATATGATCTTATACAAAATAGTGCAACAAAAAATAGGCCTGTATTCTTTTATAGAAGTGGGATGTTTCACCTTAGGAATCGATCTGACATAGGTTCTATTTATAGGAGCATACATTTCAGTACTGTGAAAGAATTGTAAAACAGTTGCTATTACCTCCTCCCCAATGATATACCAAGCTTTTTTTTGAAGAAATAAGAGTTGAAACCGTCCTCTCCTGGTGCTTTAGAATCCCCAATGCTCATAAGTGCTTCCTTCACATCAGCATCCTTGAATGGTTGGATGAGGAACAATTGTTGCTCTCTTGTAAGGACTAGTCCATATTTTAGCACTTCAGGTTGTATAGATTGCATGTGTTTATTGAATTGGCCTAACAAATTTGGATAGAAACCCATAGCTTCCTTTGTAACATCTGTTGCTTCCCTAATAACAGTACCATCCTCATTTTTTAACATGTTGATTTTATTTTGAGTCTTCCTACCTTTAATACTAGCAAAGAAATAGGCATTGTTAGCTTCCCCCTGTTTGAGCCATTGTACTTTGGACTTCTGCTTGTATATGTTCTCCTTAATCATACTCCACTTTGCCAGTTTTGTTCATAGTAATTTCTCCTCATCAATTTTGTCCTGTGGTTTTGGACCTAAACTCATATTCTTTTGTTTATCTATGAGCTCTCTTCTTAGTGCTTGCAGTTTTTTAGAGACCCCCCATAAAATCTTTTTAATTGATATTTTTCATCTCTTTCCTTACCATTTTTAGATTCCTCCATATCCCTTTCATGCCTCCACCTAATATCTGCCAGCTAACTTTCACCCTGTTCTAGAAATCTGGTTGTTGCCCTATACAGTTATAAAATCTGAAAGGTGTCTTACTTGTATCTCTTTGATCCTCTATTATCAAACCTAGAGGTGAATGGTATGATAAATAAAGGCTCCATAGGAATGACCTGTTATTTTGCCATCTTGTTCACCCACTCAACGTTAACTATAGCTTTGTCTATTCTACTACACATGTCCATTAGTCCATGTGTAATTCCTCCCTCCTATATGTAGTTCTACCAGATTGGAATCAGTCACACACTCTTTGAAATCTCTTATTTCTGCATCTTGTACCTGACTACCAACTATTCTATCATCTTGTGCTAGTATAGAATTGAATTCCCCCATAATCAACCATGGCCCATTAATTTGGCAACTCATCTGATGAATTGCTGTCCATAATGAAGTCCTGTTATTTATAGGATGTAGGCCATACACAACAATTGAATTGAAACTGTGTATTATTTATTTCCAACAAACCTTGTATATATTGTTCAACACCTTCCACCTTTGTGAAACTAACTTCTTTTGGATTCGAGATCACCCATATCCTTCCTCTTTTATTTGTGTTAGCATTTGTACATCACTCCTAGCATGATAAGCTTTTATTAATAATATGTTTTCTCTATCTTTTCTTACTCTATGTTCACAGATTACTATTAGGTTCACCTTATTCCTTCTTACAAACAACCTCAACTCCTTATGTTTCATCTCCTGGTTGAAGCCCCTCACATTCTATGTCACTATCATGAATTGATGGTTGTATAGATGTCATCTTCATTCCACCACTTCCTTCTCCACTCATTTGTCCTTCACGGAAGCTATTTCCGTATTTCTCAATCTCTTGACTTGCCGGTCTAAGATCTCTACTGAAATATCTTCTTATGAAAGACTTTCGTCGACTCCCAACCCTTGTAGGGAAATAATGGACACCAAATCTCCAATACACTTATTAAGCATATCAACATGAAATACTGGATGAACCAGGGTTAACTCATTTGGAAAATCCAACTCACAGGTAACCTTTTCAATACGTTTCATAATTTGGTATGGGCCTACATACCGGGGACTAAGTTTCACTTTCTTGCCAAATCTCATCACACTCTTCATGGGTGGGATTTTAAAATTGACCCAATCATTAACTTCAAATTCTAGATCCCTTCTTCTCACATCGGCATACGAGTTTTCTCTACTTTGAGCAATCCTCAACCTCTCTCTAATAAATCAAACTTTCTCAATGGCTTCATAAACTAGCTCGGGACCTATTAAAGCAATTTCACCTACTTCAAACCAACCAACCGGAGACCTACATCTCCTACCATAAAAGGCTTCAATGGGAGCCATCCCAATACTTGAGTGATAGCTATTAATGTAGGCAAACTCTATTAATGGCAAGTGGTCATCGCAATTACCCTTGAAGTTTATAATACATGCCCTTAACATATCTTCTAATGTTTGGATGGTACACTCCGCTTGCCCATCGGTTTGGGGATGAAAAGCCGTGCTAAGCTTAACCTTAGTACCAAGCCCTTTTTGGAATTACTTCTAAAAGTGAGAAGTTAATTGAGTACCCTGATCCAAAATAATAGATAAAGGAACCCCATATAACCTTACTATCTCATTTATATATAACTTGGAATAGTCTTCTGCAGAAAAAGAAACCTTGCCGGGAATAAAGTGGGCTGATTTTGTCAACCGATCTATAATGACCCAAATAGAATCATGTTGCTTTCGGGTGTGAGGCAAACCCACAATAAAGTCCATATTTACATCTTCCCACTTCCAAGTGGGAATACTTATATCTTGGAACAAAACTTTCGGCCTTTGATGTTCAACCTTGACTTGTTGACAATTAGGGCATTTGACTACAAATCCCGCAAAATCGTTCTTCATACCGTTCCACCAATAGACTTCTCATAGATCAAAGTACATCTTGGTGGCTCCCGGATGAATAGAATATCGAGAACCATGAGCTTCCTCTAGAATTTGCTCCCTCAACCCATCAGTATCCAGAAAACATAACCGACCTTGGTACCTAAGCACCCCATCTTCCCCATGGGAGAAATTATCAATGGACTTCTTGAGTACAGACTCTTTCAACTTAGCTAATATAGGATCAAGGCTTTTCTTAGACTTCACATCCATCACAAAGGATGATTCAGAACCATTATGGACCATGACACCACCCTGGGTGGAATCCACTAGTTAGACACCTAGTCGGGCCAATCTATGCACCTCACGAACCAATTCTTTCTTTTCATCCTCTATATGTTCCACACTACCCATGGACAATCTACTAAGTGCATCCGCTATAACATTAGCTTTGTCGGGGTGATAAAGGACACTCATGTCATAATCCTTCAAAATTTCTAACCACCTCCATTGTCGAAGATTCAAGTCCTTTTGGCTAAACACATATTGAAGACTCTTGTGATCGATGAAGACATCCAAAAGGACACCGTACAAATCATGCCTCCATATATTGTTAAGGCAAGCACAACCGCCGCCAATTCAAGATCATGGGTTGGATAATTCTTCTCATAGACTTTAAGTTGCCTTGAAGCATGGGCAATCACTTTACTATTTTGTAGGAGGACACATCCCAACCCCACTCAAGAGGCATCACAGTATACGACAAAACCACCCATACCCTCCGGTAAGGTCAACACCGGAGTGGAAGTAAGTCTATCTTTCAACTCTTGGAAACATTTCTCATGAGCTTCCGACCACACAAACTTAGCTTTCTTCTGAGTCAAAGACGTCAACAGAGAAGCAATGGAGGAAAACCCCTCAACAAGCCTCCTATAGTAACTGGCAAAATCCAAAAAGCTTCTTATTTCGGAAGGAGTTAGAGGTCTAGGCCAACTCTTGACCGCATCCGTCTTCTTAGGATTTACCTCAATACCCTCACTTGACACAATATTACCAAGGAAAGATACGCACCTTAATCAAAATTCACACTTGCTAAACTTTGCAAAAAGGTGTTGTTCCTTAAGAACTTACAATACAATTCTCAAATGGTCCATGTGATCATCCTCACTCCTTGAGTATATCAAAATATCATCGATAAACACAACCCAAATATGTCTAGGTATTGCCTAAACACTCTATTCATCAAGTCCATAAACGTCGATGGATCATTTGTCAACCCAAATGACATTACTAGAAAATCATAATGACCATACGAAGTTCGGAAAGCCATCTTGGGAATATCAACCCCTCTCACCCTCAATTGGTGATAACCCGAACGAAGATATATCTTAGAGAAATAGATAGCCCCTTAAAGTTGGTCAAACAAATAATCAATTTTCAGAAGATGATATTTATTCTTGATGGTTACTTTATACAATTGATGATAATTGATGCACATTCTAAGAGACCCATCCTTCTTTCTAACAAACTACTCCGGAGCACCCCATGGAGAGATACTCGGTCGAATGAAGCCCTTATCTAATAAATCCGTTAGTTGCATCTTCAACTCTTTTAAATCCGTTGGAACCATACTATAAGGAGAAATAGAAAGAGGTCGCATATCCGGAAGAAGGTTAATACCAAAATCTATTTCCCATTCGTGAAGAATATCGGGCAAATCATCAGGGAAAACTTCCAAAAACTCATTCTCTACTGGAACCGACTCTAGAAAAGGGGTTTCAGATTCGACATCCCTCACTAACAAGATGGTAAATACACCCTTTGGAGATCATCTTCCTAGCTTTAAGACAAGAGACAAATTGACCTCTAGCCATAAAATTCCCCCCCTTCCTCTCTAAAATAGGCTCACTTGGAAATTGGAATTTAACCACCCGAGTCCTACATCGATAAAGGCAGAACATGAATACAACCAATCTATACCCAAAATCACATCAAAGTCTAACATGTCTAACTCCACCAAATCCACCAAAGTAACTGTAGGGGACAAGGAAACGAGACTACTTCTATAAACCCTCCTAGCCTCCACATAATCACCAACCAGGGTAGAGACCAAAAAAGATTCTAATAATACTTCGGGGAGTATATCAAATTTCATGGCCACATAAGGTGTCAGAAAGGAAAAAGTAGCACCAAGATCTAACAAGGCATATAAATTTATAAGAAAGACTTTTAACATACGGGTCACCACATCCGGGGAGCTCTCTTGGTCACTTTGGGATTGAAGAGCATAAAAGAGGTTTTGCTTTGTGGCATTGGACTTTGAACCGCTTGAAGGAGCTTGTTTGACTTCTCTCCCCTTGGCCCTAAGTGTTGGGCAATTTTTCAATAGATTCCACTCTTACCACACCCATAACAAACAACTATGCCGGCTAGGCACTTACCATCATGTTTCTTCCCACATTTGACACAATTAGGCCTTGCCATAAAAGATACATTATCTCCTTCAGGTTTAGGGTTAGACACCCTATCCTTGTTGACCCTTGGGGAAGCATATAAGGAACCTTGGTTGGAGAACCTTTGTTTGAACTTTGGTCGACCTTGCCTACCAGACCTAGCATTGGAGAAATTCCCATCACCGGTTCTAGCTCTTTTCACCTCTCTATTATGTTATTTGAGTTTCTCTTCTTCCATTTGTTGGGCATGCACAATGAGATGGGAAATATCCATATTCGGGATACACATTTTTGTATGGCATTCTTTAACTACCATGTCGGACACTCCCATTACAAATTTATTCATCTTGGCACTTGAATCCGCCACCATAGTTGGAGCATACTTGGATAATTGGGTAAACTTTAGAGCATACTCTTTCACACTCATACTTCCTTGACGAAGGTTAATAAACTCTTGTAACTTTGCTTCCCTCAACTCTAGGGGAAAGAATCTATCAAGAAATGTCGATTTAAATGATTCCCATTCTACCAGGCCCGTTCCTATGGGTCTCTCACCCTTACACTGATCATACCAAACTTGAGCCACATCTTTTAGCTGGTGGGCGGCAAACTCCGCCTTCTTCTCTGAAGAAATCCCCCATAATAATAAGTATTTTATAATTATCATCGATATACCTTTGAGGATCCTCTTCCACTTTGGAGCCATGAAATTCGGGAGGGTTCATTCTTGAAAAATCCCTAACCCTTGAAGCGGACGAATCAACATTAGGATTCACATAAGTCATAACATCTCTATTAGCCTGAACCGTCACAACTTGAGCTTGAGTCGTCATAGCTTGAGCTTGAGTTGTCATAGCTTGGGCCAACATTTGAAAATTTGACCTAACGTCCACATCCGACATAACTGAAGGATTAATTGGAGCTTGATTAGCTTGAGGATCTTTTTCATTCACACTGTGATCCTCCATTATTCTTGTATTAGCCCTCCGTGTATTCATATCTTTAAGACACAATTGAAGGATTAGGAGAGGGACATTATAGAGTTAAACTCTACCGCATGCCTTAAGAGTAATGAAAGAAGTGTAGCTTTCTAATTATCTTATGGCCTCTCATTCATAAATGTGGCGTGCTTCACACTCATGAAAAAGACTCTACTAGACGTGGCTTATGAGACATCATCCTAGAATCATTCTAAACCTTGTGCTCTGATTACCAAGTTTGTCACAACCCAGGGGTACCCCCTAAATGTAACAAGGCACATAGAACCCCGTAAAGAACCATGTAAGCCACTCAACATATCACAACATAAGCGTAGAACAATAAAGAGTAAAAAGGCATTTCAAGTCCAAAATTTTCATAAAGGAAAGCGGAAGTCTATACTTGTCTCAGTTTAGCCATCTATTACAATAGTCAAAAGGAAAGGGGCCATAGCCCATACAACATAGTCCGAAGTCGAGCAACATATCTGAACTAAAATGTAAAAAAGTATGGAAAAGAAAATGTTGACTTTTTTTTTCTTTTAGAGTTTCATGCCAAGCATAAAGATTGAATCAATAGGACCATATTATAATCCTCGAAGGAAGTCTGCACCAGCCCACTAGCAAAATAAAAGAAATACAAAGAAAGAAACTACTAAGTGAAAATATCCATTCTCGAATCATGAGGACTCACCAACAAGCAAGGAGAAATGATCAAATCCACGCTTTAGCCACAATGAGAACCACCTTGAGAACCGGACCCTCCACTTGAGGAAAATGTAGGAAAATATAGGTTAATACAAAAATGCACCAAGTATGATAACCATGCTTAAAAACCTTGAAAACATGCTAAACGGGACATTTTAGTTGAATGCATGTAATTTACTAAGTTAAAGCATAATTTTGAAGATAATGGAAAAGCATAAGTTATAAGCATGTTCATTACATAGATCATCATATCATAAGAGAAATATACCATAAGTAACCTCAAAGCCTACTTGTGTAATGCATGAATAAGATCTCATGATCCCACCCATGCTAAGCAAAGCTTCTTGAGTAACCATAGTTCATAATTCATATTCTTGTTCATAATGTTGTCATAGTGGGAATAAGCCTTCACCGACATAGACCATGTGAGCTTAACATGGAATCCGGTGTTACCTACACCGAAAATGTTTTTCCTACTTGCCTAAGGTAAGACCTTGGTTTGTTAGCTTTAGGTGGATCCACTAGCTAAATATCATATGGGGGCACATAGTTTATGGGATATGGAGATTGTTACTAGAAACCCGACCTTTCTTAATGTGGGAGCTTCCATCTCATGAGATTGATTCACGACCTTTCTTAATGGGGGAGCTTCCATATCATATTCAATATCCACTCGGTGCTAAGAAATTATCCCACGGTGTACTTAAGTCATAACTTGTTTCAGTAGGATAGCTCATTAGATTATGTGTGAGAATATCCTTTCACCGTCCATGTCTACATGTAACATTAGATTCAATTAGGTGAGAAAGTCTTTCAACCTAGAATCTTCATCATGGGAGAACACCTTTCACATCATGTTCATTATCTATGCATGAGAATAGCCTTTCAATCAACACAACAACATTATTATAGTTATGGACACTTCACATCTGAAAGTGTCCTTAAAGGATATCCATAAATCTCATAATCGTATTTAATTCTCATACTTCACCCTTCAAGGGTCAAAGGTCATATTCAATCAAAACATCTAGGATTCGATACATTAGACATGGATAATAACATAATTCAAGTAACTCAAATACTACAAGACTAATTTCATAATATTATTCTTTCATCAACCAACCCGCATCACAAAATCATAATTGGGGGAAAACAGGGATTTCATGGGTTCTTAGGGATTTCAACATAAAAACCATAATAAATCATCAATTCCATCATCTTATAGAGTAATTCAATCATTAGAATCATGTTTTGAAGAAACCCATGACATTGGAATAAAACACTAACTTTTGGGGATTTAAAACATTGAAATTGAGTTTTGAAGGGACTCCATAGATTAAAGATATCCATGGAAGAAGGACTACCATACCATAACTATGAATCTCCAAAGAATTTGAGTAATAAACCTTGCTCCTTCAATCCCTAGCTTCAACTTCCTTCTTCTTCTTCCTTGAAGTTTTTGAGATAGAATTTTTTAGAGAATATGAACTTTTGGGATTTGAGTTAGGTATTATTAAAATATGACTTAGTTTAGGTGAATTTGACTAAAAAATGACTTATATAGTGACCCTAAACTCACCCAAAATGACTTCACTTTAACTGGACTTAAACCGAAATTTCCCAAAATATCCCTCACTCAAAGTGAGTTGCCAGGGACCACGTGGGACTCCACGAGCCATGGTCCCCTTCCTGTACTTGAGGTAGTGGCTAGGCAACAAGGGCCTTCGTCCTACATGCCCAAGGAACCTTCACGAGGGGCTCTACGAGTCGTGGTGCAAGCCACAAGCCATGGTCCCTCTTGTGGGCCTTGAGGCAGTGGCTTGCCATTATGCCTTGGCCTCTGAAGTGGTGAAGGCATCACCACGAGCCTTCCCAATATCCGTGGTCTTCACCACTGGCCGTGATGTGGCTCATGGAGATGAGCCAACGTTGGGCAGCCTTAGGGAGGCTACTGCCTCACCATCAAGAGTGGCACCACGAGGCGTGGTGGCCACCACGGGTTGTGAAGACCCTCGTGGTCATGGCAGTTCCTTGGGAAATTCTTGGGCAACCTTGGCCCTTGGCCTTTTGCCTTGGCTCTTTCCCTCCTTCCTTGAATCTAACCTTAACGTTTAGCTCTAGTATTAGCCTACTAATTTCCAGGGTGTTACAGATGTGGAGGGGAGTACCCGCATCATATGATGAGGTTGTAGAGGCGAGTACCTGTAATCTAAAAGTAAGTAAGGCAATAGGCGAAAACCCATTAGCCTTTATGAACTAGGTATTGAGGTGAATCCCCATGTCTTTAAAGCTAAGTATGATTAATGAGATTATGTTATGAAATTGACTTGTGTGGAGTGTTGCTAAATATGCCTTCTATGATGTAAGTTTGACTAGAGGTGGATGACCTATGTATTGGGTAAGATTAAGTGAGGTTGTGTCATGACCCGAGAGCACCCCCAAGTCGTAACATGCGTATTCGACCTCTCAGAGGTCTCATACAAGCCCTTAGCATTCATCACATTAGGTATGTAAAATAGTGCGGAATTTAAAAACTCTTTAAATAAAATCCCATAAGATTCAAAGGTCACTTTTAAAAACATCATTCAAAAGTACATAAGCGGAATACTAAGTGTCTTAGCCATCTTAGACATAAACGTGAAAACATACTAGGGACACGGCCCTTTACAATCAAAAGAAGTCTATTAAGTCTATTACAAGAACCTTATCATAAAACTAGAATAGAAAAGTCTTGCCCTCGACATATGAGGACATACCACAAAATCTAGGAAGAACTTCAAATCCCAAGTTTACTACGAAACCCGCTCACTTGCCGGAACCTACACTTGTAGAAAATAGAGAAATATGGAATTAGCACAATTAAGTACTAAGTATGATGACCATGCAAAAACATGCTAAAAAAGGACATTTATTTGAAATATGTGCTTTCATGCCATTTTTGATAAAACCTTCATATCACAATTATAAGAGACACATTTCAAGTCATCATCCACATAATAGACATACTCAACTAGTACCAATGTACAATACATGAATATAATTGACAAGTAAGCCTTTTCATCATTTCATGACCTCTATCTCAAGTTACCCAAAGCCACACTTAAGTGAAACATGAAGTGACCGCCCATACAATCTCTTTATATACACCTAAGTGTTCCTAAGGGTTACCATAGATAAGGAATGTACCATTACAATATAACATGCTAAGTCAAAATTCTTTAATGAACCACTTTAGGAGACATTTATCATTCATATATAGTAATATAACAATACAATAACACTTTGTACAAGATCACCTTATAACCATAAGAATACCTTCACATATTTACCTTCACATAGTACTATAAGACTTCATAACTTGATAACACTTTAATTCAATAGGGAATGCCTTCAAGGCCATATTCATAATACAATCCATAATTAAACACCTCCACCATAAGTGGATCAAACCAAGTAAGAACAATTGTGTCAATAATATGAGATTAAGCCAACTTACCATCCTCCAAAGCCATCCTCAACATTAATCAATAGATATAGAAAATCATAAACATCAACAATACAATCTATTCTAAGCATAAATTCATCAATACCCAATCATTATCAACAAACCCATTTCGTAAGTCAAATATAGAAATTTGTGAAATCAAGGGTTCATGAGATTTTTCACTTGAAAACATCAATTTAATATCAACAATATCACAATCCATCATTTAAAACCATTTAATGCAAGAACCCTTGAGTAGGGTAAGAAATAGAAGTTTTTCATAACTTTTGAGAATTTGAAAAACCTTTGAAATTGGTTCTAAAGCGAAAACTAGCTTTAGATAAAGAGCCACCATACCTTAGTATTGAGAAAACCCACGAAAATTTGATGCAAGAAACCTTCAATTCGAAACCCTAGCTCCAACTTGACCTCTTCCTTGAGTTAGAGAGAAATATTTGAGAGAGGGAATGATTTGGAAATTCTAAGAGGAGAATGAAGTTATAACCCTCATTTAAATGATCCACAATCAGCCTAACACAATAATATAACCTCAAAAGAAAAGATTTGTGAAAAGACCAAAATGCCTTTAAATTTCCGGACGGACTCCTTGCCAACTGCCCAACTTTCAAAGGGCATAACTCGCTCATACGAACTCGGAATCGAGCAAACTCGGTGGCGTTGGAAAGATCATTACAAGGGCTTTCCAAAAATAACTGGAACTACTCCTGGATCATCCTGAGCTAGGAGTTATGACTGCTCAAAGTTGGCCAAAAACTCACTGATTTCCACACTTGGCAGAATTTCCAGATTTTGAACTTAGCCAATTTCCAGATTCTGAAGTGTTTTTTTTTTTCAAAAGTGACTACTTCCAATTTATGCTTAAACTTTAAAAATTCATACGTTAGGCTCTAGTTTCACCTATCTATTTTTTAGGGTCGCTACAGGTTGCTTAAGGGAGTAATCCTCTTTCATTATGATGTTTTATTTATATTGACTATGCTTATGCCTTATGTCTTATGTTGACTAATGCTTATGTTTATGTTGTTTATGTTAGCCATCATATTTAGTACTTAATTGTACTAATGCATACTCTTGCCTACATTCTTATCAAATGTAGGGTCCAACGTTCCCGATTGACACACTTATGGCTAGGTTTCTACAGGATTGTGAAGAGGAGCTTTGGTGAGTCCTCATTGTATTCGAGGATTGTATTACCCTATCTCTTTTATTTCTTTCTTTTACTTTGAGACTAATGTATGGGTTGCGTCCCAAGATTTGTATTTACTTATGTTTAGATTGTTTGAGACAATGTCATGTTAAACTTCCGCTTGCTTTTATAAAAGACTTTAATTGTATTGAAACGTTTTAATTCCTGCTCATTTCTAGTACTTTATGTTATGATATGCTAAGTGGCTTGTATGAGGCCTCTCGGGGCCGTGTATGCCTTGTTATATCTAGGGGGTACCCATGGATCGTGACAAGCTTGGTAATCAGAGCACAAGGTTTAGAATAGTTCTGGGATGTCTCAAACCACGTCTAGTAGATTCTTGTTCATAAGTAGGAAGTGCGTCATATTTATGAATGGGAGGCTATTAGATGTTTAGGAAATTTCACTTCTTCACTTCTCTAAGTTGTGCCATGAATTTTAACTCTATAAGTCTTTCTCCTAACCAGTGCCCGATAGTTTTCAGGATATGATTACTAGAAGGGCTAACGCTAGAAAGTTGGAGGAAAGCAATGTTGAGCAAGAGGTTCCTTCTCAAGTTCCTCCCCAAGCGCCTCCTCATGCTTCGATTGACTCGTTGAATGTGAATGTGAACAATGCCAAGTTTAGATCGCCGTTCCAAGTGTTGGCTCAAGCCGTGACGGCACAAGCCAATAGAGAGGTGGTAACCCCCGCGAATCCAAATGTGGGTACGACGACTGCAAGAGTGAGGATTTTACAAAAATGAACCCTCTTGAATTTTATTGATCCAAACTTGAGGAAGACCCTCAAGAGTTTATCGACGAGGTCGATAAGGTACTTTCTATCATGGGTGTGACTTCAGTAGATAAGGCGGAGCTAGCCGCTTACTAACTCAAAGGGGTTGCTCATATTTGGTGTAATCAGTGGAAATAGGCAAGGCCGGTGGAAGCAGGTCCCATAGAAGGGGAAAGGTTCAAAAGTGCATTCCTTGATCAAATTTTCCTTCTTGAGATAAGAGAGGCCAAGGTACTTTAGTTCATCAACCTTAGGCAAGGAAATATGAGTGTAAGGGAATACACTTTGAGGTTCACTCAACTATCCAAGTATGCTCCTTCCACTGTGGCGGATCGTAGGGCCAAGATGAGTAAGTTTGTGTCAGGAGTGTCCGACTTGGTTGTTAAAGAGTGCCATACCGCTATGCTTGTCCATGACATGGACATTTCTCACCTTATGGTGCATGCTCAACAAATTAAGAAAGAAAAGCTCAAGGAAATATCTTGAGAGGTATAATGGGCTAGAGTGGATGATGGCAACTATTCTCATGCTGTGTCCGGTGGACGGGGTCGTTCTAGATTCCGGCAAAGATTCTCCGGGCAATTTCGGGTGTGGAAAAATGGATCATAAAGTAAGGGATTGCCCTTCAATTACTAAAAATTATGGACTCTTATTGTAGGGATCAACCCTACCCTTCATCCGGTCCAAGTGGCTTAAGTGGAAATGTTCTTAAGCAAAACCGTGTTTATGCTCTCCAAACTAGAGGTGAATAAGAGAGCTCCCCGGAAGTTGTGACTGGTATGTTAAAAGTCTTCCATATGGATGTGTATGCTTTACTTGATCCGGGCGATAATTTGTCATTTGTGACTCCTTTTGTAGCTATGAGATTTGATGTGCTCCATGAAGTATTATTAGAACCTTTTTCTATTTCTACCCTCGTTGGTCATTCTGTTGTAGCTAAAAGAGTCTATAGGAGATGTCCTGTTTCCTTATCCCATAGAGTAACTCTAATAGATTTGGTGGAACTTGATATGATTGACTTTGATATCATTTTGGGCATAGATTGGTTGCATTCTTGTTATGCCTCCATTGATTGTAGTACTAGAGTGGTCAAATTTCAATTCCCAAATGAGCCTATCCTTGAGTGGAAGGGGGGGGGGGAATTCTATGCCTAGAGGTCAATTTGTTTCTTAACTAAAAGCTAGGAAAATGATTTCGAAGGGTTGTGTCTATAATATAGTGAGGGCGAGGGATGTGGAGTCCGAAACTCCTACTCTTGAGGCGGTCCCTATTGTACAATGGTTTCCAAAAGTTTTTCCCGATGATTTACTTGGTGTTCCTCTGGAAAGGGAAATAGACTTTGGAATTGACCTTCTCACAGATATCCAACCTATCTCTATTCCTCTATATAGAATAGATCCGATGGAAATTAAGGAGTTGAAGGAATTATTGAATAAAGGTTTCATTCGACCAAGTATCTCTCCATGGGGTCCTCTGGTGTTGTTTGTTTAGAAGAAAGATGGTTCACTCTATATGTGTATTGATTACCGCCAATATAACAAAGCGACCATAAAGAACAAGTATCCTCTTCCGAGAATAGATGACTTATTTGATCAACTCCAAGGGGCAAGTTATTTCTCAAAAAATTGATCTCCAGTCGGGTTATCATAAATTGAGGGTTAAAGAAGAAGATATTCCAAAAATGGTTTTTCGAACCCGATATGGTCATTATGATTTATTGGTTATGTCTTTTGGGTTGACTAATGCCTCGGCGACGTTTATGGACATGATGAATGGAGTGTTTATACAATACCTTGACATGTTCATGATTGAGTTTATCGATGATATTTTGATCTATTCAAGAAGTGAGAATGAGCATATTGATCATTTGAGGATTGTATTACAAATTTTCAAGGACCAAAAATTCTATGCAATGTTTAGTAAATGTGAGTTTTGGTTAAGGTCCATAACTTTCCTTGGTCATATTATTTCGAGTAAGGGTATTGAGGTAGATCCAAAGAAGATGGATGCGGTTAAGAGTTGGCCTAGGCCTCTACCACCGACAAATATTAGAAGCTTCTTGGGTTTGGCCAGTTATTATTGAAGGTTTGTTGAGGGGTTTTCCTCCATTGCTTCTCCTTTGACGACTTTGACTCAAAAGAAGGCCAAGTTCCTATGGTTCGAAGCTTGTGAGAAGACTTTCCAAGAGTTGAAAGATAGACTTACTTCCGCTCCAGTGTTGACCTTACCGAAAGGTAAAAATTGCTTTGTGGTATATTGTGACGCCTATAGAGTGGGTTTGGGATGTGTGCTTATGCAAAATGGTAAGGTGATTGCCTATGCTTCATGGCAACTAAAGGTTAATGAGAAGAACTATCCTAACCATGAGCTTGAGTTAGCGGCGGTGGTATTGATGAGTCCATAAATTGGACTCATTTAGGGATTTATTTTGATAAGAATAGTGTCTTCGAATGCTTATTTTTTCTAAATATCTCATGAAAACTCTTAAGTTTCAGGTATTTGAAGTTTTAGTGAAAGCATGGACACTTAGGCGCAAAAAGGAACAAAAAGGCTGAAAAGAACGACGAAGCTGAAACTCGAGTATCGCCAAGCACACTTGGCGATTCGCCGAAGGGATTTACTCCACCCTTTGTTCCAACACGCGAAGCCTTAATGGAGAAGGATAAAAAAGGCAATGAAAGGAGCAGTCGTTGCTTCGAAGGTGCTGAAGGCAAGCACGAAACGGCGATGAGACAGACGACGGGCGAGTCGGCGAAGTCATTCGGTGACATCGACTAACTTCACCAAAAGATTCGCCAGCGTTATTCTCTGAAGTCTATAAATACTGAACTTATTATTTTTTTAATAGTGGAACTTTTATCTTAATTTCTAGAATAGAATAGTACTTTTTAAATATTTTCTCTCAACTTTGTAGAGGGTTTTTGGAAACTTGAAGAAAGGAATTCATCTTTCCCAAGTTGGAGGTAGGTCTTCTCTATTCTTCTTCCTTTGCTTAAATTAAGGTTTAATTTCGTATACCCATTTGACTTTACTATCATTTTAGGTGTATTTTGTTATTTCTTGATGTGTGGTTAAAAACCCACGTTCTTGGGGTGTGATTTAGCAAATATGTGTTGATATTATTGTTGTGTCTTTCTTGCTGATAGGTTAGATGTAGTTTAATGGTGATTTCACCTAGTGGTTGTGGTTTAATATAAAAGGTTTGTAGTAGCAAATACAAAGCCACTCAAATGTTTTCGACTTGCCCGAGACGGAGGTCGCGAAACCAAGACCACTAGATTGATGGCCTAAGGAGTGGGTCGACATGAGGTTCTGCCCGAGAGGGTGAACCCTAGTCCCATATCCTAACACTCAACTCGAGAGAGTTAGTGGGGTAAGGCATAGGCTGGTCTTCATGCGGCAAATGGGTGTCCGAGAGGCACGCATTTGAAACGGGGTAAGTTGCCCGAGAGGGAACCTATTTCCATTTAAAGCTTTGCCTAGTTACTATTATCTTACAAATTTCTTATCAAAAGCATGTACCCAAGTATTTATCTCAACTTGTATTGCGGTCACACCCCAAGAACATTTCACAAAACTTGATTTTCTTGTTAATTTTTGCTATTTTTACTAATTGCGACAAAACCCCAAAATCGTTATTCGACACTTTTGTGTCACCCCCTTTTATTTACTATGTTTTTACTCATTAATATCTTTAGCTACGACTAGTAAGAGCTAAAAAAAAATTTCTATCAATTTTCAAAACCACTCCTTTGGGACATGACCCTAACCTATAGTTGTGTTACTGTACTATCGATGATCGTAGACACTCATTCCGTAGATTAGTGTCGTTGTTCATGATAAGCATCAAAATGGCGCCGCTACCGGGGAGTGGTGTTATTTGAGAATTTTTAGATTAGTAGAATTTTTGTTCTTCTTAGTTGTAGTTCACTAATTTAATTTTTAGTTTTGCTCTGTTGATTGTGTAAACATTTCAGAAAGCATGAATGTTAGTGGTAGTAACGGGAGCCAAGTAGGCCATCAGGATGACATTGGTAACCTCAATGATGTCCAAGAGCACAAATCAATGATCCACATATCATGGGAGGTGTTGGAGCCATCCGTCTACCTCCAGCAGAGGGAAATGCGTTGTTCCACATAACAAGCACCATGTTCCAACTTTTGCAACTAAAAGGACTTTTCAGTGGATTGGCTCATGAAGACAAACATGAACATCTTCGAAACTTCGTGGATGTGTGTGGACCTTTCTCATTCAAGAACATCTCTCAGGAATCAGTTCGATTAAGACTATTCCCTTTCTCATTGATGGGGGAAGCTTACAAGTGCTTAGCCGAATTACCATAAAATTTAATCATTTCATGGGAGGAGCTGGTAACCGCATTTAATTTGCAATTTTTCCCTCCATCGAAGATGATGACTATTCGGGATAACATCCAAAGCTTCAAGCGTCTGAATGGAGAGCCTCTTTACGAAACTTTTCTCCGGTTTAAGAAATTGGTGCTACAATGCCTGACCCATGGTCTACCTGATAATGTGCTCCTTCAATATTTCTACCGGAGTCTAGACTCAGTGAACAAAGGTGTAGCTGACCTACTCTCACCCGGAGGCTTAATACAGCAACCATACGTGGTAGCAGCTCAACTTCTCGATGGGATGACAACCATCAATAGGGCGTGGTACACTCGTGAAGACCAAGTATCACCGGTAACATTTCAGCTATCCAAGGAGCAGGTTGAAAAAGATAATGAGATAGACCAAAACATGGCCAAGATCATGACGCAGCTTGACATCTTATCTAAATATGTCATGGGGGCTAGTGCCCTTGGTGTCAATGCTGTAGGATTCGGGGGTGCGAATCCAGAGGAGATAAAGTTTGAAGCCATGTATGACGAGGAAGTAAATTTCCTAGCTAACCAAAGTTAGGGCTACTGGTAAAACTACCCAAGGTAGGGTGGTAATCAAGGATGGGCAAGAGACAAAGGCTGGAAAGATCGAGATCATTAATGGATGGACCGTAATCCAAATTGGAAGGATGGGGAGAAGGATAACTATGTGCTTCTCCACGAGCGTTAGAAGCCCAGGGATTCGGAAGGTGGTAGGTCTAAGGATATGCTCTCGCGTATCCTAAACAAAGTTGAAGGGTTAGACAAAATGCTAAAAGGTATGAAAGAAGATGTGTCTACCTCAGCCAAACTGTGACCTCTCATTCAGTTTGTATCAAACAGTTAGAGACCCAAATGGGTCATATCTCGTCTCATCTCAATCCGAGACAACAAAGGGGTTTGCCTAGTGAAAATATGGCTAACCCAAAGAGTGAGGTCTAAAGGTTAACTTGCGTCGTTCCGCAACGTTAACTAAGGCGTTGTTTGGAAGGAAACCTAATACCATTAACTCATTTTTTTAATTTACCTTGATAAAATAATAGTGTGCTGTTTGTACAGATTGAGTAAGGAAAGTACTTGAAAAGATGTATGGAGGCGAGCAACAATTCAGTTTGGCGGATCGCCGAGGAGTTCGGCACACCCAACCATTCCCACCATTTGACGCAACACATCTTAAAGGTTAAGTCTGTAAAACTCGGCGGAGTAGGAATTTTATCGGTGCATCGCTAATCCAATTGGCAATCTCGATCAAAGCCGCCAATACATTGCTCCCTTGATCTGAAAACTCTGTGATATTCGACGAGGACATTAGATATTCGGCGTTTCACCGAGTGATTGAGCGAGATTGACGGACATCACCGAATGAGCAGAAACTGGACGGTCACAAGCCATAGGTTTAAAAGTTACATTTCATTCAGTTTCTTTCAGTTTGTTCCTTTTCACAAACTCACACTCACACTTTAGCAGTATATTTCTCGCACTTTTAGAGTATTTTACGTGTCAAATTGTGCTCGGATTAGGATCACATTGCTGCCTAGCAAATCAGTACTATCTAATTCGGCATCAAAGGTTGCTAATCAAACTCCTTAGTTATTTGATCAGACTTTTAACTCATTTGCATAATCACCGATAGTAGAAAATCTCTGTTGAGTTTCTGAGTCACTAGGATTGTATGTATTACCGATTAATACTTGATATTCTCTACATGATTTTAGGGACTACCCCTTAGCTTTGCTTTGAAGTGGACTTTTAAGCGGTGAGAATAGAAGTTTCTTTGGGTTTTCATTGAAATAGAGTTATATAAGTGTAAGTTGCACTATCTGGGGTTGCGGGGTGAAATTTGAAAGGATGGGTTGAAACTAGACACGTTGAGCTGATCGGTGAGATGAACATAATCTGTTGAACTACTCGACGGTTCGCCTAACGTCCCTATTCCGCCATTAACTGAATACTTTATGTATTAATCAATCTGTGACTTTCGGAGGTCAATTTAAATCACAAAATATATTCGGACACTCGCCGAAAGATCCCTTGCTCGCCTTTGTCTGCGCCCTTGTATCAGTTGTTCATTACTTTCAACGATAGGCCCAACAGGATAAGTACTTCGCCAACTAGCTTGGCAAAGTAATTCCACACCCAGAAACACCCTTTCTCTCCAGTTTGAAGTGCTATCTAACTTATCCTCAATTTATTTGCAATAATGGCTAGATCAAAAGTTGAAGGGAGAAATGATCCACCTAGGCACATAAGAGCATGAGAGCTCAAGAAAGAAGAAAAGCAAGCAGCGCTAGCCAGATAAAGGAAATATACAAAATGAAGGTAAATCAAAGAGATGAATTCCCATCGACCCTAATGTGCCTTCATGATCTCGAAGTTTTGTTAATGCAATACGGGCCTTCGGAGAAGCTCAGGAGATAGATCAGATGATTGCAGCTAATGTTGCTGCAGAGGCCAAGATAGAGGCAAACAATACTCCAGATATTGATTCCCAGACAGATGAAGCGACCTATTAGCCAGGATCACCTCTTTACCTCCCGCTCTGTCTTATTATATTTTCTACTTTTGTATTCCTATTACTTGCATTTGAGGACAAATGATCTTATTTGTGGTGGGGTGAGTCTCACCTTTTTGTGTGCTTGTTTCAGATACTTGTGTGTTGTGTACATTTGGGTTGTCTGTTTGTAATTGTGTTTAAAACTTCTTTTGCAATTGTTTGAGCTTATGGCTCTCTGTTGGGTTTATTTGCAAAATGATTTTGACCCTACCAATTTTTTTTGAATTTTTCACACATTTTAGCCACCCCTCGTGAGTTGAGTGTGGTTGTTCTTTTGCAAAAAATATAAGTCTCAGTTTCGATCTATACCGATGACTTAAATAGTGCTCTCAATTGAACGAACATGAATGTATGGCTATGACGAGGACAAATGAAGTTGCATAGACAATATGTGAACTATTTGCATCTCGTTGTGATTAGCCATTTATCAAATTGATTCTCCTGTAATGACCATTGCACACTAGAGAAAGTGTGTAGTCTTGTTTGACTTAAGTGTCGATGACTTGTGTGATTAGCTTACTTTGAACCATGCATGAATAAACCTAGAAATTTCCCTATTAGTATGATTGATTTAGAAAGGTGTCCTCTTGATATGATCTTAGGCAACTTTAAAGAGTGTGAGCCAAATTTGACATATACCTCTTTTGTGGCCTAGCCGTGAGTGTGTGAAACTCTTTTTGATGTTCCCTTTGAGACTTACCTTTATTTGGAAGAACCTTGATGAACCCTAGACCTCACTTGACCCACTAGCTATAATCCTCTTAATTTGTCATTTAGTGAATAACTAACTTAGGCCAAAAGCCTAAGTTGGGGGTGTGGTGAAATGGAAAAAGAAAAGTCAAGAAGTGCAGGAAAAGTCCCACTTAACCCATGGTGTTGCAGAACAGTGGAAACCCCTTCAATTAAAAAAAATGTGGAATAAGGTACGAAGGAAATCGGGTTTCCAAGCAATCCAAAAAGGTGAATAAACAGGTGACTTAAAAGCATACCACATCCCACGAGGAAGGAGCCACTGAGCCCAAATTACCATACCTTTTCACTCATCCCCATTACAAGCCTTAAAAAGACCTTTTTGATCTTGAGTAAGCCGAATCAAAAGTCAATTGGAAAATAAGGGCAAACTTATGGGTAAAAACATGAATTGTGTTCCTCTTTTTGAGTGTGAGCATTGCATCTGATTGCTGATTTTGAATTGATTGACCTCTATGTGTGAATTTTGAATCATTCTTCATATGAGGGCATTTAGATACTTTTTGTCGAGCTTGAACTTGCACAAGTAGCAAGTATTGCAAGCACAAGAATCTCTGGTAATGGTGTGTCACAATTTGAATCTTTGAGTACACAGTTGATCTGTGCATAAGTAATTTGAATCTTTTTGTGTATGTTCATGATTGAGTCTTGTGTAGCACTGTTTGAGACACCATTTTTGAATGGCCGAACTTGAGTTTGCTTGAGGACAAGAAAAAGTTTAAGTTGGAGGTGTTGATGAGTCCATAAATTGGACTCTTTTAGGGCTTTATTTTGATAAGAATAGTGTTCTCGAATGCTTATTTTGTCTAAATATCTGATAAAAACTCGTATGTCTTAGGTATTTGATGTTTTATTGAAAGCATGGACACTTAGGCGCAAAAAGGAACAAAAAGGCTGAAACGAACGACGAAGCTGAAAGCCGAGCGTCGCCAAGCACACTTAGTGATTCGCCAAAGGGATTTACTCCACCCTTTGTTCCAGTACACGAAGCCCTAATGGAAAAGGATAAAAAAGGCAATGAAAGGAGCAGTCAGCGCTTCGCCGAATAGTTCTGCGAAGTAGTACTATACCACCCAATGGTCCAGAACGTGAAGGTGCTGAAGGCAAGCACGAAACGGCGATGAGACAAACGAAGGGCGAGTCGCCGAAGTCATTTGGCGACATCGACTAACTTCGCCGAAAGATCCGCCAGCGCTATTTTCTGAAGTCTATAAATACTGAACTTATTATTTTTTTTAATAGTGGAACTTTTATTTTACTTTCCAGAATAGAATAGTACTTTTTAGATATTTTCTCTCAACTTTGTAGAGGGTTTTTTGTAACTTGAAGAAAGGAATTCATCTTCCCCAAGTTGGAAGTAGGTCTTCACTATTATTCTTCCTTTGCTTAAATAATGTTTAATTTCTTATACCCATTTGATTTTACTATCATTTTAGGTGTATTTTGTTATTTCTTGATGTGTGGCTAAAAACCCCCATTCTTGGGGTGTGATTTAGCAAATATGTGTTGATATTATTGTTGGGTCTTGCTTGCTGATAGGTTAGGTGTAGTTTAATGGTCATTTCACCTAGTGGTTGTGGTTTAATATAAAGGGTTTGTAGTTACAAATAAAAAGCCACTCATGTGTTTTCTGCTTGCCCGAGAGGGAGGTCGCGAAACCAAGACCACTAGATTGATGGCCTAAGGAGTGGGTCAACATGAGGTTCTGCCTGAGAGGGTGAGGCCCAGTCCTATATCCTAACACTCAGCTCGAGAGAGTGAATGGGGTAAGGTGTAGGCTGGTCTTCATGCGGTAAATGGGTGTCCGCGAGAAACGCATTTGAAACGGGGTAAGTTGCCCGAGAGGGAATCTATATCCATTTAAAGCTTCGCCTAGTCACTATTATCTTACAAATTTCTTATCAAAAGCATGTACCCAACTGTTTATCACAACTTGTATTGCGGTCACACCCCAAGAACATTTCCCAAACTTGATTTTCTTGTTAATTTTGGCTATTTTTACTAATTGTGACAAAACTCCAAAATCGTTATTTGACACTTTTGTGTCCCCCCCTTTTATTTACTATGTTTTTACGCGTTAATATCTTTAGCGACGACTTGTTAGAGCTAAATTTTGTTTTTCTATCAATTCTCAAAACCACTCCCTTTGGACACGGCCCTAACATTTAGTTGGGTTACTGTACTATCGACGATCATAGACACTCATACCGTAGATTAGTGTCGTTGGTCACGATAAGCATCAAAATGGAGCCGCTGCCAGAGAGTGGTGTTATTTGAGAATTTTTAGATTAGTAAAATTTTTGTTCTTCTTAGTTGTAGTTCCCTAATTTAATTTTTAGTTTTGTTCTATTGATTGTGTAAACATTTCAGAAAGCATGAGTGTTAGTGGTAGTAACGGGAGCCATGTAGGCCATCAGGACGACATTGGTAACCTCAATGATGTCCAAGCGCCCAACATCAATGATCCATATATCATGGGAGGTGTCAGAGCGATCCGTCTACCTCCAGCAGAGGGTAATGCGGTGTTCCATATAAGAAGCACCATGTTGCAACTTTTGCAACTAAAAGGACCTTTCAGTGGATTGGCTCATGAAGACCCACATGAACATCTTCGAAACTTCGTGGATGTGTGTGGACCCTCCTTATTCAGGAACATCTCTCAGGAATCAGTTCGATTAAGACTATTCCTTTTCTTATTGATGGGGGAAGCTTGTAAGTGGCTAGCTGAATTACCACAAAATGCAATCACTTCATGGGAGGAGCTGGTCACGGTATTTAATCTGCGATTTTTCCCTCCATCGAAGATGATGACTATTCGGGATAACATCCAAAGCTTCAACTGTCTGAATGGAGAGCCTCTTCACGAAACTTGGCTCCGATTTAAGAAATTGGTGCTATAATGCCCGACCCATGGTCTACCTGATAATGTGCTTCTTCAATACTTACTGGAGTCTAGACTGAGTGAACAAAGGTGTAGCTGACGAACTCTCACCTGGAGGCTTAATGCAGCAACCATACGCGGTAGCAGCTCAACTTCTCGATAAGATGACAACCATCAACATGGTGTGGTAGACTCGAGAAGACCAGGTATCACCGGTCACATTTCAGCTTTCCAAGGAGCAGGTTTAAAAAGATAATGAGATAGACCAAAACATGGCCAAGATCATGACGCAGCTTGACATCTTATCTAAATATGTCATGGGGGCTAGTGCCCTTGGTGTCAATGCTGTAGGATTCGGGGGTGCGAATCCAGAGGAGATAAAGTTTGAAGCCATGTATGACGAGGAAGTAAATTTCCTAGCTAACCAAAGTTAGGGCTACTGGTAAAACTACCCAAGGTAGGGTGGTAATCAAGGATGGGCAAGAGACAAAGGCTGGAAAGATCGAGATCATTAATGGATGGACCGTAATCCAAATTGGAAGGATGGGGAGAAGGATAACTATGTGCTTCTCCACGAGCGTTAGAAGCCCAGGGATTCGGAAGGTGGTAGGTCTAAGGATATGCTCTCGCGTATCCTAAACAAAGTTGAAGGGTTAGACAAAATGCTAAAAGGTATGAAAGAAGATGTGTCTACCTCAGCCAAACTGTGACCTCTCATTCAGTTTGTATCAAACAGTTAGAGACCCAAATGGGTCATATCTCGTCTCATCTCAATCCGAGACAACAAAGGGGTTTGCCTAGTGAAAATATGGCTAACCCAAAGAGTGAGGTCTAAAGGTTAACTTGCGTCGTTCCGCAACGTTAACTAAGGCGTTGTTTGGAAGGAAACCTAATACCATTAACTCATTTTTTTAATTTACCTTGATAAAATAATAGTGTGCTGTTTGTACAGATTGAGTAAGGAAAGTACTTGAAAAGATGTATGGAGGCGAGCAACAATTCAGTTTGGCGGATCGCCGAGGAGTTCGGCACACCCAACCATTCCCACCATTTGACGCAACACATCTTAAAGGTTAAGTCTGTAAAACTCGGCGGAGTAGGAATTTTATCGGTGCATCGCTAATCCAATTGGCAATCTCGATCAAAGCCGCCAATACATTGCTCCCTTGATCTGAAAACTCTGTGATATTCGACGAGGACATTAGATATTCGGCGTTTCACCGAGTGATTGAGCGAGATTGACGGACATCACCGAATGAGCAGAAACTGGACGGTCACAAGCCATAGGTTTAAAAGTTACATTTCATTCAGTTTCTTTCAGTTTGTTCCTTTTCACAAACTCACACTCACACTTTAGCAGTATATTTCTCGCACTTTTAGAGTATTTTACGTGTCAAATTGTGCTCGGATTAGGATCACATTGCTGCCTAGCAAATCAGTACTATCTAATTCGGCATCAAAGGTTGCTAATCAAACTCCTTAGTTATTTGATCAGACTTTTAACTCATTTGCATAATCACCGATAGTAGAAAATCTCTGTTGAGTTTCTGAGTCACTAGGATTGTATGTATTACCGATTAATACTTGATATTCTCTACATGATTTTAGGGACTACCCCTTAGCTTTGCTTTGAAGTGGACTTTTAAGCGGTGAGAATAGAAGTTTCTTTGGGTTTTCATTGAAATAGAGTTATATAAGTGTAAGTTGCACTATCTGGGGTTGCGGGGTGAAATTTGAAAGGATGGGTTGAAACTAGACACGTTGAGCTGATCGGTGAGATGAACATAATCTGTTGAACTACTCGACGGTTCGCCTAACGTCCCTATTCCGCCATTAACTGAATACTTTATGTATTAATCAATCTGTGACTTTCGGAGGTCAATTTAAATCACAAAATATATTCGGACACTCGCCGAAAGATCCCTTGCTCGCCTTTGTCTGCGCCCTTGTATCAGTTGTTCATTACTTTCAACGATAGGCCCAACAGGATAAGTACTTCGCCAACTAGCTTGGCAAAGTAATTCCACACCCAGAAACACCCTTTCTCTCCAGTTTGAAGTGCTATCTAACTTATCCTCAATTTATTTGCAATAATGGCTAGATCAAAAGTTGAAGGGAGAAATGATCCACCTAGGCACATAAGAGCATGAGAGCTCAAGAAAGAAGAAAAGCAAGCAGCGCTAGCCAGATAAAGGAAATATACAAAATGAAGGTAAATCAAAGAGATGAATTCCCATCGACCCTAATGTGCCTTCATGATCTCGAAGTTTTGTTAATGCAATACGGGCCTTCGGAGAAGCTCAGGAGATAGATCAGATGATTGCAGCTAATGTTGCTGCAGAGGCCAAGATAGAGGCAAACAATACTCCAGATATTGATTCCCAGACAGATGAAGCGACCTATTAGCCAGGATCACCTCTTTACCTCCCGCTCTGTCTTATTATATTTTCTACTTTTGTATTCCTATTACTTGCATTTGAGGACAAATGATCTTATTTGTGGTGGGGTGAGTCTCACCTTTTTGTGTGCTTGTTTCAGATACTTGTGTGTTGTGTACATTTGGGTTGTCTGTTTGTAATTGTGTTTAAAACTTCTTTTGCAATTGTTTGAGCTTATGGCTCTCTGTTGGGTTTATTTGCAAAATGATTTTGACCCTACCAATTTTTTTTGAATTTTTCACACATTTTAGCCACCCCTCGTGAGTTGAGTGTGGTTGTTCTTTTGCAAAAAATATAAGTCTCAGTTTCGATCTATACCGATGACTTAAATAGTGCTCTCAATTGAACGAACATGAATGTATGGCTATGACGAGGACAAATGAAGTTGCATAGACAATATGTGAACTATTTGCATCTCGTTGTGATTAGCCATTTATCAAATTGATTCTCCTGTAATGACCATTGCACACTAGAGAAAGTGTGTAGTCTTGTTTGACTTAAGTGTCGATGACTTGTGTGATTAGCTTACTTTGAACCATGCATGAATAAACCTAGAAATTTCCCTATTAGTATGATTGATTTAGAAAGGTGTCCTCTTGATATGATCTTAGGCAACTTTAAAGAGTGTGAGCCAAATTTGACATATACCTCTTTTGTGGCCTAGCCGTGAGTGTGTGAAACTCTTTTTGATGTTCCCTTTGAGACTTACCTTTATTTGGAAGAACCTTGATGAACCCTAGACCTCACTTGACCCACTAGCTATAATCCTCTTAATTTGTCATTTAGTGAATAACTAACTTAGGCCAAAAGCCTAAGTTGGGGGTGTGGTGAAATGGAAAAAGAAAAGTCAAGAAGTGCAGGAAAAGTCCCACTTAACCCATGGTGTTGCAGAACAGTGGAAACCCCTTCAATTAAAAAAAATGTGGAATAAGGTACGAAGGAAATCGGGTTTCCAAGCAATCCAAAAAGGTGAATAAACAGGTGACTTAAAAGCATACCACATCCCACGAGGAAGGAGCCACTGAGCGCAAATTACCATACCTTTTCACTCATCCCCATTACAAGCCTTAAAAAGACCTTTTTGATCTTGAGTAAGCCGAATCAAAAGTCAATTGGAAAATAAGGGCAAACTTATGGGTAAAAACATGAATTGTGTTCCTCTTTTTGAGTGTGAGCATTGCATCTGATTGCTGATTTTGAATTGATTGACCTCTATGTGTGAATTTTGAATCATTCTTCATATGAGGGCATTTAGATACTTTTTGTCGAGCTTGAACTTGCACAAGTAGCAAGTATTGCAAGCACAAGAATCTCTGGTAATGGTGTGTCACAATTTGAATCTTTGAGTACACAGTTGATCTGTGCATAAGTAATTTGAATCTTTTTGTGTATGTTCATGATTGAGTCTTGTGTAGCACTGTTTGAGACACCATTTTTGAATGGCCGAACTTGAGTTTGCTTGAGGACAAGAAAAAGTTTAAGTTGGAGGTGTTGATGAGTCCATAAATTGGACTCTTTTAGGGCTTTATTTTGATAAGAATAGTGTTCTCGAATGCTTATTTTGTCTAAATATCTGATAAAAACTCGTATGTCTTAGGTATTTGATGTTTTATTGAAAGCATGGACACTTAGGCGCAAAAAGGAACAAAAAGGCTGAAACGAACGACGAAGCTGAAAGCCGAGCGTCGCCAAGCACACTTAGTGATTCGCCAAAGGGATTTACTCCACCCTTTGTTCCAGTACACGAAGCCCTAATGGAAAAGGATAAAAAAGGCAATGAAAGGAGCAGTCAGCGCTTCGCCGAATAGTTCTGCGAAGTAGTACTATACCACCCAATGGTCCAGAACGTGAAGGTGCTGAAGGCAAGCACGAAACGGCGATGAGACAAACGAAGGGCGAGTCGCCGAAGTCATTTGGCGACATCGACTAACTTCGCCGAAAGATCCGCCAGCGCTATTTTCTGAAGTCTATAAATACTGAACTTATTATTTTTTTTAATAGTGGAACTTTTATTTTACTTTCCAGAATAGAATAGTACTTTTTAGATATTTTCTCTCAACTTTGTAGAGGGTTTTTTGTAACTTGAAGAAAGGAATTCATCTTCCCCAAGTTGGAAGTAGGTCTTCACTATTATTCTTCCTTTGCTTAAATAATGTTTAATTTCTTATACCCATTTGATTTTACTATCATTTTAGGTGTATTTTGTTATTTCTTGATGTGTGGCTAAAAACCCCCATTCTTGGGGTGTGATTTAGCAAATATGTGTTGATATTATTGTTGGGTCTTGCTTGCTGATAGGTTAGGTGTAGTTTAATGGTCATTTCACCTAGTGGTTGTGGTTTAATATAAAGGGTTTGTAGTTACAAATAAAAAGCCACTCATGTGTTTTCTGCTTGCCCGAGAGGGAGGTCGCGAAACCAAGACCACTAGATTGATGGCCTAAGGAGTGGGTCAACATGAGGTTCTGCCTGAGAGGGTGAGGCCCAGTCCTATATCCTAACACTCAGCTCGAGAGAGTGAATGGGGTAAGGTGTAGGCTGGTCTTCATGCGGTAAATGGGTGTCCGCGAGAAACGCATTTGAAACGGGGTAAGTTGCCCGAGAGGGAATCTATATCCATTTAAAGCTTCGCCTAGTCACTATTATCTTACAAATTTCTTATCAAAAGCATGTACCCAACTGTTTATCACAACTTGTATTGCGGTCACACCCCAAGAACATTTCCCAAACTTGATTTTCTTGTTAATTTTGGCTATTTTTACTAATTGTGACAAAACTCCAAAATCGTTATTTGACACTTTTGTGTCCCCCCCTTTTATTTACTATGTTTTTACGCGTTAATATCTTTAGCGACGACTTGTTAGAGCTAAATTTTGTTTTTCTATCAATTCTCAAAACCACTCCCTTTGGACACGGCCCTAACATTTAGTTGGGTTACTGTACTATCGACGATCATAGACACTCATACCGTAGATTAGTGTCGTTGGTCACGATAAGCATCAAAATGGAGCCGCTGCCAGAGAGTGGTGTTATTTGAGAATTTTTAGATTAGTAAAATTTTTGTTCTTCTTAGTTGTAGTTCCCTAATTTAATTTTTAGTTTTGTTCTATTGATTGTGTAAACATTTCAGAAAGCATGAGTGTTAGTGGTAGTAACGGGAGCCATGTAGGCCATCAGGACGACATTGGTAACCTCAATGATGTCCAAGCGCCCAACATCAATGATCCATATATCATGGGAGGTGTCAGAGCGATCCGTCTACCTCCAGCAGAGGGTAATGCGGTGTTCCATATAAGAAGCACCATGTTGCAACTTTTGCAACTAAAAGGACCTTTCAGTGGATTGGCTCATGAAGACCCACATGAACATCTTCGAAACTTCGTGGATGTGTGTGGACCCTCCTTATTCAGGAACATCTCTCAGGAATCAGTTCGATTAAGACTATTCCTTTTCTTATTGATGGGGGAAGCTTGTAAGTGGCTAGCTGAATTACCACAAAATGCAATCACTTCATGGGAGGAGCTGGTCACGGTATTTAATCTGCGATTTTTCCCTCCATCGAAGATGATGACTATTCGGGATAACATCCAAAGCTTCAACTGTCTGAATGGAGAGCCTCTTCACGAAACTTGGCTCCGATTTAAGAAATTGGTGCTATAATGCCCGACCCATGGTCTACCTGATAATGTGCTTCTTCAATACTTACTGGAGTCTAGACTGAGTGAACAAAGGTGTAGCTGACGAACTCTCACCTGGAGGCTTAATGCAGCAACCATACGCGGTAGCAGCTCAACTTCTCGATAAGATGACAACCATCAACATGGTGTGGTAGACTCGAGAAGACCAGGTATCACCGGTCACATTTCAGCTTTCCAAGGAGCAGGTTTAAAAAGATAATGAGATAGACCAAAACATGGCCAAGATCATGACGCAGCTTGACATCTTATCTAAATATGTCATGGGGGCTAGTGCCCTTGGTGTCAATGCTGTAGGATTCGGGGGTGCGAATCCAGAGGAGATAAAGTTTGAAGCCATGTATGACGAGGAAGTAAATTTCCTAGCTAACCAAAGTTAGGGCTACTGGTAAAACTACCCAAGGTAGGGTGGTAATCAAGGATGGGCAAGAGACAAAGGCTGGAAAGATCGAGATCATTAATGGATGGACCGTAATCCAAATTGGAAGGATGGGGAGAAGGATAACTATGTGCTTCTCCACGAGCGTTAGAAGCCCAGGGATTCGGAAGGTGGTAGGTCTAAGGATATGCTCTCGCGTATCCTAAACAAAGTTGAAGGGTTAGACAAAATGCTAAAAGGTATGAAAGAAGATGTGTCTACCTCAGCCAAACTGTGACCTCTCATTCAGTTTGTATCAAACAGTTAGAGACCCAAATGGGTCATATCTCGTCTCATCTCAATCCGAGACAACAAAGGGGTTTGCCTAGTGAAAATATGGCTAACCCAAAGAGTGAGGTCTAAAGGTTAACTTGCGTCGTTCCGCAACGTTAACTAAGGCGTTGTTTGGAAGGAAACCTAATACCATTAACTCATTTTTTTAATTTACCTTGATAAAATAATAGTGTGCTGTTTGTACAGATTGAGTAAGGAAAGTACTTGAAAAGATGTATGGAGGCGAGCAACAATTCAGTTTGGCGGATCGCCGAGGAGTTCGGCACACCCAACCATTCCCACCATTTGACGCAACACATCTTAAAGGTTAAGTCTGTAAAACTCGGCGGAGTAGGAATTTTATCGGTGCATCGCTAATCCAATTGGCAATCTCGATCAAAGCCGCCAATACATTGCTCCCTTGATCTGAAAACTCTGTGATATTCGACGAGGACATTAGATATTCGGCGTTTCACCGAGTGATTGAGCGAGATTGACGGACATCACCGAATGAGCAGAAACTGGACGGTCACAAGCCATAGGTTTAAAAGTTACATTTCATTCAGTTTCTTTCAGTTTGTTCCTTTTCACAAACTCACACTCACACTTTAGCAGTATATTTCTCGCACTTTTAGAGTATTTTACGTGTCAAATTGTGCTCGGATTAGGATCACATTGCTGCCTAGCAAATCAGTACTATCTAATTCGGCATCAAAGGTTGCTAATCAAACTCCTTAGTTATTTGATCAGACTTTTAACTCATTTGCATAATCACCGATAGTAGAAAATCTCTGTTGAGTTTCTGAGTCACTAGGATTGTATGTATTACCGATTAATACTTGATATTCTCTACATGATTTTAGGGACTACCCCTTAGCTTTGCTTTGAAGTGGACTTTTAAGCGGTGAGAATAGAAGTTTCTTTGGGTTTTCATTGAAATAGAGTTATATAAGTGTAAGTTGCACTATCTGGGGTTGCGGGGTGAAATTTGAAAGGATGGGTTGAAACTAGACACGTTGAGCTGATCGGTGAGATGAACATAATCTGTTGAACTACTCGACGGTTCGCCTAACGTCCCTATTCCGCCATTAACTGAATACTTTATGTATTAATCAATCTGTGACTTTCGGATGTCAATTTAAATCACAAAATATATTCGGACACTCGCCGAAAGATCCCTTGCTCGCCTTTGTCTGCGCCCTTGTATCAGTTGTTCATTACTTTCAACGATAGGCCCAACAGGATAAGTACTTCGCCAACTAGCTTGGCAAAGTAATTCCACACCCAGAAACACCCTTTCTCTCCAGTTTGAAGTGTTATCTAACTTATCCTCAATTTATTTGCAATAATGGCTAGATCAAAAGTTGAAGGGAGAAATGATCCACCTAGGCACATAAGAGCATGAGAGCTCAAGAAAGAAGAAAAGCAAGCAGCGCTAGCCAGATAAAGGAAATATACAAAATGAAGGTAAATCAAAGAGATGAATTCCCATCGACCCTAATGTGCCTTCATGATCTCGAAGTTTTGTTAATGCAATACGGGCCTTCGGAGAAGCTCAGGAGATAGATCAGATGATTGCAGCTAATGTTGCTGCAGAGGCCAAGATAGAGGCAAACAATACTCCAGATATTGATTCCCAGACAGATGAAGCGACCTATTAGCCAGGATCACCTCTTTACCTCCCGCTCTGTCTTATTATATTTTCTACTTTTGTATTCCTATTACTTGCATTTGAGGACAAATGATCTTATTTGTGGTGGGGTGAGTCTCACCTTTTTGTGTGCTTGTTTCAGATACTTGTGTGTTGTGTACATTTGGGTTGTCTGTTTGTAATTGTGTTTAAAACTTCTTTTGCAATTGTTTGAGCTTATGGCTCTCTGTTGGGTTTATTTGCAAAATGATTTTGACCCTACCAATTTTTTTTGAATTTTTCACACATTTTAGCCACCCCTCGTGAGTTGAGTGTGGTTGTTCTTTTGCAAAAAATATAAGTCTCAGTTTCGATCTATACCGATGACTTAAATAGTGCTCTCAATTGAACGAACATGAATGTATGGCTATGACGAGGACAAATGAAGTTGCATAGACAATATGTGAACTATTTGCATCTCGTTGTGATTAGCCATTTATCAAATTGATTCTCCTGTAATGACCATTGCACACTAGAGAAAGTGTGTAGTCTTGTTTGACTTAAGTGTCGATGACTTGTGTGATTAGCTTACTTTGAACCATGCATGAATAAACCTAGAAATTTCCCTATTAGTATGATTGATTTAGAAAGGTGTCCTCTTGATATGATCTTAGGCAACTTTAAAGAGTGTGAGCCAAATTTGACATATACCTCTTTTGTGGCCTAGCCGTGAGTGTGTGAAACTCTTTTTGATGTTCCCTTTGAGACTTACCTTTATTTGGAAGAACCTTGATGAACCCTAGACCTCACTTGACCCACTAGCTATAATCCTCTTAATTTGTCATTTAGTGAATAACTAACTTAGGCCAAAAGCCTAAGTTGGGGGTGTGGTGAAATGGAAAAAGAAAAGTCAAGAAGTGCAGGAAAAGTCCCACTTAACCCATGGTGTTGCAGAACAGTGGAAACCCCTTCAATTAAAAAAAATGTGGAATAAGGTACGAAGGAAATCGGGTTTCCAAGCAATCCAAAAAGGTGAATAAACAGGTGACTTAAAAGCATACCACATCCCACGAGGAAGGAGCCACTGAGCCCAAATTACCATACCTTTTCACTCATCCCCATTACAAGCCTTAAAAAGACCTTTTTGATCTTGAGTAAGCCGAATCAAAAGTCAATTGGAAAATAAGGGCAAACTTATGGGTAAAAACATGAATTGTGTTCCTCTTTTTGAGTGTGAGCATTGCATCTGATTGCTGATTTTGAATTGATTGACCTCTATGTGTGAATTTTGAATCATTCTTCATATGAGGGCATTTAGATACTTTTTGTCGAGCTTGAACTTGCACAAGTAGCAAGTATTGCAAGCACAAGAATCTCTGGTAATGGTGTGTCACAATTTGAATCTTTGAGTACACAGTTGATCTGTGCATAAGTAATTTGAATCTTTTTGTGTATGTTCATGATTGAGTCTTGTGTAGCACTGTTTGAGACACCATTTTTGAATGGCCGAACTTGAGTTTGCTTGAGGACAAGAAAAAGTTTAAGTTGGAGGTGTTGATGAGTCCATAAATTGGACTCTTTTAGGGCTTTATTTTGATAAGAATAGTGTTCTCGAATGCTTATTTTGTCTAAATATCTGATAAAAACTCGTATGTCTTAGGTATTTGATGTTTTATTGAAAGCATGGACACTTAGGCGCAAAAAGGAACAAAAAGGCTGAAACGAACGACGAAGCTGAAAGCCGAGCGTCGCCAAGCACACTTAGTGATTCGCCAAAGGGATTTACTCCACCCTTTGTTCCAGTACACGAAGCCCTAATGGAAAAGGATAAAAAAGGCAATGAAAGGAGCAGTCAGCGCTTCGCCGAATAGTTCTGCGAAGTAGTACTATACCACCCAATGGTCCAGAACGTGAAGGTGCTGAAGGCAAGCACGAAACGGCGATGAGACAAACGAAGGGCGAGTCGCCGAAGTCATTTGGCGACATCGACTAACTTCGCCGAAAGATCCGCCAGCGCTATTTTCTGAAGTCTATAAATACTGAACTTATTATTTTTTTTAATAGTGGAACTTTTATTTTACTTTCCAGAATAGAATAGTACTTTTTAGATATTTTCTCTCAACTTTGTAGAGGGTTTTTTGTAACTTGAAGAAAGGAATTCATCTTCCCCAAGTTGGAAGTAGGTCTTCACTATTATTCTTCCTTTGCTTAAATAATGTTTAATTTCTTATACCCATTTGATTTTACTATCATTTTAGGTGTATTTTGTTATTTCTTGATGTGTGGCTAAAAACCCCCATTCTTGGGGTGTGATTTAGCAAATATGTGTTGATATTATTGTTGGGTCTTGCTTGCTGATAGGTTAGGTGTAGTTTAATGGTCATTTCACCTAGTGGTTGTGGTTTAATATAAAGGGTTTGTAGTTACAAATAAAAAGCCACTCATGTGTTTTCTGCTTGCCCGAGAGGGAGGTCGCGAAACCAAGACCACTAGATTGATGGCCTAAGGAGTGGGTCAACATGAGGTTCTGCCTGAGAGGGTGAGGCCCAGTCCTATATCCTAACACTCAGCTCGAGAGAGTGAATGGGGTAAGGTGTAGGCTGGTCTTCATGCGGTAAATGGGTGTCCGCGAGAAACGCATTTGAAACGGGGTAAGTTGCCCGAGAGGGAATCTATATCCATTTAAAGCTTCGCCTAGTCACTATTATCTTACAAATTTCTTATCAAAAGCATGTACCCAACTGTTTATCACAACTTGTATTGCGGTCACACCCCAAGAACATTTCCCAAACTTGATTTTCTTGTTAATTTTGGCTATTTTTACTAATTGTGACAAAACTCCAAAATCGTTATTTGACACTTTTGTGTCCCCCCCTTTTATTTACTATGTTTTTACGCGTTAATATCTTTAGCGACGACTTGTTAGAGCTAAATTTTGTTTTTCTATCAATTCTCAAAACCACTCCCTTTGGACACGGCCCTAACATTTAGTTGGGTTACTGTACTATCGACGATCATAGACACTCATACCGTAGATTAGTGTCGTTGGTCACGATAAGCATCAAAATGGAGCCGCTGCCAGAGAGTGGTGTTATTTGAGAATTTTTAGATTAGTAAAATTTTTGTTCTTCTTAGTTGTAGTTCCCTAATTTAATTTTTAGTTTTGTTCTATTGATTGTGTAAACATTTCAGAAAGCATGAGTGTTAGTGGTAGTAACGGGAGCCATGTAGGCCATCAGGACGACATTGGTAACCTCAATGATGTCCAAGCGCCCAACATCAATGATCCATATATCATGGGAGGTGTCAGAGCGATCCGTCTACCTCCAGCAGAGGGTAATGCGGTGTTCCATATAAGAAGCACCATGTTGCAACTTTTGCAACTAAAAGGACCTTTCAGTGGATTGGCTCATGAAGACCCACATGAACATCTTCGAAACTTCGTGGATGTGTGTGGACCCTCCTTATTCAGGAACATCTCTCAGGAATCAGTTCGATTAAGACTATTCCTTTTCTTATTGATGGGGGAAGCTTGTAAGTGGCTAGCTGAATTACCACAAAATGCAATCACTTCATGGGAGGAGCTGGTCACGGTATTTAATCTGCGATTTTTCCCTCCATCGAAGATGATGACTATTCGGGATAACATCCAAAGCTTCAACTGTCTGAATGGAGAGCCTCTTCACGAAACTTGGCTCCGATTTAAGAAATTGGTGCTATAATGCCCGACCCATGGTCTACCTGATAATGTGCTTCTTCAATACTTACTGGAGTCTAGACTGAGTGAACAAAGGTGTAGCTGACGAACTCTCACCTGGAGGCTTAATGCAGCAACCATACGCGGTAGCAGCTCAACTTCTCGATAAGATGACAACCATCAACATGGTGTGGTAGACTCGAGAAGACCAGGTATCACCGGTCACATTTCAGCTTTCCAAGGAGCAGGTTTAAAAAGATAATGAGATAGACCAAAACATGGCCAAGATCATGACGCAGCTTGACATCTTATCTAAATATGTCATGGGGGCTAGTGCCCTTGGTGTCAATGCTGTAGGATTCGGGGGTGCGAATCCAGAGGAGATAAAGTTTGAAGCCATGTATGACGAGGAAGTAAATTTCCTAGCTAACCAAAGTTAGGGCTACTGGTAAAACTACCCAAGGTAGGGTGGTAATCAAGGATGGGCAAGAGACAAAGGCTGGAAAGATCGAGATCATTAATGGATGGACCGTAATCCAAATTGGAAGGATGGGGAGAAGGATAACTATGTGCTTCTCCACGAGCGTTAGAAGCCCAGGGATTCGGAAGGTGGTAGGTCTAAGGATATGCTCTCGCGTATCCTAAACAAAGTTGAAGGGTTAGACAAAATGCTAAAAGGTATTAAAGAAGATGTGTCTACCCTCAGCCAAACTGTGACCTCTCATTCAGTTTGAATCAAACAGTTAGAGACCCAAATGGGTCATATCTCGTCTCATCTCAATCCGAGACAACAAGGGGGTTTACTTAGTGACACTATGGCTAACCTAAAGAGTGAGGTCTAAAGGTTAACTTGCGTCGTGCCGCGACGTTAACTCATGTGTTGTTTGGAAGGCCACCCAAAACCATTAACTCGTTTTTTTTATTTAGCTTGATAAAATAATAGTGTGTTGTTTGTACAGATTGAGTAAGGAAAGTGCTTGAAAAGATGTATGGAGGCGAGCAACAGTTCAGTTTGGCGGATCGCTGACGAGTTCGGCACACCCAACCATTCCCACTATTTGACGCAATACATCTTAAAGGTTAAGTCTGTAAAACTCGACGGAGTATGAATTTTGTTGGCGCATCGCTAATCCAATTGGGAATCTTGATCAAGGCCGCCAATGCATTACTCACCTGAACTGAAAAATCTGTGATATTCGGTGAGGACATTAGATATTCGGCATTTCGCCGAGTGATTGAGCGAAATCGACTGACATCGCCGAATGAGCAGAAACTGGACGGTCACAAGCCACAGGTTTAAAAGGTCCATTTCATTCATTTTCTTTCAGTTTGTCCCTTTTCACAAACTCACACTTACACTTTAGCAGTATATTTCTCGCACTTTTAGAGTATTTTACGTGTCAAATTGTTCTCGGATTAGGATCACGTTGCTGCCTAGCAAACCAGTACTATCTAATTCGGCATCAAAGGTTGGTAATCAAACTCCTTATTTATTTTATCAGACTTTTAACTCATTTGCATAATCACTGACAGTAGAAAATCTCTGTTGAGTTTCTGAGTCACTAGAATTGTATGTATTATCGATTAAGACTTGATATTCTGTATATGATTTGAGGGACTACCACTTAGCTTTCCTTTGAAGTGGAATGTTAAGCGGTGAGAATAGAAGTTTCTTTGGGTTTTCATTGAAATCGAGTTATATAAGTGTAGGTTGCACTATCTGGGGTTGCTGGGTGAAATTTGAAAGGATGGGTTGAAACTAGACACGTTTAGATGATCAGTGAGATGAACATAATCTGTCGAACTACTAGGTGGTTCGCCTAATGTCCTTATTCCACCTTTAACTGAATACTTTATGTATTAATCAATCTGTGACTTTCGGCGGTCAATTTAAGTCACAAAATATATTCGGTGACTCGCCGAAAGATCACTTGCTCGCCTTTGTCTGTGCCCTTGTATCAGTTGTACATCACTTTCAACGATTGGGCCAACAAGATAAGTACTTCGCTAACTAGCTTCGCAAAGCAATTCCACACCCAGAAACACCCTTTCTCTCCAGTTTGAAGTGCTATCTAACTTATCCTCAATTTTTTTACAATAATGCTTAGATCAAAAGTTGAAGGGAGAAATGATCCACCAAGGCACATAAGAGCACGAGAGCTCAAGAAAGAAGAAAAGAAAGTAGAGCTAGCCAGACAAAGGAAATATACAAATGAAGCTAGATAAAATAGATGAATTCCCATCGACCCTAATGTGCCTTCATGAGCTCAAAGTGTTGTTAATGTAATACGGGCCTTCGGAGCAGCTCAGGAGATAGATCAGATGATTGCAGCTAATCTTGCTGCAGAGGCCAAGATAGAGGCAAACAATACTCCGGTTATTGATTCCCAGACAGATGAAGCGACCTATTAGCCAGGATCACCTCTTTACCTCCCGCTCTGTCTTATTATATTTTCTACTTTTGTATTCCTATTACTTGCATTTGAGGACAAATGATCTTATTTGTGGTGGGGTGAGTCTCACCTTTTGGTGTGCTTGTTTCAGATACTTGTGTGTTGCGTACATTTGGGTTGTCTGTTTGTAATTGTGTTTAAAACTTCTTTTGCAATTGTTTGAGCTTATGGCTCTCTGTTGAGATTACTTGCATAATTGTTTTTGACCCTTCTGAAATATTTTGAATTTTTCACACATTTTTGCCACCCCTCGTGAGTTGAATGTGGCTGTTCTTTTGAATTGAATTTATGTCTCAGTTTTGATCTATACCGATGACTTGAATACTGCTCTCAATTGAACGAACATGAATGTATGGCTATGACGAGGCCAAATAAAGTTGCATAGACAATATGTGAACTGTTTGGATCTCGTTGTGAATAGCCATTTATCGAATTGATTCTCCTGTAATGACCATTGCACACTAGCGAAAATGTGTAGTCTTGTTTGACTTAAGTGTCGATGCCTTGTGTGATTAGCTTGCTTTGAACCAGGCATGAATAAACCTAGAATTTGCCCTATTAGTCAGATTGATTTAGAAAGGTGTCCTCTTGATATGATCTTAGGGAACTTTAAAGAGTGTGAGCCAAATTTGACATATACCTCTTTTGTGGCCTACCTGTGAGAGCATGAAACTCTTTTTGAAGACCCTTTGAGACTTACCTTTATTTGGAAGAACCTTGATGAACCCTAGACCTCACTTGACCCACAACCTATAATCCTCTTAATTTGTGATTTAGTGAATAACCAACTTAGGCCAAAAGCCTAAGTTGGGGGTGTGTTGAAAAGGAAAAGGAGAAGTCAAGAAGTACAGGAAAAGTCCCACTTAACCCATGGTGTTGTAGAACAGTGGAAACCCCTTCAATTAAAAAAAATATGGAATAAGGTACGAAGGAAATCAGGTTTCCAAGCAATCCAAAAAGGTGAATAAACAGGTGACTTAGAAGCACTAGAAAAAGAATTGATATATGAAAAGAAAGAAATGCCCTGAGAATACCACATCCCATGAGGAAGGAGCCACTGAGCCCAAATTAACATACCTTTGCACTAATCCCCATTACAAGCCTTAAAAAAACCTTTTTGATCTTTAGTAAGCCGAATCAAAAGTCGATTGGAAAATAAGGGCAAACCTATGGGTAAAAACATGCATTGTGTTTCTCTTTTTGAGTGTGAGAGTAGCATCTGATTGCTGATCTTGAATTGATTAACCTCTATGTGTGAATTTTGAATCATTCTTCATATGAGGGCGTTTAGATACTTTTTATCGAGCTTGAACTTGCACAAGTAGTGCAAACACGAGAATCTCTGGTAATGGTGTGTCACAACTTGAATCTTTGAGTACACAGTTGATCTGTGCATAAGTAATTTGAATCTTGTTGTGTATGTTCATGATTGAGTCTTGTGTAGCACTGTTGGAGACACCATTTTTGAACGACTGAACTTGAGTTTGCTTGAGGACAAGCAAAAGTTTAAGCTGGAGGTTTTGATGAGTCCATAAATTGGACTCATTTAGGGCTTTATTTTTATAAGAATAGTGTTGTCGAATGCTTATTTTGTCTAAATATCTGATAAAAACTCGTAAGTTTTAGGTATTTGAAGTTTTAGTGAAAGCATGAAAACTTAGGCGCAAAAAGGAACAAAAAGGCTGAAAAGAACGACGATGTTGAAACTCGAGCATCACCAAGCATACTTGACGATTCGCCAAAGGGATTTACTCCGCCCATTGTTCCAGTACGCGAAGCCCTGAAGGAGAAGGATCAAAAAGGCGATGAAAGGAGCAGTCAGCGCTTTGCTGAATAGTTTCGTGAAGCAGTACTATACTGCCCAATGGTCCAAAACGTGAAGGTGTTGAAGGAAAGTATGAAACTGCAATGAGACAGACGGAGGGCGAGTCGCCAAAGTCATTCGGCGACATCGACTAACTTTGCCGAAAGATTCACCAGCGCTATTTTCTGAAGTCTATAAATACTGAACTTATTATTATTTTTAAGAATGGAACTTTTATTTTAATTTCCAGAATAGAATAGTACTTTTTAAATATTTTCTCTTAAATTTGGAGAGGGTTTTTGGGAACTTGAACAAAGGAGTTCATCTTCCCCAAGTTGGAAGTGGGTCTTCTCTACTCTTCTTCCTTTCCTTAAATTAAGGTTTAATTTCTTATACCCATTTGATTTTACTATCATTTTAGGTTTATTTTTTTATTTCCTGATGTGTGGCTAAAAATCCCCATTCTTGGGATGTGATTTAGCAAATATTTGTTGATATTATTGTTGGGTCTTGCTTGTTGATATGTTAGATGTAGTTTAATGGTTATTTTACCTAGTGGTTGTGGTTTAATTTAAAGGGTTTGCAGTTGCAAATACAAAGCCACTAATGTGTTTTCGGCTTGCCCGAGAAGGAGGTTGCGAAACCAAGACCACTAGACTGATGGCCTAAGGAGTGGGTCGACATGAGATTCTGCCCAAGAGGGTGAGCCCTAGTCCCATATCCTAACACTCAGCTCGAGAGAGTGAGTGGGGTAAGGCGTAGGCTCAACTTGTATTGCGGTCACACCCCAAGAACATTTTCCTAAACTTGATTTTCTTGTTAATTTTTTCTATTTTTACTAATTGTGACAAAACCCCCAAATCGTTATTTGATACTTTTGTGTCACCCCCTTTTATTTACTATGTTTTTACTCGTTAATATCTTTAGCCACGACTAGTTAGAGCTAAATTTTATTTTTCTATCAATTCTCAAAATCACTTCCTTGGGACACGACCCCAACCTTTAGTTGGGTTACTATACTATCGACGATCGTAGACACTCATACCGTAGGTTAGTGTCGTTGGTCACGATAAGCATCAGGTATTTTTGCCTTAAAAATTTAGAAGAATTATTTGTATGGGGTCCATGTGGATGTTTTCACCGACCATAAAAGTTTACCATATGTGTTTACCCAAAAAAATCTACATCTTCGCCAAAGAAGGTGGTTCGAATTAATGAAGGACTATGATATTAGTGTTCTTTATCACCCTGGAAAGGCGAATGTAGTAGTGGATTCTTTTAGTCGACTATCGATGGGTAGTGTTGCACATATAGATGATGATAGACAAGAGTTGGCCCGAGATGTCAATAGGTTCGCCCAATTGGGTGTTCGATTGGTAGACTCCACCAAGCGTGGGATTATGGTTCATAAAGGTTCAGAGTCGTCTTTTGTAGCCGATGTTAAAGCAATGCAATGTCTTGATCCGACTTTGGTAAAATTCAAAGAAGCGACACTTAGAGAGTCTGTTGAGGATTTCTCCCAAGGGGGAGATGGTGTCCTTAGATATCAAGGTCGGCTATGATTTCAAAATATTGATTACTTAAGGGAACAACTTTTGACTAAAGCCCATAGTTATCGGTATTCTATTCACCTGGGATCCACCAAAATGTACCGTGATTTACGGGAAGTCTATTGGTGGAATGTGATGAAAAGGGATATTGTCGCATTTTTGGCCAAATGTCAGAATTGTCAACAAGTAATGGTTGAGCATCAGGAACTGGGAGGTTTAACTCAAGATATTGGCATTCCTGCTTGTAAGTGGGAAGATGTAAATATGGATTTTATAGTTGGTTTGCCTCACACCCTCCGCCAACACGACTCTATTTGGGCGATTGTTAATCGGATGAAAAAATTGGCACATTTCCTTCCTGTCAAGGTTTCTTATTTCGCGGAAGATTATGTCAAGTTCTATTTGATAGAAATGGTAAGATTACATGGTGTGCCCTTGTCCATTATCTTCGATAGAGGTACTCAGTTTACTTCTCAGTTTTGGAAGTCATTTCAAAAGGGACTTGGCACTAAGGTTATGCTTAGCACAACTTTTCAGCGAGAAATCGATGGGCAAGCAGAGCGAACGATCCAAACTTTAGAGGATATATTGAGAGTACGTGTTATCGATTTCAAGGGAAGTTGGGATGATCATTTTCCGTTGATAGAGTTCACTTATAATAGTAACTACCATTCTAGTATTGGTATGTCCCCCTTTGAAGCTCTTTATGGTAGGAGGTGTAGATCTACGAAGCTATGGAGACAGTCCGGCTCATTAGAGTGAGGTTGAGAACTGCCCAAAGCCGACAAAAGTCCTATGCCGATGCTAGAAGGAGAGACCTTGAGTTTGAGGTTAATGATTGGGTCTATTTAAAAATCTTACCCATGAAGGGTGTGATGAGGTTTGGAAAGAAAGGGATGCTTAGTCCCTGTTTTGTAGGCCCATATCAAATGTTGAGACGTGTGGGTAAGGTTGCGTATGAGCTTGATTTTCCGAATGAGTTGGCATAGGTCCATCCGATTTTCTATGTCTCTATGTTGAAAAAGTGTATTGGAGATCCGACATCTATAGTTCCGCTAGAAGGGTTGGAAGTGAAAAAGAATTTTTCTTATGAAGAAGTTTCGATTGAGATCTTTAACCAGCAATTCAAGAGATTGAGGAATAAAGAAGTTGCCTCCGTGAAAGTGTTATAGAAAAACCATCTAGTTTAGGGTGCTATGTGGGAGGACAAGGCCTACATGATGTCTCGATATCCTCCTCTTTTTCCTCCTTTTCTAGCTTGATGTAATGAGTCCCTCTTGTTTTGCTTATGTTTGAAGTCATGTGTGTTTTATGTATTTCCATGATTTCCTTGAAATTGGATGTTCATGAAAAAGCTTAAGTTTTGAAAGAAAATGGCTTTTGTGCATTATTTTCCTCATGTTGGTAAGTATTGAGTATGAGTTTCTTATAGACTTCATGAGATGAGATATTGAACATTTTTTTAGTTGGAGTGGAGATCTCCCCCTAGAAATTGTGCTTTCGAGATTGAAATGCATATGAGTTCCATGTGATCATGTTGAGTATTGCTTTGAGTTGGAGATGATAGTTCCTCCTTGAACATTAGAAATGTTGAGATTTTGTGCATATTGGGTTGTTAGACGTAGTTCCTACTCCTTTGTGGTTCATTGAGTATGTGGAGATTAGAGTTGAGGTTTCCTCCCTAGTTGTGTGTATTTAGATAAGTTGCATTCATGACGGGCTGCTAGTCTTGAGTCTTTTCGTTTAGAAACGTGCTTAGAATCTCATTCGAGGACGAATGATCCCAAGGGGGAGATAATGTAATACCCATGATTTGAAACAAGGTAAATTGTAGCTTTTTGGGAAACTACAGGTGTGACCCACGAGGGTCAACCATGCCACGTGGTTGGACCCACTCCCCGTGGGTGGATGTCGTGGATAGGGTGTCTGAGAACTGTCAAGGACTGTGACCCACGACCCATTGGTGGGTCGGCGGTCCATGTCTTGTGGTCCGTAGGTCCTGATCCCAAATTTTGACATCTCTGATCCCCGAACCACGATTGACCAAGACGGACAGTTGTTCCATCTATGGTCCGTTGGTCATGGTCTCATGGATTAGGCCTATCAGTTATTTTTAGGGACTTAAGGGTCTTTTCCGATTTTAATTAAATGGAAGTGGTGTCGTTTTGCCTAGTCCTAGACCACCTATATGAGTATTTTTAATCCCCAAAATCCCCCAATTAAGTCATTCTCTCAAATCACAAAAGAAAACCCAAATCCTCTGTCAAATATTCTCTCTCTAGAAGGTAGAAGAAGAACAACAAGATTGAAGATAGGTCAAGATCAAGTCTCCCAATTTTCAAGCTTTTGTGGGCTTTTTGATTAAAGTATGATGGATTTTCATCCATGTGATCCTTCCTCCCATAGAGTCCCCTTGAATTCCACAATTTGAAGAAGAATTTCCCCAATTCTAGTTATGGTTTCTTCCATTGTTGTGGGTTATGATGAATGTTAATCCAATTGAGTGGATTATGATTGTTTATGATTGAATTGATAGAATTGCATGTATTTAGGATGAAATTGCATGTACCCATGCCTATGCTATGATTTTAGGGTTGAATTAATATTGTGGGTTTGATGCCATGTGAGGGAAGCTCTATGGGTTAGATATATCCTTATAAGATTTATGAATAATGACTAGAATTGCACTGGATTGAAGCATAGATTATGAATATGATGTTAATTGCTTGATAGTAAATCATAGTTGGTGATCATGAGATGTAGTCCTTTGAGAGTAAAGCCTAGACTATGCAGTGTTGATTGTAAATGCTATTATGTAGAAGAGATACTTCCTATAATGAATTGATAAGCATGATTGAATGAATGGGAATCGTTTACTCATACGAATGATTCTAGGTTGAAAGGATTGCTCACCTAAACTGAATCTAGACTAAAATGCTTAATGAATGATGAGGCTAGAGGCGATTACCCTTGACCTCCATATGAAATGATGTAGAGGCGAGTACCCGCAATCTAAAAGTAAGTAAGGCAAGAGGCGAATACCCATTAGCCTTTATGAACTACGCATTGAGGTGAATACCCATTGGCCTTTATGAACTAGGCATTGAGGCAAATCTTGATGTCCTTAAAAGTAAGTATTATTAATGAGATTATGTTATGAAATTAACTTGTGTGGAGTGTTGGTAGATATTCCTTCCATGATGTAAGCTTGAAGTGGATCACCTATGTATTGGCTAAGTTTAAGTGAGGTTGCTTGAGGGAGTATTCCTCTTTCATTATGATGTTTTATTTATATTGACTATGCTTATGCCTTATGTCTTATGTTGACGAATGCTTGTGTTTATGTTGTTTATGCTAGCCACCATATTTAGTACTTGATTGTACTAACACATACTCTTGCCTACATTCCTATCAAATGTAGGGTCCGGCGTTCCCGATTCACACACTTGTGGCTAGGTTTCTAGAGGATTGTGAAGTAAAGCTTTGGTGAGTCCTCATTGTATTCGAGGATTTGATCACCTTATCTCTTTTATGTCGTTCTTTTACTTTTGAGACTATTGTATGAGATGCGTCAAAATATTTCTATTTTCTTATGTTTAGATGGTTTGAGACAGTGTCATGTTAAACTTCCACTTGATTATATAAAAGACTTCGATTGTATTGAAAAGTTTTAATTCCCACTCATTTCTATTACTTTATGTTATGATATTTTAAGTGTCTTGTATGAGGACTCTCGGGGTCATGTACGCCTTGTGATGTTCTACGAAATCTTGGAACATTTGAAGCTTGAAAACTAATGATTAATACTAAAATCGAGTGTATTTATGTGGATATGATTTGTTTGGTAGTGTTTGTACAAGTAAAACATGTGGACGTGAAAGAAGAAAGAAAAGAAGAAAATGCAGAGTGAAAGTGAATGGAACTAAGTGAACATCACGGATGCCTTGACGGGTCATGAAGATCATGACTGATCGTGATAGGGCTCGTGAATTAGAACCAGTAAGAATGCATGGAAGAATTACATATTGGTGGACCAAGTAAAGAGCACGGACGTCCTCACGGGCTATGGTCCTCACAACGGTCCATGGTAGTGTCTGTACTGTTGAACCAGTGAAGAGACCTTGAGAAGCTGAAGATTGATTTGGCCAAGTGAAGACCACGGGCTCCTATACGGACCATGGTCAGTATCACGAACCGTGGTGACGTTCATGATAAGATTCCAATGATCAAGACTATAAGAACCCAGTTTTGAGAGTTCAACTATAGAGCACGGAGGGCTTCACGGACTGTGAAGCCCTTGACGGATAGTTAGAGTGTCCGTGGAGTTGCCCGATAGTCTAGTCATACTTTGTGTAGGACTCATTTAGACATTCTATTTTGAATTAATTAGGTTGTTTTTTTGTTTTTATCTGATCATAGCTGGAATGAGCGACTAAGTTTTCAAATATTCTTAGCTTTGGTTTTAGACGAGTAACATTGAATCAAGTTTCGAAGTTGGATTTTTGTTTTTGAATTATCAAATGCTTATAGATTTTTCATCTTTTCGTAAGTACTTTCTTATCATATTTTCATTATATAATTCTGTATGTTTACGTGAAATCATGAGTGGCTAAATACCATAACTGGGATTGTGGGATCTATGACGTAAATCTAAGTGTAACTTCATAAGACAAGTAGAAGGCGATTTATTTTTGCAAACCGTAGTTTAGTTTTCGTTATTCATGTATTTTAATAAGTGCACACATTAGAGTTAGCCTGTATCTGTCATTTGTTCGAGAGAAAAGTGATAGTTGGGAAAAAGCTGAATTAATCTGATGAAATGTAGTCAAAGTTCCAGTTCAAGAGAAAAGAAATTTAACGCTATCATAAGCGAGAGTAAAACTTGTTAACACTCTGGACCGAGAGGGTTTGAGTGAAAATCATCTAATTAGATTGAGAAATGTTAGATATATCTAACTAGCCTATATTTGCATAGATGAATTGCCTGAAACTCATTTACGGAAAAACACTAGATGCAACGTTATGGGGAACATAGTCCTAGTTTCATTTCATTATAAAAAAATCTTTAAGATCAGCACTCTGTTAATTGTGAAACTAGATCTTATTTAACAAACTTGGTTACTTGAGCTTTACGGCTAAACCCATTTTAAATTTCGTAATTATTTTCTCTTTTGGAAATAATAACAACATTTGGGTAAAGGCGACAGTGAAACCATTTTTGTAAAGAAATTCTCTTTGGGATCGACCTCAACTCACATTGAGTTTTATAAATTGACTTCGACCATTTATACCTCTTAATTGAGGTGTAAGTTTGGATGTATCAAATTCTGGCGCCGCTGCCTGGAAATTTCAATTCAGAATTGTTTTACTAGCTTTTATTCAAAGAGTAGCTATATTTCCTAATGTTACGTCTTGTTCTTTGTCTGTTTCTCTTACATGTGAGTTCGACTGTGTATGCCAAATACCAGAAGTAAAGGAGCCCCATTAATCCCATACGATCCAGAACTTCAGAAAATAATCCGCAAAATGGTGAATGCACAAGAACTTAAGGCTCAGAGGAAAAACTCGGATTAGAAGCTCACCCCGCGGCAATAGGTATTCAACAAAATGCTGATAAAGCTCCTACCTAGGGTGTTGGAAGAAAATATATGAGTGGATGAAAAAGTTCCTCCCACCTCCAAGCAATAGCTCCAAGGGGTAGAGAACAACATCTAGCTCAGATGATGTACGAAGATGATGACTTAGACTTGGATAGAGCTGGAGCCACAAGAGTGATAATGTTACCTGCACTACCTCCAGGTGTGAAATTTACAATCACCAACACTATGATTCAATTGCAGAATTTGAAAAGTATGTTCAATGGTGCAGCTGGTGATGATGCACAAAAACATTTGATGAACTTTGTGGCGATATGAAAATCACAAGAAATTCCTTGAGTTAGTCAGACAACAATGAGATTGAGGTTGTTTCCAGTGTCTCTTACTAGGAAGGCAACTAATTGGTTGAATGAGATGCGAGATGAATCAATCAGGACCTCGACTGAGTTTAAGAAGGCTTTCCTGGAATGATTCTTTCCTGAATCAAAAAGTATCAAATGAAGGATGAGATAAGTGCTCACAAGAAGTTACCAGGAGAAGTGATGCATGGCACCTGGTGGAGATTCAGCCAAAAGCTAAAGAAGTGTCCGAACCATGGTATCAATGAAAGACATCAGAAACATTCTTTTTTATAGATCTTTAAATTATGTTTCTAAACCTATTGATGATGCAGTGTGTGGAGGATCATTCATGAGGAAACCATTCTTGGAGAGCAAGCAACTGATGGATGAGGTCTCTAAGAATAATAGGGCATGGTACACCTGGGATGCAAAAGTAGGAGATCTTGGGTTCACTTTTGAACATTTAGCTGAACAAAGAAAAAGAGAAGAAGAAAAGGATCAAGACATGGCACACACGAGGACCAAGATAGATCTACTCACAAAGCATATTGTCGCAAGCTCTGAAAAGGTAAATGTTGTAGGACCTCCAAATAGGTATTAAAATCAGGAAATCGATCTAGATAAGGAGGCTAAATACTTGGGCAACCATGGAGGTTTCCAGAATGATAACTCGGGAAACAAAGGTTACAATTTTGGAAATACATGTTGGAACTATTCCAGAGAAGGATAGTATGACAGGCCAACAAATAGACAATAAGGAAACTGGCAGAACAGAGATGGGTACATAAATGATTGCAGTGGTGTGTATGTGCCCCCAGGTAATAGAGACCGTGCAAGTGGTACACTACTAGAAATTAGGCCTACGGCAACGGATTTTTTAGCAACGCTAAAGAAACCGTTACTATAGAGGGTCTATTGCAACGGTTTAAGCCGTTGCCAAAATGATTGGATATTATTGCTATGGCTAAGTAAAAAATCTGTTGCCATTGTTTTAAAACCGTTGCAATAGACCTACATATTGCAACGGTTATGGAATCGTTGCCATAAAGTTATCTATGGCAACATTTAATGTGAATATTTTTCTTTTGGAACGGTTATTAAATCCCTCCATAATTTCCCTCTCTTATTTTGGCTGAACCCGCCAAAAGCTTTTTATTCTATTTTATTTTTAATTAATTTTGTAAATACAATTTACTTTTGTCTTTATCAGATATCGATACAAACAAGGTAAACATATGCTAAGTTCATTTCCCTTCTCTTCAACAAGCAGAACACAGAAAAGTTGTCACTCTTCTTCTCTTTGACCCGATTTTTCATCCATTTGTGGAGCTTAGCAGAAGCAGAACACAGAGCAGATCGATGGAACACATAAGTTGTGGAGCTTTCCAGGGATATTAATCTTATGGTAAGTTCTTCATGTCTGTCAATTTAGGGAAAACATAAACCCATTTTTTTCTTCGAAGCTAAACCCATTTCTCTCTTCATACCTCTTGTGAAATCTAATGAAATGGAGGATTGTATGTTTTCTTGTAAAATCTAAGGAAATGGAGCTGTTCTTCTTCAACTGATGGAGGGTCTCTTCTTCAATCTTTGGTTATAGCTGAAGAAACTACAAGTTTGAGCTTTTGAGGTTTTCTGCTTGAATCTCTTCTTTTGTCTTTAATCTTTGGGTGTGGTGAGTGTATTTGATGTATTTCTCTGATTGTGGGATTTTTCCATTAAGTTGTAGCTATTGTGGGTTTAATGTTTTGTTGGAGTTATGGTGAAATTGACTGCTCTAGACCATATTTAATTTGACATTGATGCTGTATTTCTTGTCCATGAGTTATTCTATCGGGTTTAAATACCCTGTATTGATGATGTCTTTATTGATTTCACCTCTCACTTGAGTAGGATGTCAAAAATTCACTTTCATTATTGTTGAAGATTTACATTAGAGCAACAGGAAACAAGAGATAAATTAACATGAAAATGGAATAAACTAAAATTTGCTACTGGTTGGTACTAAAATTTGTTACTAGTTCGAAAAGTGATCGTCTCTGCTAATCATCACCATCCAGAGCACTGCACCATCTACTCCAGCCAGCACTTCCTGCCACCGACCGAGTCTGCCATGGTTGCTTGAGCTATAGCCATGGCTGTAACTTGTAAGTGTTCCCCTTTTTTTTTTTCCGCATTTCTCCGTTGGATTCATTCCGGTTTAATGATGTATATAAGCTGTTGTGAAGTTCCATGGGTGGATAATTTCTTGGATATCATCATCATACTTCTGATTTTCCTCTTTTCTCCTTTACTGATTTCTTCTAATTGTTGAAGTACCTCTTCTTTTTGCTCCATTAAATCATCAAAAGTGCTATTGTTTGACATTATTTTAGGTCTATTTCCTGTTATTATAGAATGTAGCCTGTGTTGTGACTTTTCTATTGTTGATCCTTCGTTGATTTCTTCTTGAAATGAACTTGTATCTGCTCATGAATTATAAAATAATTATTCACCTGATTATCTTGCTCTTGATTCTCAAATTTGGTACTTCCAGTTGTCCAAATTGAGAACTTTCCTCCCCTGTGATGGTAACTCTCGAAATGTATTATATAGTTGTCGTCCTTCCACCTCAAATGCATGATTAGCTAGATAGTAAGCTAATGAAGTCCCTTCCCTATATATGTGCTCAATGTTAATTGTCGCATCTTTCATGAGAACTAGAGTGTCTTCCACAATAATTCTAATATTCCAAGGTATCTCTCATTTTCCTTGTAGTATAATTTTCAGATATCTTTTCTTCTTGTGCATAGATGAGGTTACATTCTTGATCTCTTAGGCAATAAGCATAAGAACTCTTGCCTAGATTACCTTTACTTGCACCATCTGTGTTACACTTGATGTTATTTGCATTTGGGGGCTTCCAATGATCCTCTTATAATAAATCTTTGTCTTGTAATCCTCTAAGAATTATACCATGTCTAACTTGGAAAAATTGTCATTGCAAATTGCCATACATTTAGAGTAACTTGATAAACAACTATGTTATATGTCATGTTTCCCCATGTCCAATGATATTTCTTCTATTGCAAATTCCCCATAGTATTATTGCAGGCATAACCTTCATAATTTGTTGAAGCTTATGACCTATCAGTGTTGTCCACCATGTTACTAGCACTTGATTCAGGTTCTGTCTTTTTAAGCTTAAACCTGCAAATTGGCCAACATAGACCAATGATTTCCTTACTTTTTATGATTGTTGTAGGCCTGTAGCATTAGTTAAAAGAAAAAAAATCTAAAAGTCACTTTTGAAGACTGTTCTGCCTTGATTTCTTATTAAAAAAAATCAATAGGGATTTTTTTTTGGAAAAAGTATTGAACATTGTTGATAGATGTTGCATCAACATTGAACATTGTTTCCCACGCCAACAATTTTTTAAATCTAATTTATTTTCTTTCTATCAGAATATTGATACAAACATTTTCTAAAGACATTTCTCATCTCTTCAACAAGCAGAAGACCATACGCTGCCACCATCTTCTCTTGGACCTAAGTTTCAACAAGGAGAATACAATTTTAGGGCAAGCTTGTGGAGTTTTGCAGGGATTTGAATCTTATAGTAAGTTCTTCTTGTCTGTAATTTTAGGGCAAACTTAAACCATTTTTTTTCTTCAATCGTAAACCCATTTCTCTCTAGAAATTGTTGTGAAATCGAAGGAAATTGAGGGCTGAAGGTTTGCTTGTGAAATCTGAGAAATCTTGATGTTTTTTTCTTCAACAGCTGAAGGTTCTGTTCTGACATCTTTGAGGTTATAGCTGAAAAAACTTCAAGTTTGAGCTGTTGAGGTTTTTTTCTTGAATCTCTCCTTTTTCCTTTAATCGTTGAGGTGTAGTTAGTTTATTTGATGTATTTTTTTTATTGTGGGTTTTTCCCATTAAGTTTTAGCTATTGTGGGCTTAAAGTTTTGTTGGTAGTTATGGTGAAATTGATTAACTCTAGACAATATTTCTCTTGATATTGATGTTGGATTTGTTGTTCCATGAGTTATTCATTCGGTTTTGATTACCTTTGCATTAGTGATGTCTTCCTTGATTTCACCTCTCGCTTGAGTAGCTAGGATGTGAGAAACTTCACTTTCATTATTATTGAAGAGTTACATTAGAGCAACAGGAAACAAGAGATACATTAGCATGAAAATGAAAAAAACTGAAATTCACTGCTGGTTGGTTTAGACTTTTTGACATGAAAATCTGAAACTTCGTAAAATTCTAGATCAATATTATTTGCCTTAAAAATCTGTTTTATCACTTTTAAAGATTGTTTTGCCTTGATTTCTTACAAAAAGAAAATCAGTAGGGATACTTTTTTGAAAAGAATTGAATCCTCAAGGCGATTTATTGGTGTGTTAGAATGTCCATAAGTCCTTAATAACATAAATTTGAAAGCATGATAAGCTTGTTAAAGATATTTCTTGACAGGTCATGTAGATCAGTGTTTTGTATATATTTCCAATGATAAAGGGAACTTTGATAGTTGTTTCATATATTAAGAAAAACTATGAAATGCTTGTTGTAAATTGAATTGTGATTGCTATGAGTTTTAAACTGCATATTCTCCATGTACATTTTGAGATATGTTTGTTCATGTGTAAAACATTGTTGTCTTTTTATTTCATAGTTTATCATAAATTTGATTCTTTTTATCTTTTTGTGTTGAATAGATATCAATGGATAATTTAGATAGAAGTTGGATGAGTCTCAGACGATGCAGTGATAAATATACTAGTGGAGTGAATGATTTTCTTGATAAGGCATTTCAACGAGCTTCTAAAGGAAATGAAATATTATGCCCTTGCAAAAAATGCATCAATCGTTATTGGCATTATAGAAATGTGGTGGAGGATCACTTGATTATAAATGGATTTGTGGATGGATACAACAAATGGATTTTTCACGGGGAGAGACTTTCCTCACGAAATACACCACTTTCACGCAACCATGATGATATTGATGGACTACTTCATGATACATTTCGAAATATCGAGGGTGAAACAGGGCATGGAGAAGGAGAGAGAGAAGGGCTGTCTGAAGATGCAAAGAGATTTTTTAAATTAGTGGATGAAGGAAAAAAAGAGCTATATCCAGGGTGTGAGAACTTCAGTAAGCTGAGTTTCATCATTCGGCTATACTTGCTTAAATCTCTACATGGGTTGAGTGATGTGGCTTTTACTGATCTGTTAGACTTATTAAAAGAAGCATTTCCCTTTGCTCAACTGCCTGAGTCTTTCAGTAAAGCTAAAAAAATGATAAAAGATTTGGGTCTCGGCTATGACAAAATACATGCATGCCCTAACGATTGCATGTTATTTTGGAATGAAAATGCGGAGAAAGATAATTGCTCTGTGTGTGGGTCTTCTAGATGGTCAAATGAGGGTAATGGCACGACTAATGCAAGCTCTAAAATACCAGCAAATATTTTAAGGTACTTTCCTTTAAAGCCTAGGCTTCAGAGAATGTTTATGTGTCCTGAAACAGCTATTGCAATGAGATGGCATGATTCTGAACGACCTAATGATGGGAATATAAGGCATCCTGCTGATGGAGAAGCTTGGAAGGATTTTGATTCTATGCATCCAAACTTCTCAAAAGATCCTCGTAATGTTCGATTGGGCCTTTCAAGTGATGGTTTCAATCCATTTCGAACCATGAGCATTTCCCATAGTACCTGGCCTGTTATGTTGATGAACTATAATTTATCACCATGGATTTGCATGAAGCCAGAGTATATGATGTTGTCGATGATCATTCCAGGGCCATCATCTCCTGGACAGGATATAGATGTGTACCTACAACCATTAATTGCTGAATTGAAGGAACTATGGGAATTTGGGATAGAAACATATGATGCTCATACAAATCAAACATTCCAAATGCGTGCAACTTTAATGTGGACAATTAGTGATTTTCCAGCGCTAGCAATGCTTTCTGGATGGAGTACTAAGGGAAAATTAGCATGCCCAACATGTAACTACGACACATGCTCTCAATATCTCAAACATAGTCGTAAAATGTGTTACTTAGGTCATCGGGCATTTTTGCCTGATGATCATCCATTTAGAAGGGACAAAAAATCTTTTAATGGAGAGGAGGATCATAGACCTGCACCTACATCCTTGTCGGGCATAGAAGTCTTGGAAAAGTTACATGATTTCAATAATGTTTTTGGGAAGGGCAACAAGAAAAGACGTCGAAATAATGAGGGTCCATGGAAGAAAAGATCCATCTTTTTTGAATTACCATATTGGAAACATAATAAGTTAAGGCACAATCTTGATGTGATGCATATTGAGAAAAATATATGTGATAGTTTGCTTGGGACTTTATTAGATATCCCAGGAAAGTCAAAAGATCACGTTAATTCTCGCTATGACTTGCAAGAAATGGGGATACGGAAGGAGCTTCATCCAAGGAAAGATAATACAAATGGAAAAGCTCATTTAGCTAAATCTTGTTTTACCATGAAACCAGAAGAAAAGCGATTATTTTGCACTGTCTTAAAAAATGCAAAATTCCCCAAAGGATTTGCCTCAAACATATCAGATCGTGTGGATGTGGATGAGATGAAAATATCAGGGTACAAAAGCCATGATGCTCATTTTATAATGCATTACTTGCTCCAAATTGCGGTTCGAAAAGGATTGCCGAAGAATGTTTCATTAGCCTTGATTAGGTTGGGGAACTTCTTTAAAGCTATATGCAGTAAGGTTATAAGGCGAGTAGATCTTGAGCCAATGCAGATTGAAATCAAAGAAATTGTATGTGAGCTTGAAAAGATTTTTCCTCCATCTTTTTTTGATATAATGGAACATTTGCCTATCCATTTGGTTGATGAAATTAGATTGGGTGGTCCAAATCATCTTCGATGGATGTATTCCACTGAGAGAAAAATGTGTAAGTTCAAGGGTCTTGTTCGTAATCGACGTTATCCAGAAGGTTGTATAGCAGAGGGATTTGATGTTGAAGAGTTCTTGATCTTTGGTTCGAGATACCTACATTATGGAGTGAAGACACCATTCAGTAGGTACCGAACAGAGGATGATGAAGATGTTGAAAAAGAGGGAGATGATTTGTCCCTTTTGTTTCCTAAGCTTGGGCATCCAGTTGGAAATGGGAAGAAGAAAAAAGGAAAGACTTTTACCATGGATCTAGAGTTATCTAGTGAAGTACATCGATATGTTCTCTTCAATACTGGTGATGAACAAGTGGAAGATTTTATCAAGTAAGATAAAAACATAGTAATTATATATAATTTAAACTTCATCTGTTCAATTATTATAAAGCACTTAAAACTTCAATTAAAAATGCCTAATAATCAAACTTGAATTATTCATACTTGCAGGGAGCATAAGATGTTAATTGATAGTAATATTAGATCAAATGCATGGACAAGAGCAAAGAGTCATAGTCAGGAATTTGGCAACTGGTTCAAAGAGAAAGTTAAAAATGTTGAAGTGTCTAATCAGTTAAGATGGCTAGCTAAAGGGCCTAATAGGGTGGCAACCAAAAGATATAATGCATATTTCATTAATGGATACCGATTTCATGCTTTAAAACGTGATTACTCACGCAAGTCTCAAAATAGTGGAGTGACTTTATCAGCGACAACTGATAGTTTTGCTAGTGCTCGAGATCAAAATCCCATTGATGGAGAGGTTATATATTATGGGGCTATTCAAGATATCATTGAGGTTGATTATTACAATTGTTTTAGTGTTGTACTATTTAGATGTGATTGGTTTCATAATGAAATAGATGAATATGGGTTAACTCGTGTGCACTTCAACAAATCACGAAGTATGGATGACCCTTTTGTGTTGGCGTCTCAAGTGCATCAAGTATTTTATGTGGCGGATCCAATTGAGAAGGATGTTTATTATGCAAGGAATAAAGTGCCTGTTGATTTGTATGACTTGGAGGAAGAAAATTGTCCTAATATTGGAGATACATTTTGGAGAGAGCTAACTGAAGACATTGGTCCCTCAGATAGATTATCTGATGTTGACATGCGATGGTCAAGAGAAGATATTCCTGTTGATGTTGTTGATATGCCATCTGATGCTCAATTTTCAGAGGATACAACTATGGGAACGTCGGAAGAGGAGGATGATTTTGACGATACTGATTGGGATTGGATGGATGCGGATGATTAAATAAATAATTTATGAATGTCTTGTAAATATATATTTATCATCGTTTTATTTTATTTTGAGTGAGTGATAAATGTCCTTTCCTTAGAAATACATGTTTCTTTTATTCTTTTTTCTTGAAATTATTTTCTGATTTGTTTCTTAGAAATACATGTACCTTATATTGTGCTTAAAAAGATCTGATTCTTATTCATATATATCGTTTTTACAGATTCGATAGTCATGAGGAAGGAGGAGACTTCAAAACAAAACAAGAAAGGAAAAGGAAAACAATATGTGCAAGCTGGAACACTTACATCTATGGCTAACAAAAGGGTTTCTTCACTGAGATCAAAAGAGAATGTTCAATCTATTCTGCCGCGAAATTCCTCTACTCTTGTGGCACAAACTTTACAAAAAGAATTGCGACAAGTGCCTCAGAATTCTTGTACTTTGAAAGCACAATCTAAAAAGGATCAAATGCCTCAGAGTTGTTCCACTCTAAAAGCAAGATCTATGCAGAAATCACAGCAACATGTGCCTCCTAGTTTTTCCACTTTAAAAGCACAAGTTGTGCAGGAACAAGTGCAACCAACACCTATGAATTCTTCCACTGTAGTAGCACAAGTTTCAGAGAACCAGTTGCAACATGTGCCAAGAGAATCTCCTACTATAGAGGCACACGATATACAGTACCAAGTGCAACAAGAGACACAGAATTCGAAAGAAAATGACCTATCAGGAGAACAAGGTAAAAACATATAAATTCACTTCTAAATATTTTAATGTATTAGAATTGTAAAATCAGTTAACATTGTTGATATGTTGTTTAACTTTGCTTCGTATTATTGTAGGGCCTGTGACTCAAAAAAAGAAAAGAGGTAGTACAGTAATGCAAAGTGTACATGGGCGACAAGAGCGTAAGTTGGTCGTGTTGAATAGGTACAATCAACCCATTGGTCCTACTAATGCCGTTGTAACAGAGTTGGGGAGTTTTCTTGGAACCTTGGCAAGAAATGCGATGCTTTGTCCTCTTAATATTCATAATTGGAAGAATATGGACACAAAAAAAGATTTGTGGGATTATACCCAGGTTTGAGTTCCTGCATTTCTAATTTCATTTATAAACTTTTCATACTTTTTACTAATATAAAGAACAAATTGTAGGAGAAATATGATATTCCTGATAGTGCAAAAAATTGGGCTTTGGAGGGAATCAGAAATGCTCGAAGAAAGTATAGGAATGACTTGTATGAGAATCATTATAAAGAATATGATAATGATGATCTTCGAATGGCAAATAAGCCCAAAGATGTTTCAGAATTTGATTTTAAGGACCTTCTCAAATATTGGGACTCTGAAAAATTCAAGGTTAGATTTATATTTTATGTTCTGATTGATTCATTTTTCTGTTTTTGATTCATTTTTTAATTTACGTAGAATTTACTAACTCATTTATTTACAGGAAATGAGTGAAAGAAATACCAAAAATCGAAAAAAATGGATGAATCCACATACTGCTGGTAAAACAAGTTTTGCTGTGATACGCAATAATTTGGTATGTTATCCTGTTAATCATTAAATATGAACTTGTTGTCATAAAAGATCTTTAATACCAACTTTATGTAATTAGGAAAAAGAGAAGGAAAGCCCCGATGAACTGTCAGCTAAAGAACTCTTTGTGGCTACAAGATCAAGAAAACCTGGTCGAGTATACAAGGACTCCAACGAAGATACAATTAGTAAAATTGTATGACTTTTATTTGGTTATAATGTTATTAAGATCCTTTATTTGTTCTTAAATACTTGATTTTATTTATTTGAATTTGATTTGTAGGCTGAAATGGAGAAAATGCAAAGTCGACAGACTGAAGATGACAATCAATCATTTGATGCTTTTACAACAGTCATGGGACATGAACACCCAGGGTGCCTGAGATTGTATGGACGAGGAGTTACCAAAAGTACTTTGAAAAGAAAAGCGCTTTCTGAACTTTCTAATGATGAGAGGATGGAAAAAAAAATGGAGGAATTGGAAGAGAGGATGCATCAAAGAATGGCGGAAAAATTAGAACAACAAAAAGTAACCATACACCAAGAAGTTACAAATGATATTCTTGGACAACTTAATCGTATGTACCCTGGGCTTCAATTGAATGCTGCCATGTTGGCATCAGTGGGTGCTCAGTCACCACAAGAAGCTATGCAACCGTTGAATCGTCCATCTTCTAGCAAAAACCATCAAGGTATGTCGTTATTCTTCACTTAATTCTTTCATCTATCTTTAATTATAGTTGTTCCAGTTGAATGTTGAGTTTTCTACTCACTTTTTGTGTATAGATTTATCTCGATCAGGACCCTGTTTTGAGTATCAGAACCTTGGACTCTTCTTTTCCTTTTCCAAATGTTTTGGTTGTGAAAACGTTAGTCTTTGAATCATTGTTCTCTCATTAGTGTGCCATCTTAAATTGTGAAATTATTGTGGCTCTTATTTGTTAGTGAAGTTGTTGGACGGTTGGAAATGATAAATATTTGGCACTAAAGGGCTGGCCTATTGCTGACACAAATGAACTGTTGTTGTAAGTACTAGTTTGTAGACAATTTGTGTGAGTATCTACACTGTTGTTGGTCCTTATGCGAATATTAGTAACTTGTTGTTAGTTTAAATTAAGGATCATCCTCGCTTGACTTGGCAGATCTGAAAAACCATGTTGGCTAAATAATTTGCAAGCATATTTCCTTCTATATAAGTGTGTTTAATTTGAATCCGACACAATTGAGATGTATCCATTGTCTCCAATAATTATGTATTTGAGTTTTCACCATTCTGCGACTTTAACTTGGCCAAATAGATTGTCTTTTCCTATATGTAGTGGAGTCTGGATGAAGTTTTGGATACTTATAACTTGTGTGCTTGGTGTGTGCGTGTGATTTATAACTTCCATGGCTTGAATTTGACTAGTTATGATGAATTGGAAGGGTTTGAATAAAGTTTGAAGGTTCTGTCCCTTCCTGTTTTGTTGTTAAAATTCCTTTCCTTGAAAATTGTTTTTTTTTAGATAGTGTGGTATACTTTGGTACACTGCTACTGTTGCTATATTCCAGTTAATGTGTCTCTCTTTCAATACAAAGCTATATTACCAATTTTTGAGCCATTTGTATCGCCCAACCAGCCCTGCACCCACTAAAAGAAAAACAGTTCCAATCTGAGCCATTTCAGGTTACTGGATACAACTTGCATTTTACAGCAGGCAAAAAAATAGTAAAAAGTTTATGTCAAAGACAAATAGGCAGGCTGGCTAAATAGTTTGACTAACTAAAGGTTACTTAATAGTTATTGGCCAAACTGTAGGTTATATCGATTATTTTCTGCTACTATATATATAATGCACCAACCTTTGTTAACATACTCAAAGTATGTGTCGTGATATAAGGAAAAAGTACAGATTGCAAGAAATGCACTTTTGGCACATTACATATGCTCGATAAGTCAGAAGTGATTCTTTATATAAATGGATTGTTATAAGTATTGTTTTTCTGTGTATGGTGACTAAGTGGGAATCAAGACATGTAAAGATTCTGTCTTTCATAATTTCTATTTGGTTTCATCACTATCTCTTGTTATTTGCTGTCACTAAACTGTTTTTTCGAATGTGTTTTTGAGATGATTTGTTCATTTGGTGAAGTTGAGTCACAAGAGTACAGGAATGTGATTTACATATTCTCTTCCTCTGTTTCCCTCAAATCCTCCTTCATATGCTGGAAGTTCTATTTTTTCACAAGGAACCAAACTCATCTTCTTCATCCCCATCTGGAAACAAGATCAGTCCAGTTGTTCTTTTCATTATAGTTATATTAGTTGTTCTGTTTTTCATATCTGGTCTGCTCCATTTGCTAGTTAGGTTTCTTATCAAACACCCTTCTTCTTCAGCGTCATCTCAATCTAATGGATACCCTGAAATTTCTAGTTCAGATTCTTTGCAAAGACAGTTACAATAGTTATTCCATTTACATGATTCTGGTTTGGATCAAGCATTTATTGATGCATTACTTGTCTTTTTGTACAAAGAGGTTGTTGGTCCTAAAGAGCCCTTTGATTGTGTTGTTTGTTTGTGTAAATTCTCTGATAAGGATAAATTGAGATTGCTTCCTACATGTAGCCATGCTTTCCATAGCAACTGCATTAATACTTGGCTAAGTTTACCTTCCATTCCTTTGGTTTTACCTTTTTTCTTTATGCACAGTTGATTGAGCAAATGAAATGTTTGATTATTTTAAACTTTTATTTTTCTGGTCTTTTATAGGTGGAGATCAAGATAACGAAGGGGATGATGAAAGCAGTGATGAAGACCTTATTACTTGATCTAATTGATTGAAAGATGTAGAAACCTTTTGCTTTAGCTTGACTCTTTTGCTTCTTGACATTTTGAAACTTTTGTTAAGCTACAATAATTTGTTTTAATTTCTATTAGTATGGAACTTGTGCAAACTATTGAAAACTTGTGTTTTGGTATATATATTTTACCTTTATGGATATTGTGATGACTAGGATATTTCAAATTATATATGTGAATCGGCTATATATAATTAGTCGTTTTCTTACGTAATTTGATTTAGAGAATTTTTTTATAAATTGTTGTTGATTTATATATATATATATAATGCTCAGGAAACCTAAACTATTGCAACATGTTAGGAAAAACTGTAGATTCATATAGATTGGTTGCAATAGAAAATAAAAATGTTGCAATATCAATTAAAATCGTTGCCAAAATATTCAAAAAAGTGTTGCCATAAGAACAATCTATTGCAACATACTCTATTGCAACGGTTGCTAACAGTTTCCACAGCCCCTAATGCAACAGTTATAAACCGTTACAACTGTTGTAATATTATAGTCCCTATAGATGGACAGAAAACCGTTGCAATAGAGGTTCCTATAGCAACACTTTCAAGAACCGTGACATTAACTGTTACAATAGAGCTATAGTAACGCGAGCAGATGAGACGGTTGTAAAACCGTTGCTGTAGCGCTATGGCAACGGTTTGTGGTCCTATTGCAACGCATATGAAACTGTTGTTGTAGATCAAAATTCTAGTAGTGGTAGTTCCAACGGGTCTAAGCTGGAAGACATGTTGGCTAAAGTGCTCCAAAAGGTTGAGTCAACTGATGCAGGGGTGAAGGAGATGAAAGGTGATTTCTCCGGTATGAGTCCACTGGTAGACTCTCACACTACCTCCATCAAGCAAATAGAGCAATAGTTGGGGCAACTCTCAACATCACTAAACCAGATGAAGAATGGGTCACTACCAAGTGACACTATTAAGAATCCCAAAAAGGATAGACATTGCATGGCTATCGCCACCAGGAGTGGTAAGATTTTAAATGAACCAATTTCTGCAGGTACTGAGCATGAACATGTGTTTGAGCGAACATGAATAGAGGAGGCTGAGGCAGAACAGGTAGATGATGTGGAAAACGCTCAACTAATAGCAAAAGCAACAGGAGCAAAGGAAAAAGGGAATGAGCGAATTATGCCTCTACAACAGATACCAAGACCACCTCATCCATTCCCTCAAAAGCATAAAAAGAAATTTGAAGATGGAAAATTTGCTAAGTTCATAACCATGGTGAGCAGCTTTCAGTGAACATCCCATTGGTGTAAGCCCTAAAGCAGATGAAAAGATATCCTAAGTTCATAAAGAACTTGGTCATGAAATAAAGAGCTCTAAGTTTTGATTTTACTGACAATGTTCATCATTGCAGTGTTATTGCTACCAGATCTCTGATACAAAAAAAGGTTGATCTAAATGCATTAACCATATCGTCACGCCCTAAGCCTACACCCTGGGCAAGACTGTCACTCGAGAACCTTTTCTAACCCAAATCAAACCCTTGGCTTGGCTAGACTCCCAGCGGAAGACTCTAAGATTTATTACAAGGATCAAATGCATTTATAAAACAACTGCCTCAAATAAAACTCAGAACGTTTAAGGATTAAACATTCAACTAGCCATAGATGGCAACTGAAGTCTTAACATAAGAAATAACAAAGTAAAGACAACTGAACTACTAACTAGCTATGAAGCCTCTATAACAAGGAGGGATGTCGGGACAAGACCCCCGATCATCCGAACAACTAAATTACGAAAACAAATGATAAAAGGAGTCCTCTGCCAGAAAACAAATGATACATCGTCTCGCCCACGCTGCCAGAACTATCCAATACTCTGTCGTCATATAGAACGCCTCAACTAAGTGGATCCACTATTCTATGCTAAAAATCACTAAGGAATCATCTAAAATGTATGATCCTTTCTACCCATGATGGCTACATGGTTTATGGAGACTTGAGTTATTATGAACTCGCGTCCCCGTATCAGTGCTCAATACTACTCCCAAAATATACTCAACTCATATGTTTTAAAAACAAAACTCTTTCTTTGGTTAGAGATAATTACTCAAAAACTAGCTCAAAAGCTCTCTTGGAAAGCAGTGTTTCCTCTGTTGTTTAAATGTGAAAACATTTACTCTTTGGGAATACTTATTTCCCATATAATTTTTTCGAAGACATGAACTTCATTTGTTACTCTTACTTAACTCAAAACTAAAGTCTTAAGACAAGACTAAAACATTTGTAAAGGACTTCTTGGAAAGACTCTATGAACTTTCAAGACTTGGCTCTTAACTGTCCTTGAATTCACATTTATGGATTCTAGGTTATGATTCAAGTTTATGGATGATTTCTAAGTGGTTAGAAGTCATTTATAGTAGTTAGAATCAATAGGAAGTGTTAGTACACTTTAGAAGGACTTAAACGGGCTAAACAATGAAAAACAGGTGGGGGTAGACGACCCGGGCGTGTTCCTGGAGCGCCGCACCATCCAGCCATCTTGGCGCTATAGGAGGCGCCGCGCCAACCCTTCCCCAGGCAAACCCGACAAACTTTTCAACTCGATTTTTGATCTAAATTTGACTAAACTCGATCCATTTTCTCAAATTCTCTTTAAAATAAGATACCCAGAACATATACACAAAAATCTAACTCAAACAATTCAAGAAATCAACACTTTAATCTCAAGAAACTACTCAATTTCAACCCAAATTCAAGAATGAAAGCAATTCAAGAACACCCATCAAGAACATTCAAACTTCCAATCTTTTTAGAACGAATTCCTATTGAATTAAACATGTTTGGCACGTGGGGGAACGAACCCAATGTTATGAAAATCCCACATACCTCGTAGGATTAAATCCTTGATGAAATTAGAACTCAATTCCTTATGAAGACGACGCAATCTTGATTTTTACTATTTTCTTATATCTTGAGCTTTTCTGTAACGACCCGAGAGCACCCCCTAGTCGTTGCATGCGTATTCGACCTCTTGGAGGTCTTATACAAGCCTTACCATTCATTCATCGCATAGATCATAAAAATCACAAAGAATTTAAACTTTTATTCCACAAGACTTCAAGAGTCATCAACATTTGAAAACATCAATACGCAAGCGGAACTACTAAGTCTCTTTAGCCAATCTTAGACAAGAACTTAAAACGTACTAACGGACACGACCCTTTACAATATGAAATGAAACTTAAGTGTATATCACAATGACAAAGAAACTTCTAAACATAGTCCTTGAATCTTGAGGACATACCAAAGACTTGGAAGAGTAAAGCAATCCAAGCAACTCCAAAGCACAATCTCCTCCTAGTTACCACAACCTACACTTGTAGTAAAATAGAAGAAAGGGGTTAGTACAACACACGTACTAAGTATAAGGATATGCAAAACATGCTAAAAAGGACATTTGTTTGGAAGATATGCTTTCATGCAATTTTGATAAAATCTCATGAACATCAACATAATAGGCACCTTACAAGCCACAACCAACTATACAAAGTTGCTTCACAATACATCATAAACATACATAACCCATTTACCTTTACCTTCTTGCCTTGGATCTCCACCTTAAGTAACCCTTAAGTAATACCTTTGTGCAATGTATGAGCAACGTCCCGTACCATCACCCACACTAAGGCACCACCTTAAGGTCACACAAAGTGCACTTACCATGCATACCTCAACCTTCATCAATTAATCACATAAGACATATACGCACATAAGCCAACAAGTCACTTCATAAGACTAGAACACTCATCGAATGTCATCCCAAGACTCACCTAAGTAAGACATGGTGAGGCAGCCCATACTACCTCTCCATACCACAGCGAAGTGATCCTTAAGGCTACACAAGACAAGCTCCATTCACATCTCAACATAATTCGTTCATTCAACTTAATGCATTTAGACAACTTCATTAACTAATGGCATAAGATCATCACATACATTCAATTCAACATAAGCACTTACATTCAATTCATTATGACTCACGTTCACATTAGCATGCTCAAAGACCAACGCTTTCATTAATTAGCCCAATAAGACTCATTCATTCGTTTTCTTTACTAAGACACACCAAGTTATCCCTTAAATGTCTAGATGTGCAATGTCGAGATGATATCCCATTCCACCACCTATCCTAAGTAGTACACCCTTAAGAGACCCTAGTTCATTCATTCATCAATGTGGGGGGAGAGCCTTAACCGACATAGACCATGGAGCTTGACATGGAATCCCGGTAATACCCTTACCGGATGAGGGATCCCCACTTGCCTAAGGTAGGGCCATTCTTTTAGCCTTTACGTGGTAGAGACCACTAGCTAGTCCTATGTGGGCACATAGTTAAGGGATAGAAGGATTGCTTCTAAGTGCCCACATCTCAACTAACGACGGGGCACCCATCTTAAGGGTTGCTACTAAATACTCACATCTCAACTAACGACGGAGAATTCACCCATCTTCATATCCTCTGGGTGCTAAATATTACTCCCCCACGGAGTTAGGACATTCATTTCATTAATTCATTTAGGGATGAGGATTGCTACTAAGTACTCTCATCTCAACTCACGAAGGAGTACCCATCCTAGCCCAACATTCATTCATTTAGGGTTAAGGATTGCTACTAAGTATTCTCATCTCTACTCAAGAAGGAATACGCATCCTAACCCTCATTCATTCTTTAAGGAAGCTCTTGGATTCAAAGATGAGAAAACCTTTCATGTAGGAACCCCATTCATTAAAATGAGTACTTTATGAGACTATCCTTACAATAGACCCAACTTTCATTCATTCTTCACTAGGTGTGAGAAGAAGTAAGCATAGTCTACCTTAACCTCACCTTCATTATAGGTCATTCAAAGAAGACAACAACCAAGCATACACATAAAGTCTCTACACAAGGTCACCTTTCATGCTCTTAGACCATACCCAAATTCACATCATATCACTTTACCTTCACATAAATCAACATTACTCAAAACAACAATCTTCCAACTTTGCCTACAATGCCATGATCAGAACATGCTTAATAAAGTAAACACCTCCCCACTATCAAAGGGATCAACCACACACTTCCAACATCTACAACATATATATAACATACTAGAATCAATAATCTATTCACAACTTCATCATCATCATAAACCTTAGGTCACAATTGCCCATTCAAGGCCAACATCCAATATAACACAATTGACCATCAATTCCTAATAACTCAATATATAACAATACATAAATCAATAGCCCATAACAATCTACACATTAATATCACATTATTAGCTCAAAATCAATAGACCCACTTTAGACCCAAAATTAAGGTTTCAAGATATGCAAGGGTTCATGGAGTTTCTGATCTTAAAACCATCAATATTAATATAAATCATCATTTGAAATACTTTCATGCAAGAACCCAAACTTAGAATTGAAATAGGGGTTTTTAGTGTTTTTGGAAAACATTGAAATCACTTTGATATGGCTCTTTGATTGAAAGGAGAATCAAAGATAAAATCCCCATACCTTTGTGATTGATTTTCCTTAGGAATTTGAAGAGAAATCAGTAGGAACCCATCCCTTAGCTTGTAACTTCATCAATGGCTTCCATTGAGTTCTAGAGAGAATTTATTTGAGAGGAAAGGTTCAATGTAGAAATAATGAGGTCTAATTATAGGTTTTGGGGTTTTAACCTATTAAAATACCCTAGAATAGGTAGAATAACCGTGTATAATAATTCCCCAAAGTACCCAAACTACCCCTGACTTAGTTGGACCATTTTAAACAAGTCAAACTTGAGTTTTATTTTCACAGATTTCGTCGGGAAACAAGTCCGCGACGCGGAGGTGTTCCCACAAGTTTTCCGAAAATTAAATTTCGAGACAGAAGAGTCTGCGACACATCCGCGATGCGAACCAAATAATGGGCCTATGGTGGAGCTAGTCCGCGACGCCGACTTGCTCCCTCCATGAGCATTTTTGAGCAGCCTTGGCAGCTTGCTCGGTCAAGGGTTGGGGTCCTCCTCGGGGACCTTTAGGGTGGTCCCGGGGAGTCGTACCCGAATGTTTTGACCCTAAAAACATTTATTAAGACACTAGGGTCACCTCCACTTATTTTAGACTCCAAAAAACACATAAAAACATGCAAGACACACTAAAACACACTAGCATGCAAACAACTAGTTTCCGAACGTCTTGAACGTCTCTTTGACGTTTGACTTCCAAACTATTTAAAACTGACCTATGAACTCATTTTCAAACATTTATACAAGTTTATGAACTACTAACACGCATGTGAAGCTCTAATTATCCTATTTCATTTTGAGGGACGTTACATTTTCTCTCTAAAGCCCTAGCGTGAATTTTTCAATTGTGCAAACTTAACCAATTCAGTTTTGACCCTAATTAATTCACGAAAAACAAATGAAATAAAGTGGGTATGGAAAATACCAAAAAACCCCTTAAAAATCCGGATTAGACTTTCCTTATTTGAACAGCCCAACTTCAAATGGGCCTATCTCACTCATACAAACTTGATATTGAGCAAACTCGGTGGCGTTAGAAAGATAATTCCAAGATATTTCCTACGGTATATTGAAGAACACCTAACTCATCTTGGGTTAGGAGTTATGGTCGTTTTAAGTTGACCAAAAACTCAAACTTAACATAACTTAACCAATTTTCCAGATTTTTCATTCTTTCCCAAAATGATTCTTTCTAAATCTAGCTCTTTCTAGCTCTTTCAATTAGCGAGGTGTTAAAATATCTCCCTCATGGGAACATTCATCCTCGAATGCGATTACTCTTATTAGGCTAAGGGTGTAACATTTAACATTCAACTCAAATACCCAACATGCAAATCTAACACATCAAGTATATACATTGAAGAGTACTAAGAAGAGAATTAGTACCTTGATCTGGAATTTTTCCAGGCTCAAAGAGATGTGGATATCTCTTCTTCATCTCCTCTTCAGCTTCCCAAGTAGCTTCTTCAACAAACTGATTCCTCCAAAGGACTTTGACTGATGCTACTTCCTTGGTCCTCAATTTGTGAACTTGGCGATCTAGGATTTGAACAGGAATATCTTCTTAAGACAAGTTATCCTTGATACCAATACCTTCAGTTGGTATGATAAGTGAAGGATCTCCCATGCACTTCTTTAACATGGAAATATGAAATATTGGATGAACCGCTGCTAACTCTTGAGGTAGCTCTAACTCATAAGATAAATTGCCAACCCTCTTGGATATTCTGTAAGGGCCAATACATCGGGGACTAAGCTTCCCCTTCTCACCAAATCTCATAACACCCTTTATGGGTGAAACATTCAAGTATACCCAATCATCTACTTCGAACTCTAACTCCCTTCTCCTAATATCAATGTAGGATTTCTAAGAACTTTGCGCTGTTTTCAAACTCTCTTGAATGACTTTAACTTTGTCCATAGCTGGATGAACCAAGTTTGGTCCTATCGACCCTGCTTCACCAACTTCAAACCATCCAATAGGAGATCTACATCTTCTCCCATAAAGAGCTTCACAGGGAGCCATCTGGATGCTAGAGTGGTAACTATTGTTGTAAGAGAACTCAATAAGAGGAAGGTGATCATCTCAATTACCGCTGAAATCAATCACACAGGCCCTCAACATATCCTCTAAAATTTGAATAATGCGCTCTGCTTGACCATCTGTCTGAGGATGAAAAATAGTACTTAGGTGCACCTTTGAACCCAAGCCTTTTTGAAAAGCTTTACAGAACTGTGTAGTAAATTGTGCAACTCTATCTTAAATAATCGAAACCAACACCCCATGAAGTGTAACTATGTAACACCCCAGAAATTTGTAGGTTAAACTAGATCCTAAACGTATGGTTAAAAATCATAAAAGGAATCCCTGAAGTTTTAGTAAGTCATTTAAGGTTAAAATAAGGTAGTAGGAGTCTAGACCAAGGGGAAAGTGCCAAGGAAAAGGGGCCAAGACAAGGTCAAAGGCTAAAGTCCAAGGCTGCCCTAGCTAAGAGCTACTACCATAACCTTCACGAGGGGGACCACGACTCGTGGTCCACTCCACGACTCATGAAGGTGGTCGTTAAACTCCCTTGGTTTCATGGAAATTGGGACACTTTGGGGTAGCTACTACCTAAGGGACCACGGGCCGTGCTCCCCTTGAAGAGGCGTAAAGGTGCTCGTGAGAGTGACTTGGTCAAAGAAGCCTTGAGTTCCAAAAAGGCTAGCTACTGCCTCCTACTTCACGAGTAGGACTACGGGCCATGGTCCACTTCACGGCTCATGAAGGTGCTTGTGAGAGTGCCTTAGGCTATGGAACCTTGAGCTCCAACAGGTAACTACTGCCTTGACTCCACGAGCAGGACCACGGGTCTTGGTCCTCACCACGGTTCATGGAGTGGATCGTGAGGCCTGGACGGGGTCAATTAATGAGGGTCTTTTAAGTCATTTCCTATTTTAGTCCAATTAATGTGGGGTGTTTTGGGTATTTTAAGGGGAAGTTTATATATGGTTTTGAAGTCAAACTTCACAAGACTTGTTCATTATTCACAAATACCCAATTGAAATAAAAAACTCCCTCCACTCTCAAAAATTCTTTCTCTAGACTCAAGGTAAAAGAAAAACCCATTGGAGCTAGGGTTGTAGATTCTCAAGGTTCTTCCCCAAACTTCTTGGAGATTCTCAATTGAGGTATGGATGCTTTTCATCCTTGGGTAGCTATCACCCAAGGAGCCCCTTCAAATTGTGTTTTCAAGATTCCAAATCCCCCCAATTCTAGGGTTTTCAAGGTATTCTTTCCAAAACGTTTGTATTGTTTAATTATGATTGTTTATGGTTGGTTATGGTGAATTGTGAATAGGTTGATGGAGTACTGATGTGTTACAATAAAAGTCCCCATAGACCCATGTTTCCCCATATAAATAGATATTGAATTGATGTAGTGGGTTGGTTGATATTATGAATATGTAAATTGAATATGGTTATGTTAATTAAGCTATTGAATCATGTAATTATTCCTATATTATGAAGTAATTATATATGGTTGGGTTGATTGTGATTCAAGACCCTTGAAGGGTAAAGGTATGAGGGCTTGTACCTCTTTATGAGAATTTTGTATGAGATTGATTTACTTGGATAGTAATGATCTTATATCTATTGTGTAGTTGTGGAATTGATGCAAGATCTATATTTCCTATAACCTATACACTTGGTTATGCATGATATGTATGTTTGTCTATGATAGGCTTGTTGTGTTGATTGAAATGCCATTCTCATGAGCACAGTACGAATACGTTGTGAAAGGTTTACTCACATGTTGATGATTCTAAGGTGAAAGGGCATTCTCACTTAAGGAATCAATGAGCTATTATGATGATATGTTGACATGAGTGCCTAGTGCATTCTCTTATGAACATGTACTTCAGTAAAGACTTAATATGACTTTCTAAGGGAATTATGGTTAGCACCAAGTGGATATGAGTATGTGATGGGTTCTTTCACGCTAGTAGTGGGTTCCCAATACGGTGTCTCATGAGATGGAAACTTCCACATTAGTAGTTAGGGTTTCTAGAAGCATTCTCTATATCCCATAACTGTGTGCCCACATAGGTCTTAGCTATTGAATCCACCTACAAGCTAAAATGTATGTTCTACCGTAGGCAAGTAGGACACCTCTTTTTGGTGTGGGGGTAGAACACCGGATTCCATGTAGCTCACATGGTCTATGTTATGCTATTCTTCCCTATATGATGTGAATATGAACTATGGTAATAACATGAACTTTAATTATGGCTTCTTAAGGGGTACTACTTAGTGTGAGTGGGGGTATTAGACTTCACTTATGCATTGCACAAGTAGACTCTAATAGAGGTTCTTTTATGTTATGGTGGCTTATGGATTATGCATGAAAGATATGTATGAATGTTAAAGTTGAATTCACTTGTTGTAACTTATGAACATGTGTGAATCTTTACTTGTGTATGTTGACTATGAGTAAGGCAAAGTAACATATGTATGGTGTTGGTAGCCTAAGGGTGATACTTAGCATTTGGCGAGGTTATGGAACTTTACATTTGTATTGCACTAGTGTGGCTTTGGGTTGCTTGTGTGATTGGTTTGGCTTATGTTTCTTCCTAAATCTGCATAGTGACTTGGTAAAGGCACGATTTCAACTAAATGTCCCTTTAATGAATGTTTTAAGGATTTTGTGCATGGTGTCCATACTTAGTATATTATTTGTGCTAACTCATATTTTCTACATTCTATGAGTGTAGGTTCCATCTGTTGATACATTCTACTTTCTTAAAGAGAAGCTTGGGTCGACAAATTCCTAGGCTTGGTGAGTCCTCAAGTTCGAGGACAAGATGTTATTGATTTTAGCTTCTAGTTTACCTTCTACATTCTAGACTATATTTTATTTCCCATTTTTTGGAGACTTAATTGATGTAAAGGGCTTTGACCCTATTTGTACTCTTATGTTCTCTACATGGTGATTGAGACAAGTCTAGATTCTTATTTTCACTCTATGAAAATAAGTTGACTTCTATTGTAAATGTTTTAAATTTTCCGCATTCATTCTATGTCTTTATGTTATGATTATGCTAATGGATTGAATGAGATCCTTTCGGGGTCAAGTACTCCATGTTACTTCTAGGAGGCTAACCCCGGGTCGTGACAAACATGGTAATCAGAGCACAAGGTTATAGAATGATTCTAGGATGATTTCTCATGAATCACATCTAGTTGAGTCTTGTTCATAAGTGTGAAGTGCGCCACACTTATGAATGAGAGGCTATAAGATGTTTAGGAACTTTCACTTCTTTCATTACTCTTTAGTCGTGCTTGGAGTCCTAACTCTATGAAGTCCTCTCTTAATCCTTCTCTTGTGATTATAGGCAATGAATACAAGAAGAGGGAATGCAAGGAGGGTGCAAGAGGAGAATGTCAATGAGGGAGTTCCTCCCCAAGCTTCTCAAGATCCTCTAGCTCCAAATGAAGATGGGCCTATGACCAATGTGGAGATAAGAACGGCCCTCCAAACATTGACTTATGCTTTAACAACTCAAGTCACTAGGGATTTTAGAGTTCAAGTGAACCCCAATGCAAGTACAACCTCTTCAAGGATTAGGGATTTCAGAAGAATGAATCCCCCTACATTCTATGGCTCCAAAGTGGATGAAGACTCACAAGGTTTTATTGATGAAGTGTTTAAGGTGCTTGATTCTATGGGTGTGTGTCCACGAGAGAAGGTAGAACTAGCCGCCTACCAATTGAAAGATGTGGCTCAAGTATGGTATGAGCAATGGAAGGATGCGAGAACCGTGGGAGCGGGCCCAATTGATTGGGGAGTGTTCAAGTCGGCCTTCCTTGATAGGTTTTCTCAGTAGAGTTGAGGGAGAGGAAGATGCAACAATTAATCAACCTTCACCAAGGAGGTATGAGTGTGAAGGAATATGGCCTTAAGTGCACCCACATGTCTAAATATGCTCCAATCTTAGTGGCGGACTCTAGGGCCAAGATGAACAAATTTGTTATGGGGATATCCGACTTGGTAGTGAATGAATGTCGTTCGACAATGATCATCTCAAGTATGAATATTTCACGTCTTATGGTTCATGCCAAACAAATTAAGGAACAAAAGCTCAAACAAGTGAATAGAAAAGTAAAAAAGGCAAGGACCGATGATGGGAATTCTTCCAAGGGTAAGTTTAAGGTTTAAGTTAAACCAAAGTTCAAGAAGAGGTTTTCCAACCAAGCCTCATCTAGCACTCCAAGGGTAAACAAATATAGGGTGTCTAACCCTAAGCCACAAGGAAGTAATAATGGTAGCTCTTATGTTGAAAGACATAGTTGTGCAAAGTGTGGCAAGAAGCATAAAAACAAGTGCCTAGTAGGAACGGATGGTTGCTTTAGTTGTGGGAAGATAGATCATATGAAGAGAGATTGTCCCATGCTAAGGGCCCAAGGAAGAGAGGGCACGCAAGTCCCTCCAAGTGGCTAGAATTCTGATGCACCCAAGAAGAATCGTTTCTATGCTCTTCAATCTCGAGTTGACCAAGAGAGCTCACCGGATGTTGTTATGGGTATGTGTCAAGTCTTTTCCATTGATGTTTATGCATTATTATACCCCGGTGCCACTTTATCTTTTGTTACACCCTTTGTGGCTATGAAATTTGAAGTGTTCCCCGAAGAGTTACTAGAACCTTTTTCAGTGTCTACCCTAGTTGGTGACTCGGTTGTAGCAAAAAGAGTCTATAGGAGTTATCCTATTTCTTTGTCTGATAAATTCACTTTTGTTAATTTGGCAGAATTAGACATGCTTGATTTTGATGTAATTTTGGGCATGGATTGGTTGCATGCATGTTATGCTTCAATAGATTGTAGGACCTGTGTGGTCAAATTTAAATTTCCAAAAGACCCAATTTTAGAGTGGAAAGGGGGGAATTCTATTCCTAGAGGTCAATTCATTTTATGTCTAAAAGATAGAAAAATGATCTCCAAGGGATCCATGTATCATATTGTTAGGGTTATGGATGTCGAGTCCAAGGTCTCTTCTTTAGAGTCGGTCCCCGTGGTGAGTGAGTTTCTGGAAGTCTTTCTTGATGAATTGCTCGGCATTCCTCCCGAATGGGAAATAGACTTTGGCATTGACCTTTTGACGGATACACAACCCATATCTATCCCTCCCTACAAATGGCTCCGGCTGAATTGAAAGAGTTGAAGGAGCAACTTAAGGACTTGTTAGACAAGGGTTTTATCCAACCAAGCATATCTCCATGGAGTTCTCCGGTATTGTTTGTGAAGAAGAAAGATGGGTCCCTTAAGATGAGTATTGATTACTGCCAATTCAACAAGGTCACTATAAAGAATAAGTATCCACTTCCTAGGATTGACGATTTGTTTGATCAACTCCAAAGAGCTACCTTTTTCTCCAAAATAGATCTTCATTCAGGTTACCATCAACTAAGGGTAAGATGATGTAATATTCCCAAGACGACCTTTAGGACCCGGTATGGTCACTACAAATTTGTGGTTATATCTTTTGGGTTAACAAATGCCCCGGTGGCATTCATGGACCTAATGAATAGGGTATTTAGGCAATATCTTGATTCATTTGTGATCATTTTTATTGACGATATTTTGATCTATTCGAGAAGTGAGGGTGAACATATGGATCATTTGAGGATTGTGTTGCAAGTCCTTAAACACCACCAATTGTATGCTAAGTTTAGTAAGTGTGAGTTTTGGCTAAGGTCAGTTGCTTTCCTTACTCATATTGTGTCGGGTATGGGTATCGAGGTAGATCCTAAGAAGATGGATGCGGTCAAGAGTTGGCCTAGACCTCTATCTCCTACCAATATTAAAAGCTTCTTGGGTTTGGCCGGTTTCTATAGGAGATTTTTTAAGGGTTTTTCCTCCATTTCTTCTCTGTTGATGGCTTTGACTCAAAAGAAAGCTAAGTTTGTGTGGTTGGAGGCTTATGAGAAAACTTTCCAAGAATTGTAAGATAGACTTACATCTACTCCAGTGTTGACCTTACTGGAGGGTACCGATGGGTTTGTGGTATATTGTGACGCTTGTCGAGTGTGTTTGGGATGTGTCCTTATGCAACGAGGTAAAGTGATTGCCTATGGTTCAAGGCAACTCAAGGTCCATGAGAAGAATTATCCGACTCATGATCTTGAATTAGCGGCGGTAGTGTTTGCTTTGAAAATATGGAGACATTACTTATATGGAGTCCATGTAGATGTGTTTAGCCAAAAATACTTGAATCTCCAACAAAGAAGGTAGTTAGAGCTTTTGAAGGATTATGACATGAGTGTCCTTTACCACCCCGGCAAAGCTAATGTAGTTGCGGATGCCCTAAGTAGATTGTCCATGGGTAGTGTGGCTCATGTAAAGGATGAGAAGAAAGAATTGGTTCGCGATGTGCATAGGTTGGCCCGGTTAGGTGTCCAACTAGTGGATTCCACTAAGGGTGGATTCATGGTCCATCATAGTTCCGAATATTCCTTTGTGGTTGATGTGAAGTCTAAGCAACACCTTCATCCCATACTAATGGAGTTGAAAGAATCGGTTCTCAATAAGTCCGTTGAGGCTTTCTCCCAAGGGGGAGATGGGGTGCTTAGGTACCAAGGTAGATTATGTGTTCCGGATGTTGATAGCTTAAGGGAGAAAATTTTAGAAAAGGCTCATGGTTCGCGGTATTCTATTCATCCGGGAGCCACCAAGATGTACCGTAACCTACGGGAAGTCTATTGGTGGAATGGTATGAATAAGGATATAACGGATTTTGTAGCCAACTGTCCGAATTTCCAAGAAGTTAAGCCGAGCATCAAAGGCCAGGAGGGTTGTCCCATAATATAGATATTCCCACTTGGAAGTGGGAGGATGTGAATATGGATTTTATTGTGGGGTTGCCTCGTACTCGAAGGCAACATGATTCTATTTGGGTCATTGTTGATAGGATGACAAAATCAGCCCAATGTATTCCCGTCAAGACTTCATTTTCGGTGGAAGACTATGCCAAGTTGTACATCAATGAGATAGTGAAGTTGCATAAGGTCCCCTCATCTATCATTTCAGATCAGGGTACTCAATTTACTTCACATTTTTGGAAGGAATTCCAAAAGGGACTAGGTACCAATGTTAAACTTAGTACCACTTTCCACCCTCAAATGGATGGTCAAGAAGAACGCACCATTCAAACCTTAGAGGACATGTTGAGGGCATGTGTGATAGATTTCAAGGGTAGTTGGGACGACCATCTCCCATTGATTGAGTTTGCCTACAACAATAGTTACCACACAAGCATTGCCATGGCTACGTTTGAAGCCCTTTATGGTAGGAGGTGTAGGTCTCCGGTTGGTTGGTTTGAAGTAGGTGAGTTTGCTCTAATTGGTGCCGAACTAGTTTATGAGGCCATTGAAATAGTTCGACTCATTAGAGAGAGGTTGAAGACTGCCCAAAGTCGGCAAAAGTCATATGCTGATGTTAGAAAGAGGGATCTTGAATTTGAGGTTGGTGATTGGGTCTACTTGAAAATCTCACCTATGAAGGGTGTGATGAGGTTTGGTAAAAAGGGGAAGCTTAGTCCCCGGTATGTGGGCCCTTATCAAATTTTGAAGCGTATTGGGAAAGTTTCCTATGAATTAGACTTGCCAAATGAATTGTCTCCAGTCCACCCGGTATTTCATGTTTCCATGCTTAAGAAGTGCATTGGTGATCCGGTATCCATCGGAGTTGATGAGAACCTTTCTTATGAAGAGATCCTGGTGGAAATTTTGGACCGGCTAGTTAAGAGGTTAAGAAACAAAAAGGTAGTTTCCGTTAAAGTCTTATGGAGGAATCACTTAGTTGAGGGTGCTACATGGGAGGCCGAGGCCGATATGAAGTCTCGTTATCCTCATTTTTTTGCTTCTACTCCTATCCAAACTTGAGGTAAGTAATTTTCTTGAGTTTGGTGTTTTTGGAAGTCATTTGTGCTATAAGTGTTCTTTGTGATTTTCTTATGATATGCATGTCCTTGTGAGAATTCATGTTTAGAATATCTTGAGTTTTCAGGATTTATATGTCCCTCACGTTGAATTGCATTTTAGTATGATAGTTGCATATGTGACTTCATGAGATGATTTAATGGACATTCTTAGTTATGTTGTGATGAAATGGCATGTTGGCTTAATATTGTGTGTTGAGCTTGGTTGAGTTGGAGAAGGTAGTTCCTCCCATGTTTATATGAAATAATAAATTTTGGTGCATAATGAGGTTGTAGATGTAGTTCCTACTTCTTTGTGTTGCATTGAGTTTATTGATATGGAGCTGATGTTTCCTCTGATAAGTTGTGCATTTTGTTAGGCTACATGCATGATGGGCTGCTAGTCTTGAGTCTTTAATTCTGTAGGGTGTCTAAATCATCATTCGAAGCGAATGTTCCCAAGAGGGAGATAATGTAACACCCCGAAAATTTGTAGGTTAAACTAGAGCCTAAACATAAGGTTAAAAATCATAAAAGGACTCCCCGAAGTTTTAGTAAGTCATTTAAGGTTAAAATAAGGTAATTGAAGTCTAGACCAAGGGGGAAGTGCCAAGGAAAGGGGGCCAATAGCCAAGGCTGCCCCTAGCTAGGAGCTACTGCCATAACCTTTACGAGGGGGACCACGACTGGTGGTCCACTCCACGACTCATGAAGGTGGTCGTGAAACTCCATTGGTTTCATGGAAATTGGGACACTTTGGGGGAGATACTAATTAAGGGACCACGGGCACCACCACGGGCCGTGGTCCCCTTGACTAGGTGTAAAGGTGCTCGTGAAAGTGCCTTGGTCGAAGGAGCCTTCAGCTCCAAAAGGCTAGTTACTGCCTCCCACTCCACGAGCAGGACCACAGGGCGTGGTCACTTCAAATCTCGTGAAGGTGCTCATGATAGTACCTTAGGCGATGGATCCTTGAGCTCCAAAATTATAGCTACTTCCTCAACTGCACGGGAAGGACCACGAGTTGTGGTCCTCACCATGGCTCGTGGAGTGGGTCGTGAGGCCTGGACGGGGTCAATTAATGAGGGTCTTTTAAGTCATTTTCTATTTTAGTCCAATTAATGTTGGGGTGTTTTGGGTATTTTAAGGGGAAGTTTATTATGGATTTTAAGTCAAACTTCACAAGACTTGGTCATTATTCACAAACACCCAATTGAAAAAAAAAACTCCCTTGTCTCTCAAAAATTCTCTCTAGACTTAAGGAAGAAGAAGAAACCATTGGATCTAGGGTTGTAGATTCTCAAGGTTCTTCCCCAAACTTCTTGGAGATTCTTAATTGAGGTATGGATGCTTTTCATCCTTGGGTAGCTATCACCCAAGGAGCCTCTTCAAATTGTGCTTTCTGGATTCCAAATCCCCTAATTCTAAGGTTTTCAACCTATACCATGGGTCTTCTTTTCATAACAACTATCCATTCAGCACAAATGCATACATTTGTATCTCACCATCCCACAACATTCTACTAAGTCTACTTGTGCAATGTGGAAGTGAAGTCTCATACCCCCACTCCTACTAAGTAAACTCACCAGGAAGTCATAGTATAGTTTATGTCTCATTCATTATCTTTCATTCAGGGAAAACTAGCCATAACAAACATAAACCATGTGAGTTACATGGAATCCGGTGTCGTGTAACCCCATACCGAAAGAAGGTGTCCTACTTTCCTAAGGTAGAACTAAATGTGTTAGCTTCTAGGTGGATCCACTAGCTAAGTCCTATGTTGGCATACCGTTATGGGATAGGGAGATTTATTCTAGAAACCCTACCTCTTGCATTGGCAGAGGAGCTTCCATCTCATGAGTTTACTTTAGATGACCCTGCCTATTGCATTGACAGAAGGGCCTTTACCTCATTGTCCATATCCACTCGATACTAAGCATTATCTCCCAATTTATACATAATTAATCTTGAATGGTATTTACATGTGTGAAGGAGTGCTCTACCATATCCACTTGATACTAAGCATTTTCTCCCAATCCTTCCCCAAGATTATATGAAAATCAAACATGTATAATTCAACCAAATCTACCAAAGTGACTTTATGAGACAAATAAATAGGATAACTCATATATACTCTTTTAGCTACAACCGAGTCACCAATCGGGGTAGAAACCAAAAAAGGCTCTATCAGGGTTTCGGGGAGTACATCAAATTTCATAGCCACAAAGGTTGTAACAAAAGATAAAGTGGCACCGGGGTCTAGTAATGCATAAACATCAATGGAAAAGAGTTACAACATACCCGTTACAACATCCGGGGAGCTCTCTTGGTCACCTCTTGATTGAAGAGCGTAGAAGTGATTCTTCTTAGGAGCATCGGAATTGGAACCAGCAGGAGGAGCTTGATTTCCCTCTCTTCCCTTGGTTGTACGAGTTGGACAATCTTTCAATTGATGCCCACTTTTTCCACATCCATAGCACACACCCATACCGGCAAGACATTTCCTCTCGTGCTTCTTACCACACTTGGCACATGTAGGCCTCTCCATGGAATATCCACTCCTATTGCCTCTTTAAGGCTTAGGGTTAGACACCATATATTTGTTGGTCTTAGGAGCATTAAAGGAGCTTTGGTTGGAAAACCTCTTCTTGAAACTTGGTCCACTTTGACCTTCAAACTTACCCTTAGAAGAATTACCATCATCGGTCCTTGGCCTTTTTACCTCTTGATTCTTCTTCCTAAGCCTTGTTTTCTCAACTTGTTGAGCATATACCATCAACCGTGAAATATCCATGTTGTCATGGAGCATTGCCGCTCGGCACTCTTTTTTAATAGCATCGGAAACACCGGTGACAAAGCGACTCATCTCATCTCTTGGGTTCTACACCAAAGATGGGGCATATTTGGACAACTTAGTGAATTTCAAGGAGTATTCTTGGATACTCATGCCTCCTTGGTGAAGGTTGATAAATTCCTCTACTTTTACTTCCTTTTTTTCCCGTGGAAAGAACCTACCAAGGAATGCATTCTTGAACACTTCCCAACCAATGGGATCCGCTCTTATAGCCCTATTATCCTTCCATTGGGTGTACCATACTTGGGCCACATCCTTCAATTGATACCCGGCTAGTTCGGCTTTCTCAATATAAGTCACTCCCATAGCATCCACTATTTTGTAGACCTCTTCCAAAAACTCTCGTGGGTCTTCATTCACTTAAAAGCCAAAGAACATAGGAGGGTTCATTTGAGTAAAGTCTCTTAGCCTTGAAGCCATGGCGCTCACATTAGGATTCACTCGGGGCCCAACATCCTTATTTTCTTGAACCATTATAATTGAGCTTGAGTGGTGATGACTTGAGTTTGAACCGTCATAAGTTGAGTCAAGGTTTGGAGAACCGCCCTTATCTCCACATTAGTCATAGCCCCTTCATAATTAGGAATTTGAGGGTCTTGTGGAGCTTGGGGAGGAACTCCCCTCATTCAGATTCTCCTCTTGTGCCCTCCTTGCATTACCTCTTCTTGTATTCATTGCCTATAATCACAAGAGAAAGGTTAGGAGAAAGGACTTCATAGAGTTAGGACTCCAAAGCACGACTAAAGACACTACAAGAAAAAAAGCCTCTAAGGAAGGGAAATCTGGTCCCTAAATGTCCATATCCAGTCCCAAATTGTCTTTTGGGACGGGAAAAGGCTGGTCGCCACCCGTCATAATAGCTATCTTCGCTAAAAGTTAATTGTGACGGGATTCTTCAGCCGGTCGTTACATGAAATTAGGGACGGAAACAAAACCGGTCGCTAAAGAACATTTAGAGACTATATTTGTCGTCCCAAATAGATGATTTTCATCTTTGAAAAATAGCATTTTCTGGTCGTTAAATCTCTGAATAGTAGATTAACCTTTAGAGACGAATAATAATTTTGGTCTCTAGTTGACCATCAGTGGTTCAAGAGTTTCATACATGTATTCAAATCCATTGGATTCCAAAAGAAATATTAAACAATATCATGGTTTCATACATATAATTATGTTTAAAATATGGATTAACATCTCATGGATGACTAAGATACAAGTCACTATACTGTTTACACAACCTCTGAACAAAAGTGTGTACATCCATAACAAAAAATACAAATTCTGATCTATTAGTCCTTGAAAAATGATCACGAACTTATCAGCTTGCTTTATGACTTCAAAAGCTATTGCTTGACTTCTAAACTCAAATCTCCAAAACCTGCAATAGACACAATTTATGCAGTAAAAAAACTACAAAGATGAACTACCAGAAAATTAGTTAAATAATGAATTATGTGTAATAGTAACTCAAGCATTGGAGTGTCAAATCTACCATGTTTAATTATATGCATCTTCAATGCTCTTCTCTCAATCGCTCTTTGGTATTCGGAAGTGGAAAGCGAACTGCTGGCTGTGGCCGAAAAGAGAGGTTCTGTCTTTCTTCATCCAAGTAAGAAAAAGATGGGACGCTCGCAGACCGGAAGGAAGAGAATTATTAGAACTCTCGTCCGCCCCTCTCCTTACAGTCAAGTGGCTGAACGCCCCTCTCTTTACCCTCTGTAGTTGAACTTTCTTACTTATGCGATGAGGAGCTTACTTAGTATTGAAATCGAGTTGGCAGAAAGTACCGAAAGTCGGCTGTTTGAAACAACAACAGAAAGGAGGTTGCAAAAGTATATTCAATAATAAATTAGAATGTCAACCAAATAATGATAAGTAGAAGTTAACATTTAACATTCTATACAAACTAGACACATTATATAAATTAAGAAAAAATCTTAATAAACTAGTCCTTAGACACTAAAAAACATAAACTTAAATTTAACATGGTTTTGTCAAAATAAACCCAAATTTAGGTCTATGTGATCAAGCAGTTACACTTAAGTTATAAACTATATCAAATGTACACTATATGAAAAAGCTTCTTATAATACTGGACTAAATCTCAAAATCCAACCATAAAACACAATAATTTTTTAAGATGCACGACTAAACTCCAGAGCCAAACTTAATACATATTCAACAACATGTTGATTTTCATTAACTAGCTTGCACAAATCAAGAAACTTCATCGAAAACTAGAAATTCTGGAAAAAATAGTTTCCTAAGATATTGTTTTTGTTCTATTTATGCTAGCTATTGGATTCAGCAACACGAAAATGTGGTTCATACACTGGACAAATTAGTCATAAGAATTATAAATTATGTAAGAAAGCTGAAACTACAATATTAAGAGAATATAGTGATGTGACGTAGATGGAGTCTTATATGTGTATCATACAAGTAAAAAAACAACTAAGATAGACAACTAGTTTTCTAAAAAAGTTTTGATTATTAGAAACTTCAAATGAGTGGGTAACTAAAAGGGCGTAAGAACGAATATGATGTACACCAATAACCATTAATAGCAGCCGAAAAGAGGAGCAGAGGACATGGTAATAGAAGCCAACCCATACAAATATAGTAGAATAGGATAGTTGGTCACCTGTATAGTGCTAGTCTTGTGTGCAAGTCATTTTATTGTTTTAGATCCAACAATAGGGTAGCCCACTTACAAAAAAAAAATATAAGTTATAGTCGTAGAAACTGTGTAGTAGAACAATATTAATAAAAAATAATGAAGTTACACAAGGAAGATAAATTATTTTCAACAACAAATATAATACCGATGTCCTAAACTAATGTTAATAGCAAGAAAAAATATTGACGTTCTGTTTTTCACGACTTTTTTATTTAAATTCATCAATCCATTATACAGAAGAAATAAATAAACTAGAACTTTGACAGCAATTAGAGAAGCTATTCAATTCAACTCCTAGTTTATTTTTCCGAACTCTAAATGAAGCTGTAGTATCATCAAGAATGGACATTTAACTTAACTTCAGATTCAATTATAAGTATTAAAATTGGTATCCAGCCTTCCAATCGAATTTAATTCACAACCGAAAGAACAAATATGAGTTTTAGTTCTTTTTTATTCATAGTATGGATTAAGTTTCTTGGTTCAGTAGAATACAATTAATGTATACCTGATTGAGTTGATGTGTTTTCATCGTAAGGAGTGAAAGTTCTAAAGTTATTCAATTTGCGTAAATCCTAAAGTTTAACACCATCGTAAGTAGCAGTTGCTAAGAAATCACAAGATAACAAACACAAAATTAGAAAGGTGAAGAACTACACAATATATACATAGTCGACAATTCCAGCATTCAAGGATGAATTTTAGTCCCTGAACAGTGAACTAACCTCAATTTCAGAAAATGAATTTCAAGTTAACATCAATCAATTATACGAACCTGAATTTATGAAGACTATTCCTCTTTCATGGCTATAAATTGATACAACCAAACTAAGCTTCCTGGAAATGGATTTCCTCTTTGGCAGCGAATAACTTTCGTGGCTACATATCTGTTATGTAGCTACAAATTCCTTTCGGTAGACCTAGACATACAACAATGATAGAATTGTTCCGCTAATATTTTAATATTTAGTTACATGAATCAAAGCATTAGATATTTCATCCACAGTAAATGAAGTATTAATTAGAGCTAGAAAAAAAATTAAAACTCCACACTTCTACAACCAACACCTTCTTCCTCCCTTCTCCTCATCTACTCTAGTTCTCGGTGATATTAAGGAAAGGATGGACATATTTACCTGATTATAAAAACCCTCCAACAGGGTAATAAAATCATCACACTTCCCCAAAGCTTGAAAAAAACACCAGATCCACAATATCACAATTGGGCATGTAATCTTGGATACAAAAGGTTGAAAACTCTATCACATAAAAGTGAAAAGTGTGTAATTGCTAAAAAGATACAAAACAAACCTAAATTACCTAAAGAATGAGCCCTGCTCCTCCAAAATAAAAACTTAAATATGAATGACTTTTGAAATGTAAATCGAGAAACCCTCACCACTGTTTCACATTTAAATCACAATAATACAATATATATCCTCTATTAAAAAAATAGACAGAATACCAATTTACATGACGAAAAAGAAGAAGAAAAGCATTGATAGTTAAGGACTTACCTCGCTTTTGTAATTTTCTGGCCCAAATGATCCGTGAGTGAACAAATCGAGTTGGATTTACAGTTTTCACAGATTTGATTTCTGAAAAAACAAGGGTTTACATAAGCAAAGGTTTATTTGGAGAGAGAGAGAGAGAAGGGGGTGGGGTGGGTGAGGGTAGTGGTAATTGTATATTGAAATATTCTTATATATAATATTTAGATTAGGGCCCACACTCTTCCCGCTTATTATAAGCTCTTAGGACTAGATGCTTATAATTTTAGAGACTAGATTTATTTTCTTCCCTAATTTACAAGAATTAGGGACCATTAAATAATCTTGTCTTTATATATATACATATAAGGACAAGATTTTCCACCCGTCTCTAATTGTTGGTCCCTAATAAGCCTTTTTCTTGTAGTGGGAGGAATGAAAGAAGTGAAAGTTCCTAAACATCTTATAGCCTCTCATTCATAAGTGTGTCACGCTTCACACTCATGAACCAGACTCTACTAGAGGTGGTTCATAAGACATCAACCTAAATATTATTCCCAAAACCTTATGCTCTTATACCAAGTTTTTCACGACCCGGGAGTACCCCTAGACATAACACGATGTATTTAACCCTGAAGGGGTCTTGTACAAGCCTCTAGCATCATCATTAAATAAGACATAGAAATAATGCGAAATTTTTTAAACATTTACAATAGAAGTCAAATTTCATTTTTCATAAAGGAAAATCATAAGAATCTAGACTTTGTCTCATACACCACCTAAAACATAGGAATACAAAGTTTGGGACTTAGCCCTTTACATCAATAAAAGTCTCAACGTGAGAAGTACAATAGAAACTAAGAAATGGATAATCCCTCCTCGAATTTGAGGACTCACCACAACTTGGAGATAAGCAATCCAAGTCTTCTTCAACAAAGGAGAATGTATGTCACCTAGCTAGAACCTACACTTATCAAAATGAAGAAGGAGAAGGGGTTAGCAAAAATATGTACAAAGTATGGAAACATGCATGAAATCCTTCAAGTATGATAAAACGGACATTTTAGTTGAAAAGTATGCCTTTGTCAAGTTTAGAAACCAACATGCATTTACAATGTACAACACATGCCATAATCACATTTATACTCATTACATTACTATATCAACACCTTAGCAACCCCTAAAGAATATTTATGCAATGTATGGTTGGCATTCCATAATACCAACCCTACCAAGCACCCCCTTGAAGCTACCTTGGTGATGCATATCATATTTAGACCTCATTATAATCATTAGTCACAAATAAGGCAATAGTCATGTAAATTACTTGAATATAAGGAAAGTCATTCATAACAACTATCCATTCAACACACATGCATACATTTGTATCTCATCATAATATGAAGGAACCATCCTACTAAGTCTACTTGTGCAATGTGGAAGTGAAGTCACATACCCCCACTCCTACTAAGTAAACTCACCAAGAAGTCATAGTATAGTTTATATCTCATTCATTATCTTTCATTTAGGAAAGAATAGCCATAACCGACATAGACCATGTCAGCTACATGGAATATGGTATCCTGTAGCTCCACATCGAAAGAACGTGTCCTACTTGCCTAAGGTAGAACTAAAGGTGTTAGCTTCTAGGTGGATCCACTAGCTAAGTCCTATGTTGGCACATAGTTATGGGATAAGGAGATTGCTTCTAGAAACCCTAGCTCCTGCATTGGCAGAGGAGCTTCCATCTCATGAGTTTACTTTAGATGACCCTACCTATTGCATTGACGGAAGGGCCTTTACCTCATTGTCCATATCCACTCGATACTAAGCATTATCTTCTAATTTATACATAATTAGTCTTGAATTGTATTTACATGTGTGAAGGAGTGCCTGACCCCTCATTCAACACAACTCATAAAATAGCTCATAGATTCAATAAAGTGAGAACTAACTTTCAACCTTAGAATCATCATTAACATGTGAGTAAGCCTTTCACATTATTGTTCATAGTGTTTTCATGAGAAATAGCCTTTGAATCAACACGACAACCTCATCATCATCCTAGAAAATTCATACATAGACATGTGTAAGGGTATGGGAAGAATAACCTTTCAATAATTCCTCAATATACACAATAGTCATACAATCTTTACCTTTCAAGTTAATCATAAGTTAATACATCACCTTCAACAATATGTACAAACTGTAGCAATTTACCCTTTCAAGGGACATGAGTATTGTCTCACAATCATACTTAGAAATACTACTTTCAGCATGAATAAAACAAGATTCAATAACTATATTAACATAGATACAATTCATAGTAATCATCTTGCATTAATACACCCATCACAATTGATGAAATTGGGGTCATGGGGGTTGATGAGTCCACAAATTGGACTCATTTAGGTATTTATTTTAGTAGAAATAGTGTCCTCGAATGCTTGTTTTATCTCAATACCTGATTAAAATGCTTAAGTTCAGGTATTTGAAGTTTTTACTGGAAGCATGGACAGTTGGCGCAAAATAGAGCAAAAAGGACTGAAAAGAACAATAAATAAAAGTCTGTGGATCGCCCAGTCCAACTTCGCGATTCGCCGAATTGACATGCACCGCCCTTTGTTCCAGTACGCGAAGCCTTGAAGGAAGTGGATCAAAAGGCGAGGAAACGAGCAGTCGGTGAGTCGTCGATTTGTTCCGCAAAGCTGTAATGTACCGCCCAATGATCCAAAATATGAGGATGTTGAAGGCAAGACACTGAAGGTGATAAGTTCATTAAAGGGTGAATCGCCGAGTTCATCGACGATCTCGACTAATGTCGCCAAACGATCCTCCGCAGCATAATCTGTGAAAACTATAAATACTAGTTAGAGCTGTAGTCTTTAAGGAACAATTTCAGAGTAAAAATTATTTTTAGTCTATAGTATTTTTCTGTATTTTTCTCTCACGTTTGGAGAAGGTTTTGTGGAGACTTGAAGAAAGAAGTTCATCTTCCCCAAGTTGGAAGTAGGTCTTCTTTATTCTTATTCCGTAGCTTAATTCAAGGTTTAATTTATTACACCCAGTTGATTTCTTTATCATGTTAGGTATAATTTATTATTTCTTCATATGTGGCTAAAAAAACTCCATTCTTGGGGTGTGATTTAGCAAATATGGGTTGATATTCTTGCTGGGTCTTGCTTGCTGATAGGTTTGATGTATTTTAATGGTGATTTCACCTAGTGGTTGTGGTTTAATCTAAAGGGTTTGCAGTTGCAAACATGAAGCCACCCATGTGTTTTCGGCTTGCCCGAGAGGGAGGTCACGAAACCAAAACCACTAGACTGATGGCCTAAGGAGTGGGTCGACATGAGGTTCAGCCCAAGAGGGTGAGCCCTAGTCCCATAACCTAACACTCAGCTCAAAAGAGTGAGTAGGGTAAGGCGTAGGCTGGTCTTCATGCAGCAAATGGGTGTCCTAGAGGAACGCATTTGAAATGGGGTAAGTTGCCCGAGAGGGAACTTGTTTCCATTTAAAGCTTAGCCTAGTCACTATTGTCTTACAAATTTCCTATTGAAAGCACGTACCCAACGAATTATCTCAACTTGTATTGTGGTCACATCCCAAGAACCTTCCCCATACTTGAGTTTTTTGTTTATTCTGCTGTTTTATCACTTGTTACAAAATCCCTTTTGATATTTGACACTTCTATGTCATCCCTATGATTTACAATGTATTTTATCGAAAATGTTTTTAGCGACGATTAATTCTAACGAAATTCTAATTGGCGACTGATTCTCAAAACCGCTCCCTTGGGACACGACCCCAACCCTTGGTTGGGTTACTATATTATCGACGATCATTGACACTCATATCGTAGGATAGTGTCATTGGTCACGATAAGCATCAAAATGGTGCCGCTGCCGGGGAGTGGTGTTATTTGAGATTTTTTTTAGCTGAATAGAATTTCTATTCTTACTAGATGTAGTTTACTAACTTAACTTTTAGTTGTGTTTTATTGATTGTGGAAACATTTTAGAAAGCATGAGTGTCAACGGTAGTAATGGGAGCCAGGTGGGCCATCAGGATGACATCGGAAATCTCCATGACGTCCAAGAACCAAATATCAATGATCCGCATCTCATGGGAGTTGTTGGAGCTATTTGTCTTCCCCCAGCAGAAGGAAACACAGTATTCCATATAACAAGCACCATGTTGCAACTTCTGCAACTAAAGGGGCTTTTCAGCGGATTAGCTCATGAGGACCCACACGAGCATCTTTGAAACTTCGTAGATGTTTGTGGACCATTCTCATTCAAAAACATTTCTCAGGAATCAGTTCGATTGAGGTTATTTCCTTTCTAATTGATGGGTGAGGTGTGCAAGTGCTTAGCCGAGTTGCCACGTAACTCAATGACTTCGTGGGAGTAGTTGGTTAATGCCTTCAATGTGCGATTTTTCGCTCCCTCATAGATTATGACTATCCGGGATAGCATCCAAAGCTTTAAGCGTCTCAACGGCGAACCACTGCACAAAACCTAGTTCAAATTTTAAAAACTAGTGCAACAATGCCCAGCAAATGGTCTTCTTGACAATGTGCTACTTCAATAATTCTACCGAAGTCTAGACTCGGTAAACAGGGGTGTCGCTAACCAACTCTCACCCGGAGGCTTAATGCAGCAACCATACGCAATGGCAGTTCAACTTCTTGATGGTATGACAACCATCAATAGGGCGTGGTACACCCGCGAAGATCAAGTCTTACCGGTCACATTTCAGCTATCTAAAAAGCAGGTTGACAAAGATAATGAGAGAGATCAAAATATGGCCAAGATTATGACACAACTTGATATTCTATCCAATAATGTCATGGGGACTGGTACCCATGGTGTCAATGTTGTGGGGGTCGGGTGCGCAATTCCTGAAGAGGCAAGTTTCAATGCCTTGTATAATGAAGAGGTAAAATTCCTAGCCAACCAAAGTGGTGGTTATCCATCAAACTACCCAAGGCAGAGTGCAAATCAAGGTTGGGTTAGAGATGAAGGATGGAAGGATAGAGAATCGAAAGACCAAAATCCTAATTGGAAAGATGGGGAGAAAGATAGATATGTTTCCCCCCCCCCACGAACAACAAAAGCCAAAGGACTCGGAGGGTAGTAGGTCTGAAGATATGCTCTCGCGCATCCTCAACATAATTGAAGGGTCGGACAAAATGCTGAAAGGCATGAAAGAGGATGTTTCCACCCTCAGCCAGACCGTTACTTCCCATTCAATTTCAATCAAGCAGTTGGTGACACAAATGGGTCATATCTCGTCTCACCTAAATCCATGACAGCAAGGGGGCTTGCCTAGTGACATTATGGCTAACCCCAAGTGTGAGAGTTGAAGGTGGACTAGCGTCGTGCCACGACGTTAACTAGGGAGTTGTTTGGGAGGCAACCCAAAACCCTTTATTGCTTTGTTTTACTTTGAGAAAATAATGGTACGTAGTTTGTACAGGTTGGATCAAGGGAGACGAATGAAATAATATATGGAGGCAAACAACGGGTTCAGTTGGCGGATCACCAATGACATCGGTGAGCACGATTCTTTCCACCAGGTAACTCAAGGCAATGTCAGCTGGGATTTTGTAAAAACTCGATGTTTAGTAGAAAATTAATGGCGAATCGTCAACCATGTCGGTGATTGCAATATAGACCACCGTTGGGATCCTCACATGAGCTGCGTCCTGTTACATTTGGCGAAGAGACTAGACACTTGGCGCTTCGTCGAGTGAATGAGCGTACCCAATGTACATCGCCGAATGGGCATAAACTGGACGATTTCAGCAAGCCTCAGGTTTAAATATTCTTATTCATTAATTTTCTCTCATTTATTCTTCCTACCAAACCTACACCTGCACTTTAGTTTAATATTTCTTGCAAGTCTAAATTATTGTAAGTGTCAAATTGTGCAAGGAGTTGGATCTCATTGCTACCTAGCACTTCATTAGCATACCATTCGGAACTAAAGGTTGGTGATTCAAACCTCGTGTTTAATTTAGTAAAACTGTATTCATTTGCATAATGTTGATATTGTCAAGTCTTGGTTGCATCTCTGCGTTGATAGCATTTCATATATCATTGAATGCCATTCAGTAATCTTTACGTAATTGGTAGAATCCAAATCAACTGTGCTCTAATTTGAATTAATTTTCAGTGGGGGTGTCATACTATTATGGTTTTTATTGTAAGTTTGTGCTATATGGACTTGAGTTTCTTTGACCTAGGTTGCGAGGTTGAGGTTGGAAATCACGTAAAGCATAGGCGTGTTAAGTCAGTTGGCAAGCCGTTGGTGCTGTACACCTAGCTAGCGAAATCACTCGGTGATTCACCTAACTGCTCTTGTCGCCCTTCATTAACAACAGATTTAGGTTATTTAATCTATAAGAATTGGCGCTAAACCTGCTTTCACTGAAAAATTTTGGTGACGTGCCTAGAGGCCATTTAATTCACCCGTCTTGCCTGCACTCTTAGTTCCTTTATGCACGGATTCCAATAACTAACCTAAGTGAGTGAGCTCATCACCAACTAGTGCAGAAGGAAGAGATATGCCACCCCGACATGTAAGGGCAAGATATTTCAAAACAGACGAAAAGATAGCAGAACTGACCGAATAAAGAAAGGAGAGTAAGAAAGAAAGTACTAGTGGGATGATTCCTACTGATCCCACCATTCTTTCATGGAGACGCAGATTATACACAGCTGCAAATTCCTTTTTGGCGGCCCATGATGTGGATAGAATGGTTGAAGCTAAAGTCGCTGCAGAAGCTAGAACAAAGGAACACAATGAAACCCAGAATGACAACCCGGTGCCATTGTCGAGTTTCAGACTAATGCAGTAGGTAACAATGCTCCGATAGATGAAACAAATGTGTAGACATGTCCTTTCTCTACCCTTGTCTCTTAATTAGTAGCATCTACTTTTGGATACTAATTACTTGCATTTGAGGACAACTGCTTTTTTTTGTGGTGGGGTGAGGCCCACACCTTTTGTGTTGACATTCATATTTTGTTCTGTATATATTTGGGTTGTCTGCTTTAATTTGTGTTTTAAATACTGTATTTCTGTGGATGTTTGAGCTCGTTGCTCATGTTGTTCTAATTGAAAATAATGTTGATCCTTCCGAAATTTTTTTGCCACCTTTTGTGTTGAAAGTGGTTGTTCTTTGGCAAAATAAATGAGTCTCAGTTTCGATGAATATCGATGAGTAGAATAGTGCTCCCAATTGAACAAAAATGAATGCACGGCTACGACGAGGCCAAATGAAGCTACATAGCCAATATGTGCACTCTTTGCATCTCGTTGTGACTAGCCATTTATCAAATTGATTTACTTGTGAGAACCGTTGCACACTAGCGAACATGTCTAGTCTTGTTTGATTGAAGTATCGATGCCATGTGTGATTAGCTTACTTTGAACCATGCATGAATAAACCTAGAATTTTCCCCGTTAGTCTGATTGATTTAGAAATGTGTCCTCTTGAGATGATCTTAGGCAACCTTAAAGAGTGTGAGCCAAATTTGACATATACCTCCTTTGTGACCTACCCGTGAGCGTGTGAAACTCTTTTGAACACCCTTTGAGCCTTAACTTTCTTTGGAAGAACCTTGATGAACCCTAGACCTTACTTGAACCACTACCTACAATCCTCTTGAGTTGTGGTTTAGCGAATAGTGAACTTAGGCCAAAAGCCTAAGTTGGGGGTGTGGTGAAATGGAAAAGGAGAAGTCAAGAAGTGCAAGAAAAGTCCCCCTTAACCCATGGTATTGCATAAAAATGGAACCCCTTCATTTCAATTTAAAAAATGTGGCATAAAGTACGAAGGGAATTCAATTTCAAGCAATCCATGGAGGAGAATAAAAAAGGTGACTTAGATGCGCTAGAAAAAGAATTGATAAAGGAAAAGAAGGGAATGCCTTAAGAATGCCACAACTCATGAGGAAAAAGTCACTGAACCTAAATGAGCATACCTTTGCACTCGGCCCCATTACAAGCCTTAGAAAGACCTTTTTGATCTTGAGTAAGCCGAATCGAAAGTCAATTGGAAACTAAGGGCAAACCTATGGGTGAAAACATGCATTGTGTTCCTCTTTTTGAGTGTGAGCATTGTATCTGATTCCTGATCTTAAATTGACTCATAGCTGTGTGTGAATATGCAATCATTCTTTACGTGAGGGCATTTACAAACTTTTGTTGATCTTGAACTTGCACAAGTAGCAAGTATTGCGAGCATGAGAATATTTCGTAATAGTGTGTCACAATTTGAATCTTTGAGTACACAAGTGATCCTTGCATAAGTAAATTGTGTCTTGTTGTGTGCATTCATGATTTAGTTTTGTGTAGCACTGTTTGAGGCACTCTATTCGAACTGCTGAACTTGAATTTGCTTGAGGACAAGCAAAAGTTCAAGCCGGGGGTGTTGATGAGTCCACAAATTGGACTTATTTAGGGGTTTATTTTAATAGAAATAGTGTTCTCGAATGCTTGTTTTATCTCAATACCTGATTAAAATGCTTAAGTTTCAGTTATTTGTAATTTTACTGGAAGCATGGACACTTAGGCGCAAAACGGAGCAAAAAGAACAAGAAATGAAAGTCTGTGGATCGCTGAGTCCAACTTGGCGAGTCGTCGAATTGACATGCATCGCCCTTTGTTCAAGTACGCGAAGCCTTGAAAGAAGTGGATCATAGGCGAGGAAAGAAGAAGTCAGCGAGTCACCGATTAGTTCCACGAAGAAATACTGTACTGCCAAATGATCCAGAATATGAGGATGTTGAAGGCAAGCCACTGAGGGTGATGAGCTTAATAAGGGGCGGATCGCCAAGTTCATCGGCGATCTCGACTAATGTTGTCGAATGATCCTCCGCAGTTCAATCAGTGAAAACTATAAATACTAGTTAGAGTTGTAGTCTTTAAAGAACAATTTTAGAGTAAAAATTATTATTAGTCTATAGTATTTTTCTGTATTTTTCTCTCAAGTTTGGAGAGGATTTTGTGGAGACTTGAAGAAAGGAGTTCATCTTCCCCAAGTTGGAAGTGGGTCTTCTTTATTCTTCTTCCGTAGCTTAATTTAAGGTTTAATTTCTAATACCCAGTTGATTTCTTTATCACATTACGTATAATTTATTATATATTGATGTGTGGTTAAAAAACCCCATTCTTGTGGTGTGATTTAGCAAATATGGGTTGATATTCTTGTTGGGTCTTGGTTGCTGATAGGTTAGATGTATTTTAATGGTGATTTCACCTACTAATTGTGGTTTAATCTAAAGGGTTTGTAGGTGCAAATACAAAGCCACCCATGTGTTTTCAACTTGCCCGAGAGGGAGGTCGCAAAACCAAAACCACTAGAGTGATGGCCTAAGGAGTGGGTCGAAATGAGGTTCAGCCCGAGAGGGTGAGCCCTAGTCCCATATCCTAACACTCAGCTCGAGAGAGTGAGTGGGGTAAGGCATAGGCTGGTCTTCATCCGGCAAATGGGTGTCCGAGAGAAATGCATTTGAAATGGGGTAAGTTGCCCGAGAGGGAACTTGTTTCCATTTAAAGCTTAGCTTAGTCACTATTGCCTTGCAAGTTTCCTATTGAAAGCATGTACCCAGCGATTTATCACAAGTTGTATTGCGGTAACATCCCAAGAACCTTCCCCATACTTGATTTTCTTATTTATTTTGCTATTTTATCACTTGTAACAAAACTCCTTTTGATATTTGACACTTCTGTGTCACCCCCTTTAATTTACTATGTATTTTATCGCAAATATTTTTAGCTATGACTAATTCAAATGAAATTCTAATGGGCTACTAATTCTCAAAGCCGCTGCCTTGGGAGACGACCCAACCCTTGGTTGGGTTACTATATTATCGACGATCGTAGACACTCATACCGTAGGATAGTATTGTTGGTCACGATAAGCATCAGGGGTACTTATGGGTTCATGGGGAATTTTACAATGAAAATCACTATTAAATATCAAATCATCCATAATATAATGCAATTAACATAGTAAATCATTTTTAGGAAGAACCCATGGTTAGAATGTAAACCCTAGTTTTTGAACAACTTACCAATTTCAATTTTAGAGTTTGAAGGGCTTCATGGAGAAAAGTGTTCCATGAATCAAGTTTCCCATACCTTAATTGATGTTTTCCCACGAAATTGGAGTGAAAATCTTGGAACTTGAACCCTAATCTTGACCTTCTTCTTTGTTCTTCAATGAAGTTTAGAGAGAGAATATTTTGAGAGTGAAGTGGGTTTGAGTTTTGAGTTTGTGAGTTGTGAGGTGTTAAAATAGAGTTTAATAGTTAATATATCCTTATATATGTCTAAATAACTAATTTAAACCGTCCCTACCTTTTAATAATTACAATAAAACTTACCTAATTTAATTACCCCTTGGCCGAGATCCTTGACAGTATTGCAGACCATGTTCACGACTCCCCCACCTACGGACCGTAGGTGGGGCTACGCCTCATGCTACGCAGTCGTCATTTGGATCAGAGAGGGGAAGATCAAGGTAAGGGCGAGGAGACTAAGTCTCAACTCACGATACCCTTCCACGAGGCGTGAGTCTGTCCACGGACCGTACTACACCCTCGTGGAATGGTACTGGGGCTAGGAAATTTTGGGAATCTACGAAGAAACCAAGTGTTGACTCACGACCCCCACCAATTGGGTGTGCTACAACCCATGACTCGTAGGTTCCTTCTCGTGGATCAAGCTACTTTTGACAACTTTTGGACCTTCCCTTGGGTCCTTCTCATGGACCTTGGGGGGTCCTAGGGGGTTGTGCCTTGACCTATAGGTACTAAAACCCTAGTACTATATTAGGGAAGTTATTTTAGGACTCTAACCTTATGTTTTAACTTCATTAGGCTACTAGACAGCACGTTAGGCTCTAGCTTGGGTCATTAGAATTCCAGGGTGTTACAACTGATGGTAGCCTGACCTGAGGTCTATCTTAGAGAAACAAGTAGCACCTTGAAGCTGATCGAACATATCATTAATTCTCTGAAGAGGGTACTTATTCTTGATGGTAACCTTGTTTAACTGGCGATAATATATACACATCCTAAGGGAACCATCCTTCTTCCTCACAAATAAAACCAGAGCACTCCAAGCTGAGACACTTGGTCGAATAAAACCCTTATCAAGGAGATCTTTCAACTGTTCTTTTCGCTCTTTTAACTCTGTTCGCGCCATTCTATAAGATGGAATAGATATAGGACTAGTATTTAGAAGAATGTCTATACCAAAGTCTATTTCTCTCTCAGGAGGGACTCCGGGAATATAATCATGAAATACTTTTGGTAATTCTTTTACAACTGAAACTATCTCAATAAGAGGTATCTGAACACTAGAGTCACTAACTCGGACGAACTGATATACACATTGCTTGGAAACTAACTTTTTCGCCTTAAGGTATGAAATAAAAATACCCTTAGGCACTACTGAACTACTACTCCACTCTATAACTGGCTCATTAGGAATTTGGAACCTAACAACTCGAGTTCTACAATCAATGGAGGCATAACAGGCATGAAGCCAGTCCATACCAAGAATGACATCGAAATATACCATGTCTAACTCAACTAAATCAGCCATAGTGTTGTTCTGATTGATGGAAATGACACAATCATGATATACTCACTCAACTAGAATAGACTCCCCAACAGGTATAGACACACAAAAGGGCTCACAAAGTTTCTCGGGAAGAAAATCAAATTTCATTGCAACATAAGGAATCTAAAAATATGAACTTACTCCTGCGTCTAGTAAAGCATAAACATTAAGACTAAAGAATTTGATCATACCAGTGACAACATTTGGAGAATTCTCTTGCTCTTCCCGAGTAGTGATCGCATATAGGCAGTTTGCTCCTCCGCCAGTATCGGAAGTAGATCCTCTAGGTGCAGCCATGTATGGTGGAGCAACTGATGAAGATTGGGCTCTATTGCCCTGATTCACATTACCTTACAGTTTCTTGGGAAACTCTTTCATGAAGTGACCCTCTTGTCGACACTTGAAACAACTTGTGGAGCCATCGCGACACTTACCTGGGTTCTTCCTACCACACTTAACACATGCATGAGCCCAGTTACCACCTCGTGCCACACTACCCTAAGACTGTGCAGGTCTAGCTCTAAAGTTCTACGAATTCTGACCATTATACTCACCTTTGTTTCTGGGTGCAGGTGCACTAGAAGATGATGGACCAGGTCCCTTTTGCTTCTGCTGAAAGGAAGAATGGTTCACATTATTTCTTTGATGCCCAAACTCATTCCCTATTTTTGCTTTCTAATATCTAAACTCCTCCATATCCCTCTGTTTTTCTTCCTCAACCTGTTGCATATAAACTATCAACCTTGCTATATCCATGTAACCTATTAACTTTCCATCCTTACCTTCCTTACTTGACAGATGAGACAATCCAGCAACATATAGACTGATCCTGCTTCTCATATCTACAACCATCTCCAGAGCATATCGGGAAAGTTGGGTGAACCTCAAGCTGTACTCATGAACACTTAATGAATCCTACTTAAGAGTGAGAAACTCTCGTACCTTGGACTCTTTCAGTTCTCGGGAAAAGAAACGCCCCAAGAAGGCCTTCTCAGAACAAGCCCAACTAGCACGTGGTGCTCCCTCAACTCTATCCTTCTTCCACTGGTCAAAACAAGTCCTAGAAACATTCTTTAGTTGATATGCCACTAGGTCTAGTCGTTCAGCATCGGCAACATGCATAAATTCAAATACCTTTTTCAACACCTCAATAAAGTTCTCTGGATCCTCAGTAGTGCTTGAATCAGTGAAACTTGGAGGATTCATCCTCAAGAACTCTCAGATCCTCGAAGTATCAGCCACTTCCTGTCTAGCTCCTCTTTGTTGCCTAACTTCGTTAGTCATATCTTGGGTCAACATTCGAATCGCTTCCCTGAACTCAGCATTGGTAACTTCTTCTTGGGGTTGCACTTCAGGTTCATTGGGTACCCCTTGTTCCTCGACACTACGCCTAGCAGGACGAGCTCTGACAGCTCTTCGTGGAGGCATGATTAACTAAAAGACATGCACAAGCACGAATTAGAAGAAACTTTTTAGAGATCAAACTCTAATGCACGAAATGAGTGTGAAAGAAGTGAGGTAATTTCCTAAGTGTTGTAGCCTCCTAATTATATATGTGGCGCGCTTCACACTAATAACTAGGACTCTACATACACGGCTTCATAGACTCCCTAGGACTCTTGAACTATGTGCTCTTATACCAAGTTTGTCACGCTCCAAGCCTACACCCTGGGCGGGACTAGCACTCAAGAACCATTTTAGGCCCCAAGCGAACCCTTGGCCTGGCTAGACTCTCAGCGAAAGACTCTAAGCATTATTACAAGGATCAAATGCATTTATAGAACAACTACCTCAAATAAAACTCAGATCGTTTAACGATAAAACATTCAACTAGCCATAGATGACAACTCAAGTCTTAACATAAGAAATAACAATGTAAAGACAACTGAACTACTAATTGTCTATGAAGTTTCTAAAAAAAGGAGGGATGTTGGGACAAGACATCCTAACAGCTAAAGTACTAAAACAAATGATAAAAGTAGTCCTCTAGAAAAGCAATGAGGCTCACCAACTGACTCTGAGTGCTCAACTGGATCAACGAGGCACTGGATGTTGACCCTGGTTACCTGTATCTGCATCATAAAATGATGCAAGCCAAATGGCATTAGTACATTGAATGTACGAGTATGCAAGGAGAAAACTAAACTTAACATAAGCTTGAAAAGAATCTGAAAGGAAACACTTACTTGGTCTTTATTCAACTCAAATGCAAAGTAAAACAACAATTATAGTGCAGTTTATACAAAGTATTTAAAAAAGTAGGTGACATCTCAAAGTATTAATGAAATACAATAGTAACTTAATTACATATAAAGTAATATAATATTACGGGAATTTCTCTAACCAACAACCACCATTATGAGCCTAAGTGATGATACATCGTCTCCCCCACGCTGCCAGAAATGTCCTCTACTTGGCCGTCATATAGAACACCTCTACTAAGTGGATCCACTAGTCTATGCTAAAAAGCACTAAGGAATCATCTAAAAAGTATGATCATTTCTACCCATGATGGCTACATGGTTTATGGAGACTTGAGTTATTATGAACTCGTGTCCCCATATCGCTGCTCAATACTACTCCAAAAATATACTCAACTCATATGTTTTAAAAACAAAATTATTTCATTGGTTAGAGATAATTACTCAAAAACTAGCTCAAAAGCTCTCTTGGAAATCTGTGTTTCCTCTGTTTGGGAATACTTAGTTCCCATATACTCTCTTTGAAGAAATGAACTTCATTTGTTAATCTTACTTAACTCAAAACTCAAGTCTTAAAATAGGATTAAAACTTTTGCGAAAGACTTCTTGGAAATACTCTATGAACTTTCTAGACTTGGCTCTTACGTTCCTTGAATTCACATTTATGGATTCAAGGTTATGATTCAATTTTATGGATGATTTCTAAGTGGTTAGAAGTCATTTAGAGTTGTTAGAATCAATAGGAAGTGTTAGTACACTTTAGAAGGACTTAAACGGGATAAATAACGAAAAACGGGTAGGGGCAGACGACCCAGGCGCATTCCTGGCGTGCCCCGCCAGTAACTAAGTTACTGGGAAATCATTTCTAGTGCACTATTGGTGTGCCGCCCTAGCCTTCCTGGAGTTACGGGGGCGCGCTGTTACTTCCCCTCCCCAGGCAAACCCAGTGAATTTTTCAACTAAATTTCTAAGCTAAATTCAACTAAACTCGATCCATTTTCCCAAATTCTCTTTAGAATCAGATACTCAGAACATATACACAAAAATCTCAAGAGACTCCTTAATCTCAACCCAAATTCAAAAACGAAAGCAATTCAAGAACACCCATCAAGAACATTCAAACTTCCAATCTTTTTAGACTGAATTCACGCTAAATTAAGCATGTTTGGCACATGGGTGAATGAACCCAAAGTTATGAAAGTCTCACATACCTCGTAGGATTTAATTCTTGATGAAATCCGAAATCAATTCCTTACAAAGATGATGAAATCTTGATTTTTCCTCTTCTCTTCTCTCTTGAGTTCTTCTCTCTAAAGCCCTAGCATGAATTTTTCAATTGTGCAAACTGAACCAATTCAGTTTTGACCCTAATTAATTCACTAAAAATGAATTAAACCAAGTGGGTATGGAAAATACCAAAATACCCCTTAAAAATCCGGATTAGACTTTCCTTATTTGAACAGCCCAACTTCAAATGGGAATATCTGACTCATATGAACTCAAAATTGAGCAAACTCAGTGGAGTTGGAAAGATAATTCCATGAGATTCCTAGGGTATCTAGAAGAACACCTAAATCATTCTGAGCTAGGAGTTATGGTCGTTTGAAGTTGACAAAAAACTCAAACTTAATATAACTTAACCAGTTTTCCAGATTTTTCATTCTTTCCAAAAATGACTCTTTCTAAATCTGGCTCTTTCTAGTCCTTTCAATTAGAGAGGTGTTACACATACCATGCACCATCAAATTAATTGAGTTTGCAAAGGACTTGTGTGACTTAGGGGCCAGTATCAACTTGATGCCGCTGGCCATCTACAAGCAACTGGGGTTAGGAGTTGCAACACCCACAACAATGTGATTGATGATGACAAATAGATTGGTGAAGCGACCTGTGGGCATCTTTGTGATGTGTTGTAAAGGTGGACACTTAATGTAACAGCCGGAAAATTAATAGCTGAAACTAAAGCCTAACGTATGAGTCTTAAATTTTTATGCATAATTTGGAGTTGTAAAATAGTCCAAAAATTTGACGAAGTATAAGTTCAATAAGGGGTTCAAGGAAGGTGAAAGGCTTCACTACACTTAGAAGCCTCCTTGAACCAATACCTTAGCCATATAGGTAAGGTGGCAAGTTCAAGTGAGGCTTCAAGGCCCGTGAAAAGCCTCCACTGCCTGTACAAGTCCCTCGTGGACTTTACCTTAGCCAATTTTGGCAAGAGGTCAGTGTACGTGAGTCTCCAACGAGCATGGAGGACCCCACTGCACGTGGAGCGCCTCACGTGGGGTTGCCTTAGGCGCATGGGCAGTATGCGTGTGCAAGTGAGGGTCCATGGAAAGTGGAGAATCCAACTGCTCGTGTAGACCCTCGTGGACATGCCTTATCTTAAAAATCTTAAGGCACAAGTCCAGGGGAGGGTCCACGGCTGGTAGACCACTACAAGGCCCTTAAAAGCTCCCTTGGACTTTGCCTTAGTTTTTTTGGCAAGTCCATGTGGGCAAGGGGCAATTTTGTAAATATTATTTTAAAGTCCTATTTTTAAATGGGTATATTTTATATTATTTTTAAATAAATATATACGGTAATTTAAGTCGTTAAACACCCAAATTAAATCACTTTCACAAAGACCCAAATCAAAATCAAAAGTTCATCTTCCTCACAAAATTTCTCTCTCTAAAAACCCAAGAAAAAGAAGAGGAAAATTGCTCCTGAAGATCAGGAAAATACCACTTTTACATGTCCTAATGGCACATTTTGCATTTAAACACATGCCATTTGGACTATGTAATGCACCAACAACTTTTCGTAGTTGTATGATGTCCATCTTCTCGGACTTGGTGGAAGACACTCTAGAGGTATTCATGGATGACTTTTTAGTGGTAGGTGATACTTTTGATGACTGTTTGTTAAATCTTAGCAGGACTTTATAGAGATGCGAAGAGGCCAATCTAGTGCTGAACTGGGAGAAATGCCATTTCATGGTCAAGGAAGGTATAGTCCTCGGTCATAAGGTGTAACAAAAGGGATTGGAGATTGACAAAGCCAAAATAGTGGTGGTTGAAAAGTTTCCTCCACCCATCTGTGTGAAGGGTGTTCGAAGTTTCTTAGGACATGCTAGATTTTATAGGTGTTTCATCAAGGACTTTTCGATAATTTTGCATCCCTTGTGCAAGCTTTTAGAGAAGGAGGTGAAAATTTCTTTTTATGAGGCATGCATAAATGCCTTTGAATGCCTGAAAAAGAAGTTGATTTATGCCAAGTGATTATTGGCCTAGATTGGGCTGCACCATTTGAGGTAATGTGTGATGCTAGTGGTACTTCCTTAGGAGTTATGTTGGGGCTGAAGCGCAACAATATTTTCCATCCAATCTACTATGCTAGGAAGTCACTAAATGAGGCATAGCAAAATTATACATTCACTGAACATGAACTACTGGTTGTGGTATATGCCTTTGAGAAAATTAGGGCCTACTTGATGGGTACTAGAGTGATAGTCCACACGGATCATGCATCTCTAAGATACCTCATGGCAAGGAAAGATGCGAAGCCAAGGTTAATTAGATAGGTGTTGCTGCTTCAGGAGTTTGATTTTGAGGTTAAGGATAAGAGAGGTTGTGAAAATCAGGTGGTTGATCACATGTCTAGGTTTGATGCAGAAAAGAAAGAAGAACTTGAGCTAGAAATCAATGATTCAGTCTCGGATTAGCAGGTATTAGCTTCAACTCTAGATCTTATTCCATGGTTTACTGATTTTGATAACCTTCTTGTTAGTGACATGATGCATGAGGGGCTGACACTTCAGCAAAGGAAGAAGTTCCTGCATGATGTGGGTAAGTATTTTTGGGATGAACCTTATTTGTACAGGGTGTGTGCTGATAATATTATCAGGCGATGCATCCCTGATGCTGAGATGCTACATATTTTCGAGGCCTGCCATTCATCTCCAGATAGTGGCCATCGTGGAGGTGCTCGGACAGCCCACAAGGTACTTTAGAGTGGGTACTACTGGCCTACGATTCATCAAGACACAATAGATATAGTGAAGATTTGTGATGTATGCCAGCGGCAAGGAGCCTTCCCTCGGCACCACGAACTACCAATGACACCCATTCTGGAGGTGGAGTTATTTGATGTGTGGGGAGTTGATTTCATGGGCCCATTTGTGACATCCTATGAGCAAGAAAGTTAGATGATGCTCTATGGGCATATCAGACAGCTTTCAAGATGCCTATTTGTATTTATCCATATCAATTGGTGTTTTGAAAGGCATGTCATTTGTGAGTTGAGCTTGAGCATAAGGCACTCTGGGCTTTGAAGAAACTGAACCTTAGTTGGAGTGAAACTGCAAACCTGAGACTGGATCAAATCAATGAGATAGATGAGTTTCGCTTAACAGCATATGAGAGGTTTGCACTGTACAAGGAGAGGATGAAGTTGTATCATGATAAGCAAGAACCTTTACTCATTGTGACTTGGTGTTACTTTCAACTCTAGACATCGTCTCTTTCCGGAGAAATTGAGATCCAAATGGTCTGGACCTTTTAAGGTAACTCAGTTGTTCCAGTCGGGTGCTATTAAGCTTGAGATTGAGAAGGGTGAGAGGTTCAAGGCAAATGGTCAGCAAATTAAGGCAAACTTGGGTGTTCCAGAAGAGGTGAAAATAGTGGAGGAATGTAAGCCTGATGAAGTCTGAGTAATCAAGTAACCTGTGTTGCGCCACGACGTCAAATTGTGCATTTCTTGGGAGGCAACCCAAGACTCAAATTATAATAGGTAGTTTACTTTTTCTCATTTTTGTTTGTTTTTATAGAGTTACAGGTGTTGATGCGTTGAATTCACGTATCAGAACACTTTTACCAATTCTAAGTGCCACCAATCGTTAGTTAGTAATATAACCCAACTTAATGAGTTGGGGTCGAATTCCACAGGGAGTGATACGTGCTTAAGATTCAATATCAAAGTACGAATATGTTCAAGTCAATCACAGGAATAGATATTTATGAATAAAAGCATATTTCAAATTTTGGGGTGACAAAATTGTCAAATATGGGGGTTTTGGTTTTAACTATCAATTACGACAACAACGAATAACACTAATTAACAAGTAATGAGACAAGTTCTTGGGATGTGATTGGATTATAGGCTAAGGTAGACAAATGGGTAGTTGCAACTGGTAGTAAATAGCTATAAATCAGTGAATAAGCTAGACTTTAGTGGGGATAAAGTTTCTCTTGAACAATTTACCCCGAATCAAATCAATTTCTCTCGAACACTAACAAGTAGCAATTAAGAAAAACCTACTCTTTAGTCCATTCACTCTCTCGAGCTGAATGTGTGGCAAAGTGTTTAGGATTCACTGTCTCGAGCTAAACCCATGACAACCCAATATGCACAGACCATCAAATGAATAATCTTTGTTTTAAAATCTCTCTCTCGAGCAAGCCAAAAACACGAAGATAGAATTGCATTTGCAACTACAACCCTTTAAATTAAACCACAATTACAGATTGAAATCACTTTCAAACAATATTTAAACTATCAATTAACAATACCCTTCAGATAAATCAACCCATAATCACACCCCAAGAATTGGGGTTTTAGCTAGACATCATAAAAAAATTAGAAATAGTTACCAAATTGTGTTTCCATCAACAAGGTCAGATTAATTTCATCTTTACAAAGGTCCAAATTGAAGAATCTCAAAGACCCACTTATAATTTCTCAGAAATGGAAAACTTCAAATCTTCAAAGCTAAGGAAAATATTGTCTCCAAACTCAGAGTTCTCTCTCAAAAACTGATAAGATATTCTATATTATGAAAAACTAAGTTCAAATCCTGGACTCATCATGCGTGCTGGAAGGACTTGGGCTATGAATTGTAGAACTGGGTCTAGGAAGCCCTTCACGAGCTATCCCACGGGAGGTGCTTCCTTTCACGGCCCGTCACCAGCACCTACCTAATATGGGAGCAATTGGAAATTGGTTCACGGAATGGTTCACTGTCCATAAGACTTTGTACAGACCATCTAGCTCTCATGAACCTCAGGTAAGATACATCTTGTCAAGTCATATTCACGGACACCTCTATGGACCGTGGTGCCCTTCACGGGCAACTTCACGGTCCGTCGTCTGCATCATGTAGTGGTCAGTAACTCGACCCGACCCGCGCTTGAACTAAAGTTGAAATAAATGTATATTTACTTCCTAAAGCACCAAAGGTCAGCGTTTATTCCCTTTCTCTCTTCCATTACTATAATAAAGCGCATGAAAAGGTTTTGTACTACCCATAAGTTCTAATTTCACCAAAGAATTCGAAACCCTAGTTCTAAGGATCAACAAATATTAGCCAAGTTCATCTTCTCTCTTTTTGGGTGAACATTTGGGTCTAAAGTGAAGTAAGTTCTTCTTAAACTTGTTATAAGTTTGACCTTATGGAAAAACAAGTTAGATTTACTTTGATTTAGTCAAATTTGTCATGGGGATGCGATGAACTATCATTGATTGATATTAAATTATTGTGGGTTTTTCGGAATTGGTAGTTGTCATATGTGGGTTTGTTGAAATTGCATAGAACGAGTTGTTAATGTATGGGTAGGATGGATTTTTGAGTAATCATTGTTGCATGATGATGTTAGCGTGTGTTGGAGTTTTTGAGTTTGAATCCCATGTGGAAATCACATATGAACTTGTGAAATCGAGGGATTGAAATCGTTGGCATGTGAGTATGATCGTATTAGGGATTTTGTGTTAATTTTTGTAGTGTTCGGTAAAATGTTTGTAAGATAGGGTGTACATGGGATACGGTGTCTCGTAATGTTGTGATTATGTGATGAACATGGTTGAAACTAAGCATATGTTCATTGAGAGAGAAAAAGTCACTTCAAAATTGCCAAGTGTAAGTTCACAATGGGCTTCACGGACCGTGGACCCAATCACCATTCATAAAACCCCTCGTGGACCACCCTTAACAATAGAGGATTCACACTAATAACGGTAACAATGGCCATCATGGACTGTGGTTCACTCCACGGATCGTGAAGCCATCGGTGATCCATTCCAATGCACTGAATCACAAAGTCAAGTCACTAACTCCTATTCACGAGGGCCTTCACGGATCGTGGTACCCACCACAATCCGTCTTGGCTTTTGTATAAAAAAATAAAAAATGATGGCTTCTAGGATGTACTGAAATGAAAGAGAGGAGGGAATTGCTCAGAAAGAGTTGTGTGCAAACGAAATGTTAGAGAACCAAGGGACTAGTCACTCACAATCCTAGATATCTATTCCCTAGCCTGAGCCTATGTTACAAGCTGATAAAGTCCTATAGTGATCCTATTTCGGGTGTTTGAAAGATAGAGCTTAGAAAGCAAGGGCAAGCTTATGGTCTTTTGTTGTTAGTGTTGGAAGTTCTTTTAGAGTGCGACCAAAGAACATAGTCTCAATTATCATGAGTGAGGGACTTCTTTGGTGTGAGGACATAGTGAATGCATTTGATAGTTAAATTATGTTAGTTGATAAAACACATGCATAAGCATGGTCGACTGTGAGTAATGGCATGTCATAATTGATCATTGCATGTTAGATTGATGGTTTTGGATACAAATTATATTTGAGACAGTGTTGCATGGTTTCAAAAGGGTTTTGAATTTTTGAGAGCTAAATGTATTCTTTTCTCGTCACTTGAGGACAAGTAATGGTTCTAAGTTGAGGGTGTTGATTTTCCATGAAATCTTGGCACATTTGATGCTTGAAAACTAAGGATTAATACTAGAATCGAGTGTATTTATGTGGATATGATGTGTTTGGTAGTGTTTGTACCGGTAAAACATGTGGACGTGAAAGAACAAAGAAAAGAAGAAAATACAGAGTGAAAGTGAATGGAACCAAGTGAATATCATGGACACCTTGACGGGTCGTGAAGATCATGACTGATCGTGATAGGGCTCGTGAATTAGAACCGGTAAGAAGGCATGGAAGAATTACATTATAATGGACCAAGTAAAGAGCACGGACGACCTCATGGGTCGTGGTCCTCACAACGGTCCATGGTAGTGTCCGTACTGTTGAACTAGTGAAGAGACCTTGAGAAGCTGAAGATTGATTTGTCCAATTGCAGACCACGAGCACTTATACAGACCGTGGTAAGTATCACGAATCGTGGTGACGTCCGTGACAAGATTCCAGCGTGCAAGCCTTGAAGAACCTAGTTTTAAGAGTTCAAGTAGACCATGGAGGGCTTCACGAACCGTGAAGCCCTTGACGGATCGTTTGAGTCTCCATGGAGTTGCCTGAAAGTCCAGTCCTACATCGAGTAGGACTCATTTTAGACATTCTGTTTTGAATTAATTAGGCCATTTTTTGTTTTTATCTTATCATATCTAGAACGAGTGACTAAGTTTTCAAATATTCTTAGCTTTGGTTTTAGACAATTAACATTGAATCAAGTTTCGAAGTTGGACTTTTGGTTTTGAATTATCAAGTGTTTATCAATTTTGCATCTTTTCGTAAGTACTTTCTTATCATGTTTTCATTATATAATTATGTATGTATACGTAAAATCATGAGTGGCTAAATACCACAACCGAAATTGTGGGATCTATGACGTAAATCTAAGTGTAACTTCGTAAGATGAGTAGAAGGCGATTTATATATGTAAATCATTGTCCAGTTTCGTTATTCATGTATTCTAATGAGTGCACGCATTAGAGTTAGCCTGTATCTGTCATTTGTTCAAGAGAAAAGTAATAGTTGGGAAAAAGCTGAATTAATCTAATGAAATGGAGTTAAAGTTCGAGTTCGAGAGAAAAAAACTTTAATAATATCTTAAGCGAGAGTAAAACTTGTTAACACTCTAGGAGCGAGAGGGCTTGAGTGAAAATTATCTAATTAGACTGAAAAGTGTTAGATATATCTAACTAGCCTGTATTTTGCAGAAATTAATTGCCTGAAACTTATTTACAGAAAAACACTAGATGCAACCTTATGAGGAACACAGTCCTAGTTTCATTTCATTATCAAAACAACTTTAAAATCAACACTCTGTTAATTGTGAAACTAGATCTTATTTAACAACCTTGGTTACTAGAGCTTTACAGCTAAACCCATTTTACATTTCGTAATTATTTTCTCTTTATGAAATAATAACAACATTTTGATTCAGTTATGTTACCTAAAAATCGAAAAGCTTTGAAAAATAGGTTGGTTTTTAGGGTAAAACATGAAAATGGTAACTAGTTCCACGGTATAAGGCTAGATTAGTTGTAAAGGGTTTTAGCTAGAAAAAAGTAATTGATTTTGATGAGATATTCTTTCCAGTTTTGAAGATGTCATCCATCTGTGTGGTTCTAGGCTTGGCTGCATCTGGACACGGAAGTTGAACCGATTGATGCTAAAACTGATTTTCTCCATTGTGACTTGGATGAAGAAATTTATATGGAGCAGCCTGAAGGCTTTGACGTCAAGGGAAAAGATATTTATGTTTTCAAATTCAAAAAGATATTGTATGGTTTAAAACAAGCTCCTAGGCAACGGTACAGGAAGTTTGGTTCTTCTATGAGTCAGCAGGGCTTCAAGACCATTGTGTTTTTATGCAAAAATTCTCTGATGGTGACTTTATTATCGTTTTTCTTTATGTTGATGACATGCTTGTGGTTGGTTATAATACTTGTAGGATTAAAAAGTTGAAGCAAGAATTGAATAAGTCTTTTGCTATTAAAAACTTGGGACCAGCAAGGCAGATTCTTGGCATGTAGATTGCTGTGATAGAGATGCCAAGAAGTTTTGGTTGTCACAAGAGTACATTGAGAAAGTACTTCGTAGATTTAACATGGATAAAGTTAAGGTTGTCAGTACACCTTTAGCTATGCACTTCAAATTGACTACTAAGCATTGTCCTTCCGCTGATGGTGAGAAGGAAGATATGAAGAAAGTTCCTTATATTTGTAACACCCCTCAAAAAAATGAAATAGGATAATTAGAGCTTCACATGCGTGTTAGTAGTTGATATACTTGTATAAAAGGTTGGTAAATTCCCCCCTTGGCTAATTAAATGTTTGGGCATTTATTTTAAGTTGTTTTTATTATTTTAGGTATATTAGATCATTTAATTGAGGGTTATAACTTTATTCTTCAAATTAGAATTTCCAAAATCATCCTCTCTCTCTAAAAACTCTCTCTAGTTCAAGGAAGAAGATGGTCAAGAACTAGGAGCTAGGGTTTGACGATTTTAAGGTGGTTCTTTCTCAAAATTGCTTGGGGATTCTTAGTTAAAGTATGGGGACTCTTTATCTTTGATTCCTTTTTCAATCAAAGAGCTAATTCAAAGTATTTTCAAAGTTCTTCAAAAATCCTAAAGTCCTAATTTCGATTCTAGCACGGGTTCTTGCATAAAAAGATTTTAAATGATGATTTATATTGTTATTAATGATTATTAATGGTTTTTTAGAAAGAAATCTCCGTGAACCCATGTTTTCTCAAATTCTCTAAATTTCACCATAAAGTGGGTGTATTGATTCTAAGTAGATGATTATAGAATTGTGTTTAGTATGGTATGAGTTGTTCATATATGGTATTATATATGTTGAATTGTGAAGAATTGATGTTGAATTGAAGGATATGAGATTTGAGCCTTGCATGGGCAAATAGTGAATCGGTCCTTATGTTGATTATTAGATTATGTTTAGCTTGAATTGTACAGCTAAATTCTACTATTATCTATGTTATTCTATTGTGATATTATGGAGAATTAAGGATGGTGATTGTGGCTTGGAAAGGATGGTAAGTTGGCCTCGGAATGGTAGCTGCAATAACTCGAAAAGAACTCCCCAAATTTCATTTTAAATTCTAATTTATAGTTTCCCAAAATTTAGCTTGAAAGTCCAGTTGGCGGAATAAGTCGAGCCTCGCCGAGTCATTCGGTGATCCACCCTTTTCTCCCATCCATCACCATTTTGCATTTGTTATCAGCCTTCCAGGTTCTATATCTTTGGGCAATCCAACTTGTTGTCGCGGAGTGGATTGGCGATTCGCTGACTGACCATTTATGTCGCTAACATGGTTTTGCCGAAGGGCTGGCACGCTGGAACTTTAGGGGGGCTTCAAGAGCCACTTGGCATCGCTTCGAGTGGTCTTGGTGATCACCAGGATCGCTTTTCTGCACTTCTTCAGCTTTTTAGTTCCATTTTGTCTGGTAGTGTCCTTGCCTTGCTCCTTAGCATTCAATGCTGCAAATCAACACTTTAACATCAATTTAGAGTATAAAATAGGCATTTGAGGACACTTATACTATCAAAACAATGCCCTAAATTAGTCAAAATCTCTGACTCATCAACACCCCAACTTAAACTTTTCCTTGTCCTCAAGTAAAACTTAAGATTAGTAGTTCAATAAGGATGTCTACAAATAGTGCTGCATAAAACTCAACATAAATACACACAACAAGGTTCAAACTACTCATATAATGATCAATTGTGCACTCAAAGTTTCAAATTGTCACTCAGCATCATCAAGTATGCTCAAGCTCACAATGCTTGCTTCAAATGAAATTTCAAGCTCAACAAAAGTATTCAAATACCCTCATAACAAATATGATTCCATATTCACACAAAATTTCTCAACAATTTAAAGTACTGGAATCACATAAAACTCTCACACTCAAAAAGATGAACACAAGCATGACTTCACCCATAGGTTTACCCTTATTTTCCAATCAACATTTGTTTCTGCTCACTCAAGATCACAAAGGTCTTTTCAATGCTTGTAACGGGGCTGAGTGTAAATGTATAGTCATTTAGGCTTAGTGGCTTCTACCTTCATGGAGTATGGTCTGAACATCACTTTCCTCTTTTTCATTAACCTTTCAAACATGCTCATAATTCACTCCATTATTACTTCATATGAACTACCGGATACCCCATTTCTTTTGCAATTTTCACAACTTTTTCTCTTTTTCAGTCATTTCTTTTCTCTTTCTTTCTGTCATTTCTTTTCTCTCTTTTTTGTACCTGGAGGGGTTCCATCTTTTTTAGAACAATCGATCAAAGGGGGAATTATTCACACTTCTTGACTTTCATTCATTTTCACCACACCCCCAACTTAGGCCATTTCTATTCAAACAAACCAAAACTTCATGAATATTATGGGTTAATGGATAAAGAGGTCAAAGTTGTTCAAGTTTCTTTCAAGAAAAGGATAGGTTGAATGGGTGCCAAAACAGGATTCACACTTCTCACAAGGGTGGCCACAAAAAAAGTATATTGTCAAATTGGTTCACTCTTCAAAATTCTCGCCTAAGATCATTTCAATTGCTTGCTTCACTTCAGTCAATCAGACCAATGGGGAAAATTCTAGGTGTCATCAAATACAATGTTCAAGATGACCTAACCACATAAGGCATTGATACAATCATCAAACAAGACTCCACACTTTCTAGTTAACGTGCAATGTTCATCACAAGAGACTTAATTTACAATCGGCTAGTCACAATAAGATACTCAAAGTTCAAATATTGCATATGTAACTTTGTTTACCTCATCGTGGCCGCACATTCATTTTGTTCAATTAAGAGCACTATTCAAGTCATCGGTATTGACCACAATCGACACTCAAATTTGTACAAGAACAACCACATTAAGACACACAAGAGGTGGAATTGTTTTAAAAATTTGGTTCAAAACCGCTTTTATATCAAAACAATGGGCCACAAGCTAAGAACATCCTCAATACCACAACCAAGATATATATATAAACAACATAATCTCAATATTCACAAAACACAACCAAAATCAATATTCAAAAAACAACCCACAAAAGAGGTAGGTATGAAAATACCTCACCCCACCAACAAAATATGCAGTTGTCCTCAAATGCAACTAAAAATAAAAATAGTCTGAAAAGTAACAGAGAGGGAGGGGCAATGTCATCCTGCCAAGCTAAGCCTGGGGTAAAGTCTGAATGTCCGTCGCTCCATCTGTTTAGGCACCAGTTCCCAGCGTCTCAGCATCCTTGGCTCCGCTGGAGCCCACCATCGAAGTATCTCTCAAAAAGGCATGTCTAGCTATCTCGTGCATGGCACCCTTTAAGTGAGCCAGGTCCTCACACTACAAAAAAAAAACCCATATTGCCAACATATTTTCCTAACAACTTAAGTTGGTTAGTATTTTACTAACAAATTATCAACATATTTCTAATCGAATTATATTTGAAATCTTAACAACGAAATTCTAATAGATTACCAACCAAAATATTACCAACTAAGTATTTTAGTTGGTAAGTACAGCGGAAAAAAATGGCGCCAAATTTAGCAATTTTCTATCAACGGATTACCAACTGAAATATTACTAACGCACATCTTTTGTTGGTAATATTACCAACGAAGTATATATCAGTTGGTAAATATGACAAAAAAAATTGTTTATATAATTTTTTAACAGATTACCAATGAATTACTAACAAACCATTTACCAACGACAATATTTTGTTGCTAAATTACCAACCAAATATTAATGTGTTGGTAAATTAGTAACGAAATGTAATTTGTTGGTAAACTTGCCAACAAATATCTAATCAATTGGAAATTTTACCGACGAATAAAGATTGTTGTTTGTAAATTACTAACATAGTTAAAATAGTTGGTATTATACCAACCGATCATTAATCTATTGGTAATATTAACCAACATATTAATTTTTAGTTGGTAATATGAATGTTTAGTAGTAACTATTACCAACTATGATAAAATTTATTGGTAAATTATTAAATTACTAACGGATACTTGAATAGTTGGTAAATTTACCAATTGAGAAGTTAAATTATTTGGTAAATCATCATTTAGTGTTGAAACAAAAGTAAATTTAATGATGTAATACTGAATTAATATTTTCTCCCTAATTTAATCTAACGCGATATATTAAGTTTTGGCAAAAATTTGACTTTGGCCAATATTTTTGGTAAACGTGCTTAGATAAGAATTTTGTTAGTGCAATTAGCTCCAGAAGGTCAATTTTGGCCAAATTGGACGGTTAGGTCGGGTTTCGAGGCTTTCATATTCAGTTTGTGCCGCTAAGCGTTTTAAACTTTTAAGGTTGAGCCAAAATTTGAGTTTGGTCAATATTTTTGATACATGTGCTCTGATTAGAATTTTGTCACTGTGATTAGCTTTGGAACATCATTTTTTATCCATAGGGAGGCAGGTTCGAATTTTGAGGCTTTTGTTTTCAGTTTGTGTCGTTAGGTGTTTTAAATCTTATGTTTTGGCCAAAATTTGACTTTGGTCAATATTTTTGGTAAACATGCTCAGATGAGAATTTCGTCAGCACAGTTTGCTCCGATAGATCTTTTTCATCTAGTAGGATAGTTGGTTCGGGTTTTGAGGCTTTAATTTATGTTTGTGCCGTTAGGTGTTTTAACTTTTATGTTTTGACCAAAATTTGACTTTTGTCAATATTTTTAATAAATGTGCTCTGATTAGAATTTTGTCAGTGCAGCAAGATTTTGAAGGTGTAATAAGATGGTTGGTTCGGGTTTTGAGGATTTCATTTTCAGTTTGTGCTTTTATGCGTTTTAACTTTTTAAGTTTTGGCCAAAAATTTAATTTGCTTAATATTTTTGGTAAAGATACTCTGATTAGAATTTTGTCAACATTGTTAGCTCCAGAAGGTCATTTTTGGTCTATTAGGCTGCATGGTTTGGGTTTTGAGGCTTTCACTTTCAATTTGTGTTTTTAGATGTTTTAACTTTTATGTTTTGGAAAAAAAAATTGAATTTGGTCAATTTTTTTGGTAAATGTGCTAAGATGAGAATTTCGTTAGCGCGGTTAGCTCTAGAAGGTTATTTTTCATCTATAAGGATGGTTGGTTCTGATTTTGAGGTTTTTCATTTTCAGTCTGTCATTTTAACTTTTAAGTTTTTGCCAAAATTTAACATATTTCCATATATTTAGTAAATGTGTTCGGATGATAATTTTGTCAGCACGATTTGCTCCAGAAGGTCTTTTTTTGTCTAATAGTATGGTTGGTTTGGATTTTGAGGGTTTCATTTTCAGTTTGTGCCGTTAGGCGTTTTAACCTTGAAATTTTGGCAAAAATTCAAATTTGGTCAATATTTTGTTAAACTTGCTCAGATTAGAATTTTTTTAGCACGCTTAAATCTAGAAGGTCATCTTTGGTCTAGTAGGATGGTTGGTTTAGGGTTTGAGGCTTTCATTTTCAGTTTGTGTCGTAAGTCGTTTAAACTTTTAGTTTTGGCCATAATATGAATTTGATCAATATTTTGGTAAACGTGCTCAAATTAGAATTTCATATGCACAGATAGCTCCAGAAGATCACTTTTCATCAAGTAGGATTGTTGGTTAGGGTTTTGAGGCTTTCATTTTCATTTTGAGCCATTATGTGTTTTAACTTTTAAGTTTTCACCAAAATTTGACTTTTGTCAATATTTTTAATAAATGTGCTCAGATTAGAATTTTTTCAATGCGTTAGCTCTAGAAGGTCATTTTTGGTCTAATAGGATAGTTGGTTCGTAATTTGAGTCTTTCCTTTTTAATTTGTGCCTACCTTTCTCTTATATAAGAAGTTATAGTTGAATGTGGAAACACAATGTGGTAATGAATCATATTTATAGAATGTGGCGATGAAATTCCCCATGTGTAGTTCGCTGAACTTTTTCTCTTGCACGACATGTTCAAATGTTTTCTTATCTTTTGTAGTATATCATTAGCTTTCAGTAGAGAATTTTCTTTGAATTGTTTCAGACTAAGCTTAGATTTGAATCTATGTATTGAATTCATGATAAACAATGGCTCCTCCCAGCTAGTCATTTCAAGATATACTAAGGCAGGATTTTATAATTAATATCTAGTCGTTGTCTTTTTTATAATACTTCCATATTTTCTTCCTTACCTCCTCTACCTCTTCAAGCTCTTTTATTATTGCTAAAGACATTCATAATAGAATCTAGCGACTTCTTGATTTACATAAATAAAATTGAGTATTGAAATATTTATTTGGTATATTTATACAAGTTTGGAGCCGAGTAACGATGTATCCCCGCCGATTACAAAAATCTTTAAGGAAAAATTGGATCCCGAAGGACATGATTGGTAGTCAGTTGACACCAGAGATTAAGTACTTCTACTGGGAGGATAGGTAGAACAATACTGTCATTTCATTTCATAACTATTGATGTTATTACAAAAGTAAAACCGTACAGCTCAAACAAGAAAAAATAAAAAATATAGCTGATGGAAATAGATCCCTACAACTAGATAACAGAAAAACTTAGGTTGCCTCACCTTTGGTCAAACAAACTGTTATATTGGTAGTACCGATTGTCTCATTCAGTACTACAAATTTTGTGAAAAATACTCCTTAGAGAAATTGTAAAAAATAGATCACAGCATGCAAGGGTTATGCTTTGGTTCAATGGGAGAAAAAGATTCTTATGGTTGGAGGGAAACCAGACCCTCAAGTAACAGTCTCAGTCTGGGCGTTTGACACTGAAACTGAATGCTGGTCACTTCTGGAAGCAAAAGGAGATGTTCCGGTTGCGTGTAGTGGTCATACTGTCCTTAGAGAAAGCTCAGTTTTGATTTTATTTGGGGGTGAAGACGCAAAGAGGAGGGAGCTAAACGATCTGCATATGTTTGATCTTATATCCTTGACATGGCTTCCACTTCATTGCACGGGAACAGGTCCTTCATCAAGATCAAACCATGTGTCTGCCCTCTATGATGATAAATTGCTCCTTATATTTGGTGGATCGTCAAAGTCCAGGGCGTTAAATGACTTATACACGTTTGACATTGAGACTATGGCATGGTCAAGAATTAAAATACGTGGACTCCATCCTTCACCTAGAGCTAGTTGTTGTGGAGTGCTTTGTGGAACTAAATGTTATATTGCTGGGGTGGTAGCAGTAAAAGAAGACATGCTGAGACTTTAATATTTTATGTTCTAAAACATGAATGGTATGTTGCTGTTGCTTCACCAGCTTCTTCTATCACAACCAACAAGGGATTTGGCCTCGTCCTTGTGCAGCATAAGGAAAGGGATTTTCTTGTGGCTTTTGGTCGTTTCAAGAAAGATCCATCAAATGAGGTTGAGGTACTTATTATGTAAAAAAAATCAATTGTCCATGGGTCGCAGATCAAGCTTAAGTAAAGCTGCTGGGAACTTGCTATCTGGGAAACGTTTGACATCCACTGGGCCTGGTTCTCAGCGAGTTAATGGCTCTGGTAGAAAATCATTGTCAGAGTCTTTTCTCATTGATCCTAGTTATGTGTCTGGTAATGTCTCACTTCGCAAGCAATTTTTCAATTTCCAATTGCCAGTGCAAAAATGACTAAGATTTCAGGAGATGAAAGTCCTTCACATGAACAAGGAGCAAACAACTAGACATAGGAATCAAAACAAGCAGCAATGGAGTAAAATTATGTATGAGGAGATGTCTACTATCTCTGAATCTGGAAATTTGCCTACATATTATAGACAAGCAAGTATAAACTTTTTTCAAGACACTGATGATTTTGTCTTCCAAGAAGGTAATTGTAAAGCTGGATTACCAGCTTCATCAGGTGCTTGTTAGCAGTATGAAGCAACACATTCTTCCCTTATGAGAAAGAATGGAATTCTAGAAGTAGCAGTAAAGAGTAAATAGGACATGGAGAAAAAGATGGCTGACGCTGTAAAGGAAATTGAGTTGCTTAAAAAAAAGCTAACTAGTGTTGAATTGGCCCAAGAAGAGGCTAACAGTTTATCCAACATTGTCCACTCTAATAATGTCAGGCTTGAGCATGATGTGGCTTTCCTCAAGGTAATTATGGATGATACACAGAAGGAACTGCATACAACAAGGGGAGTCCTTGCTGGAGAAAGGGCAAGAGCTTTCCAGTTGCAGGTTGAAGTTTTCCATTTAAAACAAAGATTGCAATCACTGGAGAATCGATCTCCATCACCTCGGAAACCTTTCCACGTTTAGAATATATAGCATGACATTTTGTATATTAGTTGCGACAAGATTATGTACATATATGTTAGACATGAATTGTCATTGACTCGTTTTACGAAGAATCAAACAACAACTATCCAGATTGCTTAAGCCTGCAAAGTAGTTCACCTGGCAATAAAAAAGTTTCTAACAGTGTAGCCAATTTTCTATTGTTATTACACTTCTGGTATACCATTTGGATAACTTGTCTAACTATAGTTGTAGGCCATCTTAGTGTACCTTTGAAAATGCGTTTACTCTTTTCCATCCAAATATCGTATACACTACCAGCCAAGACAATTCTGTAGATTTCTGTTTTGGGATTCTTGGCTTTCATTAACTTACTTGCCTAGTCTACTTCATCCTTCCATCCCCTAGGAGTTGTTGTTATGCCGTGCCACTCTAAAAACTTATCCCATACGCTGTGAGATGGACTATGGAAAAAACAAGTGCTCTATAGTTTCATGTGCATCTCTGCACATTGAACAACTCATATGATCAACAAAGCCCCGACCAAGAAGCCTATCTTTGGTGTATAATTGTCCAATATAGACAAGTACCGAATGAAGGTCCATTTAGGCAGACCATTGTTATTGCGGGTTAACCTCTTTCATGGGACTTTTTTGTAATTTTCTCTACACTGCACATATAATTTCCTAACAGAGAACTTGGCTATACTTCCTAGTTCAACCACATTCTTCCCAGATTCTTGAATTTACTTCTTTTGCCCTTTTCGATCTTTTTGCAACACCCATGATGCTTGTTTTGGTACATCTTCTCATACATGAATGTGTCTCCTTCTACTATAATATTCATGTACCCATTCTACCCATAAATTCAATTTTACTATCATTTTGTAGTGAATTTATTCATTCAAAATTTTTGTTCTATCAATTCATGTGATATTTTTCTTCATCTTTTTAAACAGAAATGATTCCATTGGAATACTGCATTTGAAGGTTCCGTAAAGTATCATTTTTTGAAAAAATGTTCAATACAATACAAGGGCATGTTATGTGAAGCAAGATCCTCTGAGGTGAAATGAAAAAATATCCCAAAATCTATTTGGGAGAGCTCGAAGCCTCACTATGATACTAAGGATTTTAAGGCTAAATCTGCAAAATGTTCAAAAAATTGACTAAGTGAAAAATGTGGTGCAGGATCTGGTCCCTCACGCCATATTGGAAGTTCCCGGACTCACCGAGAGCATGCAAGACAAATGGTACAATCATTTTCATTCTGTCAAGTTATAGTTTTTTCTAAGTTATTCCTTATGTAATTGCTTGGGAAAAGCTATGCATGCCCAAATACAATGGAGGATTGAATTTTTTAGATATCTATTCATGGAACAAAGCTGCCCTTGGGAAACTACTATGAAACCTAGCCTCTACGCACCTATGAGAGGACTCTTCTCGATACAAGAAACTAGGAAATGTAAATAAGGGAGACTCTCCCTTTACATCACAAGAGCAATTAAACCTATTCAAAGAAGCTATAACTAATAGAGCACATATGTTGTGCACGTAACCACACTAGCTTTAAATTAGGATTTCAGTTTATTTAGGAGTCAAGCCTTCAATTAGGATTGCTCACGTAACTTAATATGCTCGTATTTCCTAGGAGTAAGCTTTGCACATTCTGTTTTGTTTGATGTGTATATAAACTCCATTGGAGTCTCATTAATGGATATACTATTTTCAATCTACTTCTCTGAACTTATATGGTATCAGCGCCAAAACACTCTAACGAGTACGCCGATCAAAAATAAAATTTTCTGCACTAATGGCCCCTGCCACCCCAGTTATCAATGCCGATACTGCCCCTGTCCTCAAACACTTGGTTCAATTTAACGCATCATCTTAGTTGCCCATTAAGTTGTGTGGCAGCCATAACTTCACCACTTGGAAGGCTCAAATTGCCATGCTACTTCATGGACATGACCTCTATGGTCATCTTGACGGGACTAAGTTGTCCCCTCCCAAAATAGTCACCACTGACGGCCTTGTGACAGCCAACCCTGAGTATGAGGATTGGTTTCGTCAAGACAAACTCATCCAAAATGCTTTCATGACCTCTGTTGATGCCACTATTTCTTCCACTATAGCTTCTGTGGCCAATTCTAAAGTTGTGTGGGATCAACTTCACCCCTCATTTGCGAACAAATTGCAAACTCGCATCTTCAGCCTCCGTCACCATCTCAGTCGGGTAACCAAAGACACCAAATCAATTGCTGAATATATGCGAGAGATTCGCTCTCTGTCTGATGAACTCTCCACAACAGGTTCACCTGTCAATAATGAAGAACTTGTGGTGAAAATATTGAGTGAACTCGGTCCTAAATTTCGTGATATCTCAGCTGCCATCCGGGAACGTGACTCACCCATTGGCTACGCTGAACTTTTCGATAAGCTTCTTGATCATGAATTGTTCCTCAAACATGAAGACCTCAAGAGGACTACCACCCAGGTCGCAACATTTGTTGCTCAGCGTGTCACAAATACTTCATTGGCCCAACAGAACAACCATCGCCGCCAACCCACCAATAACAATAGGCGTACCCCAGGCAGACAACATAATCAAAGCGCCACTTTCCAGCATCCAAACGATTACTCTCAAGGGCGTAACTTTCCACACCAATCCTCACGAATTTGTTGTCAACTCTATGAAAAATTTGGGCATACAGCAAATGTTTGCTGCTCTCGGTCCCATAACCACTTCGAAGAAAAAGCAAATTTTGTTGCCCACACGATGCCACATGACCCCTCGATTGTCAATTCGGGTGCATCTCACCATATTGCACCCGACAACAACTACCTCAACAATGTTCTGGTCTACTCTAATGTCGAACTATGTGAATGTATATCTAATCTAAAAATTTAACTTTTAGAAAAGACACACTTTCATATATTTATTGGCTCCCATTCTGCCTCATCTCATCTCGGAGAATCAATCAGGTTTTGTTAGAGGAAGGAGCATCTCTGAAAACATTATGCTGGCCCAAGAGATTACTCATACCATTAAAAAACCTAAGGAAGGTGATAATGTGGTAACCAAGCTCGACATGGCCAAGGCCTATGATAGAGTGTCTTGGTCCTTCACTTGTTTAGTGTTGAGGGCTATGGGCTTTGGTGAGGTCTTTATTGACTTGGTTTGGAAAACTATGAGCAACAACTGGTACTCAATCATTGTCAATGGTACTAGACATGGCTTCTTCCACTCCACAAGAGGCCACAAACAAGGTGACCCCCTTTCTCCAGCCCTATTTATTTTAGGAGCTGAAGTGCTGTCAAGAATGCTCAACCTGTTGCACCATGATCCTAATTATAAAGGCTTCCAGATGGAAATTAGAGGTCCTCAGATCAATCATTTATGTTTTGCTGATGATGTAATTATCTTTACTTCCGGGACTAGGGCATCCTTGCAATTGATTATGAAGACTTTGGGAACTTATGAAGCTGTTTCTGATCAGCTTATTAACAAATCCAAAAGTCATTTCATGATCCCTGCTAAACACCCCACCAGAAATTATCTCCCTAACTCAAGAAATAACTGGTTTTTCTCAGAAAACTAGTCCCATCTCTTATTTGGGATGCCCTTTGTATGTAGGGGGTCAGAGGATTATCTATTATTCTGAGTTAGTGGCAAAAGTGGTAAAGAAAATAAGTGGTTGGCATTCTAGAATCTTAAGCTTTGGGGGCAAAGTCACTTTAGTCAAACATGTCCTACAATCTATACCATACCTATTCACACCATCGCAGCTATTTCTCCCCCTAAAACCACTCTTAACTATATTAAGAGAGTGACAGCTGACTTCTTTTGGGGGCTGGAAAAAGACAGAAAGAAATACCATTGGGCCTCATGGGAAACTCTCAGCTTCCCTTATGATGAAGGGGGCATTGGAGTACGAAACCTTGAAGATGTATGTACTTCAATGCAATACAAACAGTGGTGGAATTTCAGAGCCAACAATTCTTTATGGGGTCGATTCTTGAGAGAAAAATATTGTCAAAGAGCTAATCCGGTGGCAAAGAAATGGGACACAGGACAATCTTTGGTCTGGAAGTACATGATGAAAAACAAGACCAGTATTGAACCCCACATCACCTGGAGGATCAACTCTGGAACCTGTCTTTTTTGGTGGGATAATTGGTTGGGGGATGGACATTTAGCTCATCATTCTGATGATATCACCAGTCTTAATAATACCACAATATCTCAATTTTTGTTGAATGGACAATGGAACGAGACAATGATCAGACAAAGTGTTCCTCCTCCACTAGTTCCCAAAATTTTGAGCACCAGCTTGCATTTGCAAGAGGGAGTCCCTGATGAAGCTGTGTGGACAGCCAATAATAGTGGTGTTTTCTCATGTTCCTCAGCCTGGAATTTAATCAGAGAGAAGAAGGGCAAAACCATCATCAACACATGGCTTTGGCAAAAGCACATTCCCTTCAAGATGTCCTTTTTCCTTTGGAGGGCAATTAGGAGCAAACTCCCAATAAATGAGAGGATCATCAACTTTGGAGCTGAACCTGCCAACTACTCATGCTGCAGCAGTCCTGGACTAGATGATATTGACCATATTTTAGTTACTGGTAATTTTGCTAGCTTCATATGGAATTTTTTTGCAGCAAGTGTTGGTATCTCCCACAATCAGAACACTCTGAGAAACTTACTGACTACCTGGTGGGGAACAGAACACAAAAATGCAGTACATAAACTGTTTCTGCATTCCTTGCCTATTATAACCTGTTGGAATCTTTGGAAAAATAGATGTTCAGCTAAGTATGGAGGCAAAAAATCTAGCATCATCAAAGTTAAATTCCTTATTCAAAAGGACATCATAATGCTTCTCCATATCGCCTTTCCATATTTGCAATGGCCTGAGGCATGGCATGATTTGATCAATTATATTGAGGCCTGCAAACATGAGATCAAGATCATTCAGGTTAATTGGAAAACTCCACCCACCGTTATATTCAAACTCAATACGGATGGTAGTGCAATGAGAAACCCGGGCAAAATTGGGGGCGGAGGAATTTTGAGGGACTATCAAGGCAACATGATATATGCTTTCAGCATCCCTCTTGGAACTGGCTCAAATAATTTAGCAGAGACACTTGCAGCGTAGCAGGGTATCTACTGGTGTGTTCAACATGGCTTTAAGAAAATCATCCTAGAAGTTGACTCAAAGCTGCTGGCTAATTGGATTACCTACAAATCCAAACCCCCCTGGCAGATTCAACAGCACATCAGGGAACTGATCAGATTCGTTAGACAGCTAGAATTTTTTTAATGCAGGCACATCTTTAGGGAAGCTAACAGTACAGCAGATTTCCTTGCAAAGGGAAGTCACAACTCAGACATTATCAGACAATACTACACTCATCATCAGCTTCCTACAGTTGCTAAAGGTAGCTACCTGCTAGAGAGGATGGGAGTATCCAATTTCAGAAGGAAGAAAATAAAGAGAATCAAGCAACCTCCTTGAGTTTTTTTTGCTAGACTCTAGATTAGGTTTTTTCTTTATTTCTTCTCCATGTAAGGGGAGAGTCTCCCTAGTTTATTGCCTACTAGTTATGATGTATGGAGAGGAGTCCTCTCTTCTAGGTGCACAGTTAGTAGGTTCCTTTTATAGTACAGGGATGAGTCGACTAGCCTTAATAGGAAGGTTGACTCATGTACCACCATAGGTTCGGAGGTAAGGTTTATGTCCCCCTTCTTGTATTTGTTTTTTGTTTTTGTTATTAATGTTAAGGCCTGGGGGTGTTGCTAAGCCCCTGACCCCCCCAAGGGTCATTCAAATAAATAAATAAAAATTATATATTATGATACTGCTTAGTTCGAGAAAAGAAAAGATAGATATTGATTAAATACATTAAAAAAATTTATGTTGAGTTAGTTTTATTTGGTGAAATAGACATGAATGCTCTTATAGTTGGCATAACCTTTTCACCAACTTTAATAAATAAAGCAACAAAATCCTGTAAAAAAAATAATCATTCTTGGTAAAATAACAAGGTCCATTCACTTTGAATATTCAATCTTATTTGCCTTGAATCACTTAAAATATATTTTTCACTGATCATAATAATTTATCACCTTCACGCTCATTAGAAATTTTCAGTCCTTCAAACTCATTCTTAAACATCTGCATACTTATGAAATGGAATATAGTGTAGTTGTATTTTCATAATGGTTTTTGACAAATTATCAGGCGCGCTTTATGCCTCCAACCACCGCATATCTCCACACAAAATTTTATAATTTAATCATACCTTTCATCCTGACCTATTGTTTTCTTTCCTTCTTTATTACTCTATTCTACATACATGCATTCTCTCATGTTCTTCTACTCTCTAATTGCTTGAGTTTTCTGTTTCGAATTGCAAGTTAGCCATACCATCAACATTTCTTGATTATTGAAGCCTGAATTATTTTTGACTTAATGGTTATGATTTATGCATATTGGGTTTTGGTTCAGGTATGATGTGAGAAAAAATAAAACTCTACAATGTATTAATGCTAGGGCTTGAAAAAATAATTTTTTATTTGCATGACTTTCATTGAGTTTGATTAATTAGGGTTTTGAAATTGTGATTTTCATTTACTTTGTCTTTGTTTTTTCATAATATAATCATGACTTGGTGTTGATGGTTATATGATTGAAAGATGTTTTTTTGGAATTTTAATTTCTTTGGCTCAAAGAAAAGATACATATATAGTTTAGGAATCAATTAAATAAATCAAAGATTTTTTACCGAATTAATTTCATTAGGAGAAATAGATATCAATACTTTTATAATATAATTTGCATAATCTTTCACCAACCTTAATTATAAACTGCAAAAACAAAATTGTGTAAATAAATTCATCCCTAATAAAATGATATTTAACATTTCTCGTTCAAATGCCCATTTGAAAAGGATAAATATATAAGAGAAATTATTGATGCGATGTAGAGTTTAAATTGAACACATTTTTAATTTAAATAGTTTTTAATATGGAAATAATATTTTTTATATTATCTTTCATATGAGATTTGTTTTTTTTATTGTAGCCACAAGGGCTAGATTTTTATTAATAATCAAACCAACAATACGGTCAAAGCAACAAAAAACAAAAAAACCCAAAGGGACTGGTCTAATTGGATCAGTCCATACAAAGTTTATTTATCTTAAATGAGTCAAAATTAGCTCAAAATCCACCATGACAGGTAGAAAGCCATTTTTATGTACTAAATTAGAAAACTTGCATAGTCTTTTCTCTGATTATCTACGTTTTTTCCACCCTACCTTTTCCTCTTCGATGACGTCGGTATCTTGTTTGCAACATTCTTCGTTCCTAATGTTTGATCTCTGCGGTTTTTATTTGGAGATAATGTAAGATCTCACATTTCAAGAGAACTAACTAGAGGTCTGTACAAGTTAAACTTCGGTTTGTAGTTTTGGGTCAACTTCAAACGACTATATTTTTTAGCACAAAATAAATTAGAGGGACCATGATCCATCAAATTGGAAGTCTCTAAATCTTCTTTCCGATGCTGCAAATTTTGCTAAATTCCTGGCTCGGAGTAAGAAGTTATGCCCGTTTAAGTGAAGCATCTCTAGTTAAGGCTTTTTATCCATTTAAGGAAAGGGTATTTTTGTCTTTTCCCTACCCCAGTAGGTTTGACCATGTTTTTCTCACCCAATTTGGGGTCTAATCATACTCTACGTTATTTTTCACATTCCGAAGTACTTAAAATTTTAGGGCGAAGTTTCAAGAAGAAGGAAAAAGCGTTTTCAAGTGTTCATTCAGGGATTGAGGAATTTTTCCAAGAATAATTGTTCTTTCCAGGTATGTGAGGTTTCCCATAGTGATGGACTTGTTCGTCCTCACATCATATCTATAATTTCATCAATAGATTCGTCCATGAAATCATATACAATGAGATTCGTGAGTAGTTCTTTAGTTTTAGCTCCATTCTTTAATAATGGAAGTTTTGAGTTTTTGAGGTGAGGGTCTTGCGAATGACTGGTGTTTCTTGATTGAATTTGGGTGGAAATTTAATGAATTTGTGTTGGGTTTGTGAATCAAAGATATTTTGGAATAAACCAATAAATTCTAGATGAGTTAGGAACCGAAATAGAGCAAGAAAATTTGTCAAAAATCTGGGTTTTGGTATGGGGAAGCATGCCCTTAAAGCTCCAAGACCTTGACACTATAGGTTTAGGGCTGGTGCCCTGCGCCTGCAATGCACCCAAAAGTTCCCTTAGTAAATTGAGGTCTATCGCCCTTCGCCAATAATGTGTCAGGGTCGTCAGGCCTTTTTCTTCTCCGTTCTTTGACCTGTATGTGTTCTTTCAAATTGTGTCTTTACTCTCTTCTTGATATTATCTCTTAAAGTCTTCATTAATCCTTGAGAGATACTACATATCCTAATCACATCTCTTAATTTACATTTCAAATCAAAGTAAAATTAAGAGAAAAGTTCAAGAGGTCCTTTCGAGTCAAATTTGAGAATTCTTCTGCAATTATTTATAGTTTTGATCTAAATCTTGAGTAAATGAGTATGAGAAGGAGAAGAGTTGTATTTCATGTTTCAAAATGAGTATAAGGGAACTAGGTATTCCCTAGTATAAAACTTATTCATTTTAATGAAAGAAATATCGATTTCTAAATGAGTTATGAGTTAAGAGATGTTTTTAGTACTACCTCTTTTAAGAGGATCTTTTGAGTAATTAGCTCAACTTGAGACGATTTATGTTATATACATTTGAGAATGAGTTCATATTATTGGGAGTAGTATTGAGCACCGAGATGGGGAGGAGTTTTGACGACTTACATTCCTTATAAATGATGTAGCAAACATTGGTAAAGGATCGTAATTTTTGGCTGACTACTTATTGCTTTTAAGCATAGCTTTGTGGATACACTTAGTTAAAGTGTTCTATACTCTAACAAGGTAAAGGAGAGTTTTGGCAGTGTGGGCGAGACGCTGTATCATCACATAGCTCATAGTGATAGTTGTCAGTTAGAGAATCTTCCAAATAACAGTAAAGAGTATGTTATTGTATTTTTATATATTTTGAGTTGATATCTACTGTTTTAAAAGCTTTATATATTGTATTCCTTATTATCTTTTCATATTGGAGTTTAGTTGAGGTGAGTATTGTCTTCCAATGTTATCAGTTAAGTTATCGATGTTTCAATTTTCCGCTTACATGCTCGTACATTCAATGTACTGACATCATTCAACATGCATCTTATTGTGATGCAGATGCAGGTATCCGGAGTCATCAACCGGTGATTCGTTGATACCATTTGCACTCCACTTAGCTTTGGTGAGCCTCTTTACTTTCTGAAGGGTCCACATTTATATTTCAGCTTTGTTAAGATGTCGTGGGTCTTGTTCCGACATCTATCATAGTATTATGAGGCTTCATGGACAGTTGTAGTTGAGGAGTGTTTCACTATTTCCTTTGTTGATGTTTAGAGACTTGGAGTCATTTGTTTTTGTTTAATTAAGTATTTCCAGACATTTCTGAGTAATCTATTGTTTTGACTTTTGTGTTAATCATTGCATCTGAAGTTCCTATTTTGCTTGAGTAAGACTTCCTCTAAGTAGTCAGCCATGCCAAGGGTTATCTGGGGGACCATCGATGGTTCTCGTGTTTCAGCCACATCAAGGGTGTAGGCTCAGGGCTTGAAAAACATGGTACCAAAGCACAAAGTTCAAGATTCCTAAGATGTCTATAAAACTGCGTATGTAGACTTCTTGTTATCGGTGTGAAGTGAGCCACATCTACAATTAAGATGCTACAACATTCAGGAAAAATTTCACTTTCTTCTTACTCTCTTTCGTGCGATACAGTTTAACATTATACAAGTTTCCCTCTAATTCTTGTTTTGAACGTATCTTTTCAGATCATGCCTCCACGAAGAGTTTTTCGAGGACCTCCTTCTAGGAGAAATGTTAATCTACAAGACCAAGGGGTACCCAATTCACCATAAGTTTAACCCCCTAAGGGAGAGGTAACCAATGCCAAGTTTCAGAATGTTATTCGGATGTTGAGTCAAGTTGTGGTAAATAAATTTAGTCAACAAATAGGGGTTCATTAAGATGTGGCTGATACATCCATAATCCATGAGTTTTTGAGATTGAATCCCTTGGAGTTGTCACAACCCAGATCATTGTGATTGGCACCCACACTAACCCTCCGGTGGGAGAACCACTACTACAACCCAAACCAAGCAACTAAACCAAAACTAAGTCATTTAAGTAAATGTAAGCACAAATAATAGCTAAAATTGAAGTTCCCATAAACTTCAAAAAGATCTAACAACTAACAATACGGAAGAAATAACCTAAAACCTGAAAGTCAATGTACCAAAACATCTAAAGTTCATCAAGTCTAAACAAGAAGGGATGCAAACACAATCTAATGAACTAATCAACTAACTAGAAAAAATATCTAAGTCCGAAAATGGTCGACATAGACGAAAGAAAATTCCATGGTAGCCCGGAAGAATTGACTTACCCTTGAATTCGAACGACGATCATTGATCTCCTAAGCGAGGTCTGTCAGTAGCCGCTTGAATATGCCATGTACTCATCAAAAATAAGAGCAAGTGCAGTATCAGTACACAACCACAGTGTACTGGTAGGATCACACGGTTATCCCATGAAGTACAACATAAGCAAGTCAAGACAACATTATAATCACATGCATATATATCAACATATACAATATTATCAACATTTACGAACAACGAACAACTTCACATTTTATATCAAATCATTGGTCCTCTAATGGAACCCAAACCCAAACAATTAGCATATCGGAACGTGGTATCCTATCCCATATTTATGCCGAAACATGGCAACTGATCCCATAGTTATGCCAGAACGTGGCAATCGATCCATTCAACACACCACAATCAAAATCACAAGTATATCATCAAGATCATACGTTTAAGTCATGATTTCATTGCAATCATTATTCATCTATCTCATTTACAACAAATGTGATCAACATTGCAATATTCATACATATACAGGTGTCATAATGAAGCAAGAACAAACATACATCACACAATCATAGAATCACAACCATCACCTATCTCGAAACAAGCTGAAACCCTAAGAAAATTTGATCCTTCCCTTTTCAGATTCGTTCTGCTTGTTCTTGGTCTACAAATAATCAATATAATTTATATCAAAAGACTTCTCCATCAATATTCACCCATTCTATTATGTTCTACAGATCGAAAAATGGATTCGAGGAGTGAAAAGCTTACCTTTAGCCTCAAGAATGGTGAAAAATGAGTAGTAGTCGCCTGGGTTTCGTTCCTTAGCTCTAAAAATCGAAAAGTGTCAAATAAGGTCGTTTAGGGGTTTATTAACGACCTTAAGTCGCGTCGAGCCTGCCACAACTGCCATCACCCTGTTGTAGCGGCCCCACCAGAGCGCCAAAAAGCGGCGCCAATGTGGGTTATATGAGACAGAGAGCTAATTCAGGAATTCCAAAATTTCCATTTCACAACACTCCTCTAACCGACGACGCTCAGAAAATACCCTTTATGTTAAGATCGATTCCGGGAGTTCTACTCACACGAATTGAATTCCATAAAGTCGTATGGATTCCTTAACGAGTTATTTATCCCCTCATCAAATCAAAAACACAAATACTTCACCCGATTGTTACCAAATTTCCCTACACCTCAAAGATTCCGATTTCGTCCAAATCTAGACAAGGTTGGGGAAATCCAAATACTACGAAAAAGTTTTTCCGGGCCCAAATTTTCCCTTATTGGCTTTTCTATAATGACGGGAACAAGTCGTCACAATAGATACTAATTTACCCATCACTCATCCCTGAGTGACAAAACTTAGCAAAATAGGTTAAGGAAGGAATGATGTAGTACCTTAATCGACGAACAATTGGGGATAGTTGTCTCGCATGTCTCTCTCGGTTTCCCAAGTAGCTTCCTCAATTGGACGATTCTTCCATTGAACTTTCATGGACTTTATATCCTTGGTCCTCAATTTACGCACATCATGATCAAGAATTGCAATCGGTTCTGCTTCATATTGGAGGTCCTTGTCTAACACAATTGAGTCTCACTTAATGATATAATCCCCGTCATCATGATACCTCTTTAACATGGACACATGGAATACAGATGAACACTCGATAAATTAGGAGGTAAAGCCAATCTATACGCTACCGTCCCCACACATTCAAGAATCTCAAATGGACCAATGTATCTAGGACTTAGCTTACCTTTCTTACCAAATCTCATCACCCCTTTAATGGGTGATACCTTAAGAAGAAAATTTTCACCGAATTGAAACTCCATGTCTCTTACCTTATGATCTTCATACTTCTTTTGTCTACTCTGGGCTGCTAGAAGCTTAGTTTGAATACTCCTTACCTTATTTTGAGAATCTTTCACTAAATCAACCCCCAATGGTTTCACATCTCCATCCTTAAACCATCCTATGGGTGATCTACATCCCCTCCCATAGAGTGTCTCAAACGGTGCCATATCAAGCTGGAGTGATAACTATTGTTATAAGAAAATGCACACAAAGGTAAGAACTTATCCCAATGTACTCCAAAGTCAACCACACATACCCTCAACATGTCTTCTAATACTTGAAGAGTCCTCTTTGACTGCCCGTCTGTCTGTGGATGGAAGGTTGTACTAAAAGTGAGTTGTGTGCCTAATTCATCACATAATTTCCTTCAACACTTAGATGTGAATTGGGTACCATAGTTTTAGATGATAGAGAGGGGTACCCCATGCAACCTCACTATCTTTTTCACATAAACTTTAGCGAATTGTTCAGCATTGCAATCTATTTTTACCGAAATAAAATGGGCTAACTTAGTCAATCTATCAAACACTACCCAAATAGAATCCAACTTTCCCAAAGTCTTGGGAAGACCAACCACAAAATCCATCGCTATTCTTTCCCACTTCCATTTCGGAATTGACATTCTTTGAAGTAAACCTGCAGGCCTTTGATGCTCATACTTCACTTGTTGACAATTTTGACACTTTGCCACATACTCCGCTATGTCTTTCTTCAGGCCCGACCACCAATAAATTCGCTTAAGATCTCTGTACATCTTGGTCACACCCGGATAGATAGAATATCGCGAACCAAGAGACTCTACTAACAATTTCTCAATCAAGTCAATGAAAGTGGCCCTTACCTTAATACTAGCTAACACCCCATTTCTTTCTGAGATGACCAACTGCATGAACTTAGACTCTAAGGTCTGAATTTCTTTAGCTAAAGGTCCCTTGGTTACACTCAAGCAAGCTAAACTACCCATACTCACTGCTTTTCAACTCATAGCGTCTGCCACCACATTAGCCTTGCGCGGATGGTATTGAATGGTCACGTCATAATCCTTAAGTAACTCCATTCACCTTCGATGTCTCAAATTTAGATCCGTTTGAGTGAACACATGCTGCAAACTACGATGATCAGTAAACACTTCACCCTTAACACCCTAGAGGTAATGCCGCCAGATCTTGAGAGCAAACACTACCACTGCCTACTCTAAATCATACGTTGGATAATTCCTCTCATGCACATTTAATTGACGCGAGGCATAAGCTATAACATTCTTATCCTGCATCAACACAACACCCAAACCAGAATGTGAAGCATCGCAATAAACAATAAAATCTTTACCTTCAACTGGTAATGCTAGAATAGGTGCGGTGGTAAAGAGAGTCTTGAGCTTGTGAAAGCTCTCATCATACTTTTTAGTCCATTCGAAAGGTACCTCTATTTTGGTCAAGTTAGTCAAGGGAGTGGCAATGGAAGAAAAATTCTTCACAAATCGATGATAATAGCTAGCGAACCCCACAAAACTCCTAACTTCAGTCACATAACTTGGTTGAACCCAATTCTTAACCACCTCAATCTTTTGGGGATCTACCATTACCCCTTCATGTGAAACTACATGCCTCAAAAATGCAACCGATTTCAACCAAAACCCTACGAAGATGGTTGGCATGCTCTTTCTCAATTTTCGAATAGACCGAAATATCATCAATAAACCCTATAAAAAATGAATCAAGGGACGGTTTGAACACCCCATTCATCAAACTCATGAAAGTTGCAGGCGCATTGGTCAAACCAAAAGACATAACCAAAAACACATAGTGCCCATAGCGAGTTCTAAACGCCGTCTTGGGCATATCCTCAGGCCTAATTTTCAATTGATGGTAATCGGATCTTAGATCAATCTTAGAGAAAACTTAAGCACCTTGCAATTGGTCAAAAAGATCATCCATTTGAGGCGAAGGATAGTTTTTTCGAATAGTGACTCTATTTAATAGCTGGTAATCTATACACATTCTCATACTACCATTACTTTTCTTAACAAACAAAATTGTGTCACCCCATGGGGAAGCACTAGGACGAATAAATCTCTTATCAGGAAGTTCTTGGATTTGAGCCTTCAGCTCTCTTAATTCAGTCGGAGCCATGCAATATGGAGGGATAGAAATGGGACGCGTACCAGGCTCTAAATCAATGCACAAATCTATATTTCTATCCAGAGGCATACTAGGCAAATCATTAGGAAACACTTCTATAAATTCCAACACCACATGAATAGACCCAATGGATGGAGTCTCAATCTCAACATCCCTACTATGAGCCAAATAAGCCAAACAACTCTGCCCTATGAATTTATTAGCCCTAATGGAGGATATGATCTTAGTTTGCTTAGGCTTGTACACCGCTTCCCACTTTAATTTTTCCTTTTGAAGAATTTCTAGAGTTACAGACTTAGTATTACAATTAAGCACAACATAATAGGGGAACAACCAAGTTATGCCTAAGATTATGTCAAAGTCAGTCATATCCAAAATCACCAAATCATCCCAAGTCTGAAAACCCATAAACAAATAGGACAAGCACGATAGACATGGGTAACTATGACTGACTCTCCAACTGAGGTAGAAACATGGATAGGGGTATCAAGTATATCACAAATCATATCAAACTCTGAGGTAAATCACAAAGATACATAAGAATAAGTAGAACCCGGATCAAATAACACATTAGTTATCTGGTCATAGACAATAATAGTACCTGTGATTACCACGTCAGACGCCTCTGCCTCATTCTTGCCCGAAAAGGAATAACACTAAGTCCTATCATCTTGATGAACCACTTCCCTTCCTGGTTGCACATTACCTCTACTTGCATTACTATTTCCTCTACCTCCACGACCTCGCTGATTACCTCCTTGCCCACCTTCTAGATGCCCTTGACCAGTATTACCATTTCCCGCAGGTACCACTTCTATAGACTGTTGTTGGGCAGATTCTAACACGCGTGGGTGATGCTTATCATGACAAATGACACTAACCTACAGTACGAGTGTCTACGATCGTTGATAATATAGTAACCCAACCAAGTGTTGAGGTCGTGTCCAAAGGGAGTAGTTTTGAGAATTAGTAGAAAAATAAAATTAAGTTCAAACTAGTCGTACCTAAAGACATTAACTATTAAAAACATTGTAGATTAAAATGGGTGACAAAAGGTGTCAAATATCAAAGGGGGTTTTTGTCACAAGTAGTAAAAAACAACAAAAATAATAAGAAGATAAAGTATGGGGACAAGTTCTTGGGGTGTGACCGCAATACAAGTTGAGATATATCGTTGTGTACATGCTTTCGATAGGAAATTTGCAAGATAATAGTGACTAGGCTAAGCTTTAGATGGAAATAAGTTCCCTCTCGGGCAACTTACCCTGTTTCAAATGCGTTCCTCTCGGACACCCATTTACCGCATAAAGGCCAGCCCACCCCTTACCCCACTCACTCTCTCGAGCTGAGTGTTAAGATATGGGACTGGAGCTCACCCTCTCGGGCTGAACCTCATGTCGACCCACTCCTTAGGCCATCAGTCTAGCGGTCATGGTTTCGTGACCTCCCTCTCGGGCAAGACAAAAACACATGGGTGGTTTTGTATTTGCAACTAAAAACCCATTAAATTAAACCACAACCACTAGGTTAAATCACCATTTAAATACATCTATCCTATAAGCAAGCAAGACCTCACAACAATATCAACACATATTTGCTAAATCACACCCCAAGAATGGGGGTTTTTAGCCACACATCAAGAAATAACAGAATACACCTAAAATGATACTAAAATCAAATGGGTATAAGGAATTAAACCTTGATTGAAGCAAAGGAAGAAGAATGGAGAAGACCCACTTTCAACTTGGGGAAGATGAAATCCTTCTTTCTTCAAGTTTCCCAAACACCCTCTCTAAACTAGAGAGAAAATATCCCATAAAGTACTATTCTATTCTGGAAATTAAAATAAATGTTCGACTCCTAATAATTAATAACAGGTTTAGTATTTATAGACTTCAGAAAATAGTGCTGGCGGATCTTTTGGCGTGGTTAGTCGGAATCGATGATTAACTTGGCGATTCGCCCTTTGGTGTAGTTCGTCGCCGTCTTGCACTATCCTTCAGCATTGTCATGCTCTGTGTCATTGGGAGACCTAGTACTACTTCGCAGAATTATTCGGTGAAACGCCGACTGCACCTTTCATCGCCTTTTTTATCCTGCTCCTTCAAGGCTTCGCGTACTGGAACAAAGGGCGGAGTGCGTCCCTTCGGCGAATCGCCAAGCGTGCTTGGCGATGATCAGGCTTCAACTTCTTTGTTCTATTCAGCCTTTTTGTTCCTTTTTTCGCCTAAGTGTCCATGCTTCCACTAAAATTTCAAATACCTGAAACTTAAGAGTTTTCATCAGATATTGAGACAAAATAAGCATTTGAGGACACTATTTATAACTAAATAAAGCCCTAAATGTGTCCAATTTATGGACTCATCTGCCCCGTTACAAGCCTTGAAAAGATCTTTTTGATCTTGAGTGAGCTGAAATAAATGTTGGTTGGGAAATACGGGCAAACCTATGGGTGAAATCATACATTGTGTTCATGTTTATTAGTGTGAGCGTTGCATTTGATTCCGGAACTTTAATTTGTTGAACCATTGTGTGTGAATATGTAGTCATTCTTTGTGTGAGGGCATTTGATTTCCTTTGTTGATCTTGAACTTGCATTTGAAGCAAGTATTGTGAGCTTGAGATTCTTTGATAATGGTTAGTCATAATTGGAAACTTTGAGAGCACATTTGATCCTTGCATGAGTAAGTTGAGTCTTTTTGTGTGCCTTCATGATTTAGTCTTGTGTAGCACTATTTGAGACATCCTTTTTGAACTGCTAAACTTGAGTTTTACTTGAGGACAAGCAAAAGTGTAAGTTGGGGGTGTTGATGAGTCCATAATTTGGACTCATTTAGGGCTTAATTTTAATAGATTTAGTGCCCTCGAATGCATATTTTGTCTCAATAACTGATATAAATTCTTGAATTTCAGGTATTTGAACTTAGGGACAAAGCATGGACAGTATTGAGAAAAAAAGAACAAGGCAGCTGAAAGAACGAAGAAAAGAAGGCTTGAGGATCGCCTAAACCATTGGGTGAGTCGCCGAATGGCCTTGATCTCGCCTAATGTTCCAGTGTGCCAAGCCCTGCAGGAGAAAATCAAGTCGGAGATAGAAAGGAGCAGTCAGCGAGTCGCTAAACAGTTTCGTGATGCAGTGCCTTATTGCCCAAAGTTACAGAACCTCAAGGATGTTGAAGGAAAAATCAAAAAGGCGATACAAATGACCAAAGGGCGGATCGTCGAGTGGATCGGCGATCCCAACTAACTGTGCCGACTGAACCTTCGCAACACTCTTTTTGACAAGTATAAATATTTGTTTAAATTTTTAGCTTAGTATCAGATTTTGTAGGGAATCATAGTATTATTCAGTTTTTTAAGTTTAGAACTTAGAATTGAGTTTTTGGAGACATTTTCCGTTAGCTTTGGAGATTTTTAAAATCCCCATTTTGAAGAAATTGGAAGTGGGTATTGAAGATTCTTCATCTTAGACGTATGTAAAGACCATATCAATCTTACCGAATTGATGGAAACATATTTCGGTATCAATTTCTATCTTTTTACTATGTCTAGCTAAAACCCCAATTATTGGGGTGTGATAATGTGATTATGGGTTGAATTAATTGTTGGGTATTGCTAATTGATTGTCTATTCATTGTTTAAAAGTGATTTCCTTCAGTAATTGTGGTTGAATTTAATGGGTTGTAGTTGCAAATACAATCTTAACTTCGTGTTTTTGGCTTGCTCGAGAAAGAAGTCATAAAACCAAAATTATTGAATCGATGGTCTGTGGGTATTTGGTTGGCATGGGTTCAGCTCGAGAGAGTGAATCCTAAACCCTCTTCCTTACATTAAGCTCGAGAGAGTGAATCCTAAACCCTCTTCCTTATATTAAGCTCGAGAGAGTGAATGGACTAAAGCGAACATTGTGCTTCATTGCAGATTATTGGTGTTCGAGAGAAACCAATTCGATTCGGGGTAAATTGTTCGAGAGAAAGTTTACCCCCACTAAAGTCTAGCTTATTCACTGATTTACAGCGGTTTACTATAAATTGCAATTACCCGGTTGTTTACCTTAGCCCATAATCCTATCACATCCCAAGAATCCCGTCTTTATATTCGTATTTTCGTATAAATTGCTGCTTATAGTTGCTAATTGACTAGAAACCCCTTTTTGATACTTGACACTAGTGTCACCCTTTAATTTATCCAGTTTTTCTTCGTAAATGTTTATAGCCCTGATTGACTTGAACACATTGATGCTTTTCTATTGATTCTCAATTACGAACCGCTCCCTTGGGTTATATTACTACTCATGATCGTTGGCACTTGAACTGGAAGTAGTGTCCTGATACGTGAAATCAAGCTACCATACCTCAATGGAGTTTTCCCACGAATTTGAAAAGAAAAATCTTGATTCTTCAAGCCCAATCTTCCACTACTTCTTCTTCTTCTTAAGAGTCATAGATAGAGAAATTTTGGAGAAGATTAATTATTTTGGGTTTTATTTTGGGTTTTGGGAATTAATGGGGTAAATGGGTGGTTAATGACTTAAAAGGGCTTATATAAGTGTATTAAAACAATATAAATCGACCCCATTTAATAACTACCTAATTAGGAATTTACAAAAAGACCCCTAACTAGGCAACCCCATCAACCTTCCCACGATTTGGGTCTTCACCACGTGCCGTGAAGTGGGTCGTGAAAGGGGAGCCTTCTTTAGGCAGTTTCATGAACCTACTGCCTCAACTACCATGGGTGGAACCACGACTCGTGGTGGCCACCACGGGTCATGAATACCCTCGTGGTCATGGTGGTCAGTGGCTAGGAGTGTTTTGGCAGCCTTGGCCCCCTTTCCATGGCCTTCACCCCATTCCTTTGGCCCTTTCCCTTAACTCTTGACTTTAACCCTCACGTTTAGTCTCTAGTTTAACCTACTAATTTCTGAGGTGTTACACCAGTGGCTATCCCAATTACCTTTGAAGTTTATGATACATTCCCTCAACATATCTCCTAATTTCTGGATTATGTGGTCTGTTTGTCCATCAATCTAATTATGAAAAGCAGCACTAAGGTACACCTTAGAACCAAAACTGTGCTAGAAGGACTTCCAAAACTGAGCGGTGAATTCAGCACCCCTATCAGAGATGATAGACATATGAACTCCATGAAATCAGACTATCTCTTGAATGTACAACCTGGCATAATCTTATGCTGAATTTGTAGTCCTTTCCGGCAAGAAATAGGTTGATTTATTCATCCAATCTACAATCACCCAAATCAAATCATGTTATCTGAGAGCTCGTGGCAAGCCACTGATAAAATCCATATTAATCATCTCCCATTTTCATTATGGAAGAGATATGTTTTGAGCTACACCACCGGGCATTTGATGCTCTTCCTTGACTTGTTGGTAATTTGGTCACTTAGCAATGCACCTCTTCATACCACTCCACCAATATACTTCTCTCAAGTCATGGTACATCTTTGTGGACTCAAGATGGATCAAATATCTGGAATTGTGAGCCTCTGCCATAATCCTCTCTTGGAGCTCATCCACCTTTGGCACACAAAATCTACCTTGATATCTCAACACACCATCTCCCCCATGTTCAAAAGCAATCACCTTTTGCTTATGAACATTTCCCTTTAGTTCAAGCAAAAGAGGGTCTTGGGTTTTCTTCTCCATCACTTTAGATACTAGTGACACTGGAATCCAATAGACGGACTCCCAAATGGGAAAGTCTATGAACTTCCTTAGCCAATTATTTATTTCCTTCCTCAACATGGGCAGTACTTCCCATGGATAACCTAATCAAAGCATGAACAACAACATTAGCCTTACCTGAATGATAGAGGATACTCATGTCGTAATCCTTCAGCAACTCTAACCACTTCCTCTGTCTGAGATTAAGTTCTTTCTGACTAAAAACATACTGAAGACTCTTGTGATTGGTGAACACATCAACATTAACACCACAGAGATAGTGACTCCATATTTTCAAGGAAAATAATATTGCTACCAACTCGAGATCATGAGTTGGGTAATTCTTCTCGTGAACATTGAGCTGTATGGAGGCATAGGTTATAACTTTACCATTCTGTATCGATCCACAACCAAGTCCAACTCTGGTTGCATCACAGTAAACATCAAAGTCTTTTGTACCCTCCGGTAGGGTCAACACTAGGGCAGTAGTTAACAAGGTTTCCAATTACTAAAAGCTTTTCTCACAAACTTCACGCCATTGAAACTTAACTTTTTTCTTAATTAACTTCATCAACAGGGATGAAACAGATGAGAACCCCTCAATAAACCTTCTATAGTAACAAACCAATCCCAAGAAACTCCTTATATAAGTTAGAAATGTGGGTTTGGGATAGTTCTGCACTGCTTGAATCTTCTTAGTGTCAACTTGAATTCCTTTACAAGAAACAATCTGGCCTAAGAAGGCCACATACTCAAGCAAAAACTCACAGTTAGAAACATTAGCAAACAACTCTCTATTCTTGAGAGTTTGGAGGACTATTCAAAGATGACTAGAATGATCCTCATCACTCCTCAAATAAATCAGTATGTCATCAACAAATACAATGTCAAATATGTCAACATATAACTTAAACGCTTGGTTCATAATATCCATGAACGTTTCACGAGCATTAGTCAAATCGAAAGACATAACAAGAAACTTATAATAACAATAAAGGGTCCTGAATGTTGTCTTCGCGATGTTACTTTCACTTACTTTTAACTGATGATAGCCAGATCTGAGGTCGATCTTAGAAAATCAAATGTCACCATAAAGTTGATCAAAAAGATCATCAATCCTCGAAAAGAGATACTTCTTTTTTATAGTGACCTTGTTCCATTGGTGGTAGTCGATAAATATTCTAAGAGAACCATCTTTCTTTCTCACAAATAAGACTTGAGCACCCCAAGGTGAGACACTAAGTCTAATGAAATCCTTATAAGGTCTTTCAACTGCTCTTTTAATTCAACTGGAGCCATTCTATATGGCGGAATAGAGATAGGTCGAGTATCAGGAAAAATGTCTATGCCGATGCCTATTTCTCTCTTACAAGGGATTCTGGGAAGATCATCTAGAATACCTCTGGAAAGTTACTCATAACCAGAACTGACTAAATATGTGGTGTCTCAACACTAGAGTCGTTAACTTGGACTAAGTGACAGATTCACCCCTTAGAGAATAAATTTCTAGCCTTAAGGTACGGAATGAAACAACCCTTAGGCACTGTTGAACTACTCTTCCACTGTATGAAAGGCTCACTAGGAAGCTAAAACTTGACTACTCGAGTTCTACAATCAAGTGAGGTATAACAAGCATGAAGCCAGTAGATACCTAGAATAACATCAAAGTCCACCATGGTGTCTTTGTGAATTACAGAGTGGTACAATCACGAAAAACTATCTCTATTAGAACAGACTCAACAACATGTTTGGAAACACTAAAGGGCTCAAGAAGTCTTTCAGGAAGAATATCGAAACTCGTAGCTACAAAAAGAGTCACAAAAGATAGACTTACAGCTCGATCAAATGTATATTCATCAAAAGTAAAGACTTTGATCATACCCATGACAACATCTGGTGAATCCTCTTACTCTAGGTGACTGGTTATAGCATACAGATAGTTTGCTCTTCTACATGTCCCTGAAGTAGTTCTTCTCAAAGCCTCTCTATCTACCGGAGCTGCTCAAGAAGATTGGGATCTTTTGACCCTATTACCTTGCCTATACTTAGGGCACTCTCTCATGAAGTTACCTGTCTGACCACACTTAAAACACTCATTATGAAATGCTCTTGGGTGGTTTCTACCACATTTAACATATAGGGGGTTCAATTAGCCCTTTATGCCACAATACCCTGCGACTGAGTAGGTCAACCTATAAAGTTCTGGGAGTTTTGGTTCCTGAATCACCTATGTTCTTTGGTGCAGGCCCACTACCAGCTGATGGGGAAGGTCCATGTTACATTTTCTGAAAAGAGGATCGGTTCACATTTTCGTTCTTTTGCTGGCCGGACTCATGATTTGATGTCTTATCTCTCTTACTGCAGAACTTTTCCCTATCTTTCAGCTTATCTTCCTCAACTTCATGTACATGGATCATGACCATGGCTATGTCCATGTCCCCTATCCACATTTTTGTATTACCTTCCTTACTTGACAAGGAAGTAGCAGAGGTGGAGTCAATGACAGTAGCATCCTGCACTTCTGTATCAACTAAAGGAGGACCTTGCAATTCTTCTACAACCACAATAGTATTCTGCACTTCTTCAGGAAGTAAAGTATGATTCGTAAATGAGTCATCTTCCATGTTCTCAACTAAGTCAGGCAAATTCTGAGGGTGTTCTCCAACATCTAATGGACTAGGAGCATTAGCAGGGATGAAATGATTTATAGGAGTGATATGGAACATGTGCAAATCTGATGTGGCATCTATCTTAAAGGGTAAAATAGATTCTCTGAAATCAACATCCCTATTGACAAAAAAGGTTCTATCCTCTGGGTCATATAATTTGTAGCCCTTTTGAGTTTCAGAATAGCCAACCAAAACAGCCTTCTTTGCCCTTGCATCAAACTTGTCACTTCTAGGTAATTTACTAGCATAACATAAGCAACCAAACAACTTTAAGTAGTGATCAAGGATAGGCATCTTCCCATATAGTAGTTCATAAGGGGTCTTCCCATTCAAAACAGGAGAAGGCAATTTATTGATCAAGTACACAGAGGTTCTAACACAATCACCCCAAAAACTAATAGGCACACCACTTTGAAATTTAAGGGCTCTAGCCTTTTCTAAAATGTGCCTATGTTTTCTTTCCACTATACCATTCTGCTGACGAGTGTAGGGACAACTGCTTTGGCGAATTATGCTATGTGAGGCCAATAATTGCATACATTGAGTATTGAAAAATTCAGTTCCATTGTCAGATCTTAAAGATTTCACATTGACACTAAACTGAATTTTAATCATACAAAGGAAATTCTTCAAGATAGTAGTAACCTCACATTTATAATGTACCAAACAAATCCATGTATATTTGTTGTAGTCATCAAAAATAGTGACAAAGTAGTATTTCTTATCATATGTAGGCTTTCTATAAGGCCCCCACAAGTCTACATGAGTCAAGTTAAAACAAGCAAGTGACTTACTAGAACTAGTAGGAAAGCTGGACCTGTGATGTTTAGCAAGAGGACAAATTTTACATTTGTTCGATATATTATTGCTAACATATTTGGCAATAGAAGGAATGTGATGCATCACAGTTGAGGAAGGATGGCCCAATCTGATATGCCAAAGAACACCTTTTGCTTGGTGTTTGAAACTGACAGCATTTGTAGTAGGAGTGACATGCTCCTTTAATAGATACAATCCTTCCCTTTCTCTACCAATCCCCAAGACCTTGCCATTGTAGAGTCCCTGAAAGACACAAAAATCAGGAAAGAATTGAACAACACATGACAAGTCCTTGGTTATTTTAGACGCTGAGAGAGGTTAAACTTGAAATCAGGAATATGTAGAACATTCTATATTTTTTATGTTCCAAAAATGTTAGCATTTCCTGCACTTGTGATCTGACATCTCCCACCAGTGGGTACCTAAACTTCGTCACTCAGATGGTTGTCTAGTTTTCTAATGTGAAACAACAGATCTTTACAATATGTAGTGTGGTGAGAGGCTCCAGAATCAACAATCCACTCATATGCAAAAACATTTGATAATGAAGAATGTATACATGTCATGTTAGATACACATTCACTAATAGAGTTTGTCTGATCCTGCTTCCCAAGTAATTCCTGATATTACTGCTCCGTGAGTAAGTAACCTGATCCTGAATTGGAAAAAGAATCATCTGAGCCAGTTCTTTGTGGAACTCCTGATTTGGTACTGGTGCTAGTGTTGGTTGTAGGTTTGCCCTGACTGGACTGTGCTTGTTGATTTTGTTGTGAAGCTTTCCTCCTGCTTATGAAGTTTGAAGGATAGCCAACTAGCCTGTAGAAGTCATCCTTCAGATGACCTTTGTTGCCATAATGGATAAAAGGTATTCTAGCTCCTCCAGACCCTCCTGACCTCTCCCAGCTCCTCGATCCAAACCCTCCATGACCTGCTTGTCTTTTAGATTTGTAACCTTGAGCCCTTCCTGTCATCATAGTCAAGGGATCCTTCTGAGCATCAACCACTCTTAATGATCTTTGGCTTTCCTCTTGAGCCATGGTAGCATAGGCTTCATTCACAGTCACATTTGCATTGCGAGATAAAATGGGGCTCCTCAGGTTGCTATAACTCTCATTCTTAGCCCATAAGGAACTGTAACAATCGTTGCTATTTCAAATGGTCTATATAAGCATTAGACTCTTCAGAATAAAAGGAAGGTAGTGGAACCATTACATCAAGTTCATTCCATAGATCCTTCATTTTAGAGTAATAGATTGTCACATAGTCAGTTCCCTGTCTCAAATTGGCAATTTTTGCCCACAAATAGTAAATCCTCGTCAAATCTGATCTATCAAAATGCTCTTTAAATTCATCACATACCTTCTTAGCATTCGAAGCATAAACTATGCTTGGTATCAAATCAGCAGAAACAGTACTGCCAATCCATGACAACACGATTGCATTACACTTCTCCCATAATTCTTCTAGTTCTCCTTTAAACTTACTCTTCGTAAAATTTCCATCCACAAACCCAATCTTTCATTTGCCTCGCAGTGCTAGTTTCATCGATATGCTCCACAGAGAGTAGTTCTCTGGTCCTGCGAGTTTGATCGAAATTATTACTAAGCTTGGACAATCAGAAGCTTGAAGAAATAGAGAATGATGATGATCGATTATTGTTCTAGCTGGAACTTCCATTTCAGCAGTAGGTTGTTCTCCCGTCATTGATGTACTAAACAAATTGATGTGATAAACTCAAACTTCTAAACTCAGCTGAAGGTAAGATCGTCGCTCTGATACCATGTTAATTTTGAGTTCTGTATACATAATCCATGGCGGATATGTCGACCATTGATGAATTCCTTTAAGCTATTAGAGAGAGGTTTAGAAAGAGAAGAGAGAGGAGACCTATTTTATTGAATATGAAAAGTTGTATCGATTACAATTGATGCTTAGTACTTATAGGTCGAGCTAATCTTCTTCTAGAAGGTTCTATTTAACTAACTTCATAACCAACGGTAACTAATTTTGTTAACCACATCACACTGACACTTACAACAAATAAATGAAATAAGGAACAAGTTATTTCAATAAATTCAAATTTCAAATTATTAATTTCAACCATTATCCCCAAATAAACCCCATATCCCTCTATATAAACCTCCATCTTCTTTAATGTTGAGGGAGAAAAAAAAAAGATGAGAAAACACAAAAAGAAACGAACCAGAGGGCATAACTAGTTTTCGAGTTCAATTTTTCATACTGTTATCTCGTTCGTCATTCTCCGAGGTTCATCGGAGTTTGAGGTTGGTGGTGGAAGTATCTTCGTGGTCAAGCTCGTCCTCCCAGTCGCTTCCTAGAAAAGGTAATATCATTTTTCCTTTGTAAAATCCCTCTTATCTTGTGATATTACTGTTTCGAAATTTTCAATTTTTGTGATAATGTTGCTGCTATTTATTTTCTGCTTTCCTTAATGAAGATACAAAGTTAAGGTTTTAACATTTGAATATGGCTAAGTGTTACTCTTCTCGCTGATGTAATAGTTGTTGGTAATATCTACTGTTTGTTGATGTAGTAGTTCGTCTTCTCCCTATTTTCAAATTTTGTGTTTTGTCCTATTGTTCAGCATGTCATGCTTGAAACTTTGGTTTAGATGTTAGTCGCTAATTGTTAGGTTTGATATAGCTTAATCTTGCTCTATGGTCTGTTAAATCTCTGTTTTGCTCTATCCCTTTTATTCTTCCCAAAGATTGTTGTTATATTGTGGATTGTTGTTCAAAATTGGCTATGTTGATGGTTAGAATCGCTCATTGTCCAATTTTTACATTATGGTAATACAGAACTAAGTTGTGCATTCATAAACTCACCACATGCTAGCGCTTCAATTCCTCATGTGTTTGTTTTCTCGATGAGGTCCCTGTGTAAGCATTTAACTATGCTTGTGTATGCCTAAATCCTATAGTGAATTGGGTGGAAATATAATTTGTCTAAGTTCAAAGTAACTGCTTTGTGATTAATTCCCTCCTTTGGTTTGTATAAGTTTAATTTTCACATGGGTCATTGGAACTCTTCCTCTTTTATCCTTGAATTATTTTAGATAGTGTGGTAACCACTATAAAATACTTTTGGTTACTGCCTTCACTTATTAATATTGTATGTATATTTAAGTTTATTGTTTTCACATATATTAATTGGGTTCAGACGCTTAAAGTTGAATGTGCTCTTCACTTTGCTAATTTATCTTTTTTCTTTGTTTTGCCGCAAATGTCATCCCGAGTCCACTGGACTCTCATCCCATTGTATTTCTGATTTGGGGCCATGGTGGCCTAATTACTTCCTCGAGTCTACCTCGAAATGGGTCAAAATTGCGAGCTGAAACAAGTCTTGAACAGTCCGAAAATTGACTGTATACATTTAGTATACACTGATATACATGTTGAGTGCAACATATACAGGTCCAAAAAATATATAGACAGGTGCTTGGAAGTGGAAGTGGGATGTATACACTTGGTATATGGTCTGATATATAGAAAAGAGGCCAAACTTTCGCCGATATACAACAGTATACACCTAACGTAAACAGGGAGTCACAGGAACGAAAATGGGTCAAAGCCCAATTTTCTTTGCTCAGCATGTCCAGGAAAGTCCATGGGTTGAAACCCATTATTTGCAGCTGGCCCATTTTCTAGACTTAGGACATGTTGGGCCCAAAAGCCCAAAATTTGACTTTATTTCTTCCTTTACTCTTATATATTTATTGTGTGTTTAAATCTATCATTTTAATTTGATTTGGTTTAATTTAATTACATTCCCAAAAGATGAACTATATTTTTTATGCTAGTTTATTTTAATAAAATTTCATTTTTAATCAACTCTTATACTTTTATCAAATATCTTTAGTCTAAATTTTAATTAATTTAAAATATTTTTCGTATTTAATTAACCAAATTGGTTTAAATTATTTCTAAAAAGATTCAAATAAATTCTAATTAATCTAGTTTTGTTAAATTTCTAATCACTTGTAATTTAATTCAAATGTTTCAATGTAGGTCCTTTTCTTTAAAAATAAAATAAAATGTGTCCCTTATTTAATTATTTTCTCAAAGTTAACTAAATAATATAAATTATTATTTGTTATGTTAAATACTTTTTCCTAAAAAATAGTCAAAAAATATGATTTAACCAAGTCGTAAGATGACCGCATGTTAGCGGGCGCTTCAAATGCCTTAAAAACCTCCTTGAAGCATAAATAAGAACATATTACCCATTTTTTCTAAATTTATAAAGACTTAATCTGTTAGAGTCTTTTTGAATAAAGTTTTTTTAATTTCTTTAAAAAATTAAGTGGCAATTCTTTTCTAAGTATTTTCTCAAATATTTTAATACTTAGAATATTTCAAAAGTGATTTTTCTAAATATAGTAAAATTATGGCATAACACTACCTCATCTCAAGAATGCTCAACTCATAGGATTCATGTAGAACTATGAGCATGAACGACTCGACTCAAGTACTTTCCTGGGTAACATATGACATTCTCATGACTAGGAATATAATCTCAAAAGGATTGGGAACTCAATACTCAAAACTTAGAACTCGAAGATGTTACTCCTTTCGAAGAAACTCAATGTTTGGAGTTCATACGGAATTTATGAGTATGAACGAATCGACTCAAGGGTCTACAGAACATTATGGAACTCATGCATACAACTTTTCTCATTCTCATACTCACTTCCTCAAAACTTAGTTCAAATAGATAGTTGATCTCAATGAATTCACAATTGAACTCAAAGACATTCTTGAAATCTACTCTTAACTCTCTCTTTAATGTGAATTATGAATTCAAGAGTTTTAGTTCATGATACGAAGGATGTCATGATGATAAAGTACACTCATGAATACATTCTCTTCATTCTCATACTCACTTTCTCAAGTCTTGAAAGAAGTTATTAGAAATTGTAGAAGAAAGTCATCATCATTGTAGCATCATCCTATCAATGAAGTATCATCATCAACAATATTGCATTATCGAGAAAATCATCATCATTGTAGCATCATAGCAGATCCATCATCTACTGCGTCAAGACCGACGGAGGCTGACGTCAGAACATTTATAAAAAATGTGCCGAATAGGGTAAAATATAACACTTCTCTATTTAAATTACAGTTTCTACTTAGAAGTTTGTTTCAGTCTTTGCCGAGAGCATCCAAGAGGATGAATTCTCAAATCAAACCACAGGTGCGGAAGATATAAAAAAGAATGCAACACAATGTGGAACTTTTTCTTAGCAACGAACTGGGACATAGTCCGAAGAGGAGTATCAGACTCTTAGGACATGAGTTCAAGAGCGACTTCCACCACAATCAAACCACACCCCTATCTGAAGGCATGTGGTTTTTATGTGTTTTTTTTTTTGGAATTTATCGGTTTCAATTTAGAATCCGAGAAACATTTCACTCTTATCGGATGTAACTTTCCAATCTGAGTGACAATACACCAAGGGCTTTGGAAATTATGTCCAAGTAAGTTTTTAATTGTAGGTGTGAAGGGCCCCACATTCATGGCTAAGAGGTTGCAAGCCTCTTTTTGATACTCAACTTACTTGTCACTCCTCAAGAACCCAAGGTTATCTTGCATAATAGATTTCCTTGTCAACCGATCGAGTCAAACTACAGACAACATAATTCCTAAGGTCTAAGGATATATAGGCGGGCTCAATGTTGAAAACTCGATTGTATTTTGATATCCTCTCTCAAATCTTATTCTCGAGCATTCCGGTCTCTTCATAGTTTGATATCGAGATAGCTTTCGAATTCTTTCATAATTGTGCGTCAAATCAAGTGTATCAAACTACAGGTGGCCTGAATTCTCATATAGCCTGAGATATGTAGGAAACCCAATTTTGGGGTTCGATCATAATCCCTAAAGTTCATACAAAAAAATCCTTTTTCACAAGATGAAGATGTGGTCGATCAAAATTGGATTCGTCAATTTCATTTGCCTCGAATTTCTTTCATCAATCCAAGTCAAACAAGGGACAGCTGTTGATACCCAATTTTTGCTCTCCACAATGTTTAATAATCATCGAGCTTCTTCAATTGAAAACAATTTAAAATAATTAGATTTATAAAATTTCAAAAAATAGTGTGCAAGTTATTTTAAATATATTTGTTACTTTTTTTTTTATAATTTTTCGATAATATATATGTTTTACATAATTATGTATATAATTGGTCTATTTTATAAGTATTTGAAAATCATCTCAAAGATTTTACATTTTAGTTAAATACTTTATTAATTTACTTTAAGTTATAGTTATAATTTCAACGAGTTAATTAGTTTGTAATTAAATTAAGTATTTTATAATAGAGTTAATTATTATATTTCGTTACGATTAAAAAGCTCGTTAATTAATTAATATTAATTCCTCTAAACTAACTCAAATTAGCTAAATTGTTAATTTCAATTGGCTACAATTATAATTCATTTGGCTATCTTTTCAATTGTGAAATATAACTACAATTTTACCCCTCTTAAAACTCTCATTTCCATCCAATTTCCAAACCCAAATCTGAGCCCATTCTAATAAATCGGCCCAACCTTAGCCCAATTCTTTCAACCTATTCCTTTAAACCAAACCCAAGCCCATCCCAACAATTCCTCACAACAATACCAAATACACAGCGAACAACGACCCGACCCCTGCACGTTCTTCTTCACGCGAAGAAACCCATCAACATCTCCAGCAGTCCAAATGGCACAATGGTACATTCGTACACCTGCAGCAGCCGCGTCCCATCCCCTTTTCCCCCTTTCGCAGAAGTCACAACTTTTTTCCATCTCCTTCCACTGTTGCCTCGAAAAGGGCATATGAATTCAAATTTCAAATTAGAAATATCGACCATTATCCCCCAAATCCCTCTATATAAACCTCCACCTTCTTTAATATTGAGGGAGAAAAAAGAAGATAGAGTTAGAAAAAGTGGGGAGAAGACACAAAAAGAAACAAACCAGAGGGCATAACTAGTCTTTGAGATCAATTTTTCATTCTCTTATCCCGTTCGTCATCCTCCAAGGTTCATCGGAGTTCGAGGTTGGTGGTGGAAGTTTCTTCGTGGTCAAGCTCGTCGTCCCAGTCGTAGCCCAGATAGTAATATCATTTTCCCTTTGTTAAATTCCTCTTCATCTTGTGATATTATTATTTCGAAATTTTCAATTTTTGTGATTATGTTGCCGCTATTTATTTTCTAATTTCCTTAATGAAGATACAAAGTTATGGTTTTAACATTTCAATATGGCTAAGTGTTACTCTTCTTGCTGATGTAATAGTTGTTGGTATTATCTACTGTTTGTTGATGTAGTGGTTCGTCTTCTCCATACTTTCAAATTTCATGTTTTGTCCTATTGTTCAGCATGTCATGCTTAAAGCTTTGGTTTAGCTGTTAGTCTCTAATTTTTAGGTTTTATATAGCTTAATCTTGCTCTAAGGTCTGTTAAATCTCTGTTTTGCTATATCCCTTTTATTCTTCCCAAAGATTGTTGTTATATGGTGGTTTGTTGTTCAAAATTGGCTAAGTTGATGGTTAGAATCACTCAATGTCCAATTTTTACATTATGGTAATATGGAACTAAGTTGTGCATTCAAAAGTCACCACATGCTAGCGCTTCAATTCCTCATGTGTTTGTTTTCTCGATGAGGTCCCTGTGTAAGCATTTAACTATGCTTGTGTATGCCTAAATCCTATAGTGAATTGGGTGGAAATATAATTTGTGTAAGTTCAAAGTAACTGCTTTGTGATTAATTCCCTCCTTTGGTTTGTCTAAGTTTAATTTTCACATTGATTTTTAGAACTATTCCTCTTTTATGCTTGAATTATTTTAGATAGTGTGGTAACCACTATAAAATACTTTTGGTTACTGCCTTCACTTAATTAATATTGTATGTATATTTAAGTTTATTGTTTTCACATATATTAGTTGTGTTCAGAAGCTTAAAGTTGAATGTGCTTTTCACTTTGCTAATTTATCTTTTTTCTTTGTTTTGCCGCAAATGTCATCACGAGTCCACTGGACTTTCATCCCATTGCATTTCTGATTTTGGGACCATGGTGGCCTAATTACTTCCTCGAGTCTGCCTCGAAATGGGTCAAAATTGGGAGTTGAAACAAGTCTCGAAAAATCCAAAAATGGACTGTATACACTAAGTATACACTGATATACAAGTTGAGTGCAACATATACAGGTCCAAAAAAATATAGATAGGTGCTTGGAAGTTGAATTGTATACACTTGGTATACAGTCTGATATATAGACAAGGGGCCAAATTTCACCTATATACAACAGTATACATGCAACGTATACAGGGAGTCACTGGAACAAAAATGGGTCAAAGCCCAATTTTCTTTGCACAACATGTCCAGGAAAGTCAATGGGTTGAAACCCATTATTTGCAGCTGGCCCATTTTCTAGACTTAGGACACGCTGGGCCCAAAAGCCCAAAATTTGACTTTATTTCTTCCTTTACTCTTATTTATTTATGTGAAAATTTTCAAAATGTCAATATTTTAGTATTTAATGGGACCTCTTATCAAAATTTTCTATATTCATTGAAATTGTCAATATTCTAGTTTGTTATTCTTCTAATTTATGTATTTTTGATTCGTTCTATTTGAAAGAATACATTTATTTAATAACAAAAAGGAGAAAATCATGGGATAGAATATTTTTTTTAAAATGGAACATATCACTTAAAATCCGTAATTGATTGTATTCATTCCAATATGTATGATATGTGAATTTGTATTCATTATGGTTTTCATGTTTGAGTTTGTATAATGGAATTTATATTTCTTTATTAGTCTGTATTCATTCTAATAGGTATACCAAATAGATTTGTAGCTATTTAGGAAGCATATTTGTATCCATATACTGATGTAAACTCATGTTCATTTAGAAAGGATACAACATTGATTTGTCTATTTTTCAAAATCATATATTCTTTCGTAAAATTCCAACAATATTTGTATTTCAGCAATCAAAACATACAAATTTACAATAATAGTAACAATCAAAATTTGTAGTAAAAAAAAAATCGCATTTCATGATAAAAATGTATTTCTTATCTGTTACGTATTCCACAAATATATTATATTCAATGTCTAATTTATAGAATATCTACTAAATAGGATTCCAAATTATTTTGTATTCCAAGCATCCAACATACAACAAAATCAAAACAATTCAATCATTCACTATTTATATCCCAAACAGATTATTTTGAAATATGACCGGTGATTCGATACTTTCATCTCCTTTTGGTTCTTCTGTATGTGAGAAAGATGCAAAAATACTTCGACTCATTGAATAGATAACTAGAATTATTGATGCCGTCCAACAATGTGTCTTTAATGAGATATTGCCTCGAAACTCCGAAATAGAATACCTCAGTGACTGTCTAACCTTTAAATTCATTATTCGGATAGTAATTTATGAAGATATTCAGATGAAGATCCAACATACAAAATATGATCCAGATCCATTTTTGAATATCTTTTTCAATAGCCATTTTCGAATCACTTCCAAACAAATTAAAGAATCGGAAGTTAATGAATACCTGATCATTTTTATATTTCATCGACAATCTCGAAGTTCAACGAAATAAGTCAAATTCATTTCGAAATCCCAATCGATTATTTCAAAATTTCTTCTTTAATGGAAACAATCACAAATCAGTCGAATTCGTTTCAACAAAGGTTGAAAATCTTTTGAATAATTTATGATATTTCTTAGAAAAATGGAGTAATTTGATTTTAAAAAAGCAAGATTTAAGTTACTTGAGGGTATGAAATAATGGAAGAAATCATGAGAGAGAGAAAGAGAAAGGATAGAATTTGGGTAAAAAAAATTGAGAGAGAAAAGTGGGTAATGTGGTCTTTTATTTTTTTCATTCACCTGTATTTGTGTAAAAAATTGGGGCCAATTTGAGAAATAAAAGGAAGGTGGATGAGTTATATTAGAATACACTTTATTTGTTATTATATTGACATTTTGACATTTTTGATAATTATTTTAAAGTGTAGATGTTTTTAATAATTATGTTAGAGATTTTGACTAGTTAACTAATTTATCCTTTATTTATTGTGTTTTTAAATCTAACATTTTAATTTGATTTGATTTAATTTAATTACATTCCCAAAAGATGAACTATAATCTTTATGCTAGTTTATTTTAATAAAACTTCATTTTTAATCAACTCTTATACTTTTATCGAATATCTTTAGTCAAAATTTTAAATAATTTAAAATACTTTTCATATTTTAATTAACCAAATTGGTTTAAATTATTTCTAAAAAGATTCAAATAAATTCTAATTAAACTAGTTTCGTTAAATTTCTAATCACTTGCAATTTAATTCAAATTTTTTAATGTAGGTCCTTTTATTTAAAATTACATAAAATGTGTCCCTTATTTAATTATTTTCTCAAAGTTAAATGAAATATTGTAAATTATTATTTTTATGTTAAATACTTTTTCCTAAAAAATAGTCAAAAAATATGTTTCAACCAAGTCGTAGGATAACCGCATGTTAGAAGGCTCTTCAAATGCCTTAAAAACCTTCTTGAAGCGTAAATAAGAACCTCTTACCCATTTTTTCTAAAATTATAAAGACTTAATCTGTAAGAGTCTTTTTAAATCAAGTTTTCTTAATTTCTTTAAAAAATCAAGTGGGGACTCTTTTCTAAGTATTTTGTCAAATTGTTTTATACTTAGAACCTTTCGAAAGTGATTTTTCTAAAGATAGTAAAATTACGGCATAACACTACCTCATCTCAAGAATGCTCAATTCAAAGGATTCATGTGGAATTATGGGTATGAATGACTCAACTCAAGGACTTTCCTGGGTAACATATGATAGTCTCATGACTAGGAATATAATCTCAAAAGGATTGGAAACTCAATACTCAAGACTTAGAACTCGAAGATGCTACTCCTCTCGAAGAAACTCAATGCATGGAGTTCATACGGAAGAATTTACGAGTATGAACGAATCCACTCAATGATCTACAGAACATTATGGAAGTCATGCATACGAATTTTCCCATTCTCACACTCACTTCCTCAAAACTTAGTTCAAATCGATAGTTGATCTCTAAGGATTCACAATTAAACTCAAAGACTTTCTTGAACTCTACTCTTAACTCTCTCTTGAATGTGAATTATGAATTCAAGAGCTCTAGTTCATGATACGAAGGATCTCATGATGATAAAGTAGACTCATGAATACATTCTCTTCATTCTCATACTCACTTTCTTGAGTCTTGAAAGAAGTTATTAGAGATTGTAGAAGACTCCTCAAATTTAGCAAACTCGGTGGCGTTGAAAAGATAATTCAAAGACCTTTCATTTGACATCTTATGGGTCACCTAAATCATCATGTAGGGGAAGTTATGGTTGTTTGAAGTTGACCCAAAACTTAAAGGAACTTAGGAATGACTTGAAAGAACTCTGTTTTATTTCTTCTTGGAACTCAAGGTTCTACATCTAGTTACCTTAACACTTAAGATATTTTAAATTCCTCGGTAGAATCTTACTTATAACAAAGGATGGTTCGAGTCTTAGTTCAAAAAATTTCTGGGGTGTTACAATATCTTCAACTTGGGATCATTCGTCCTCAAATGATAGCTAGACTGGGTATGGAGCGGGGTTACTCTTATCATCTCTTCCATACCAACTAGAATTTTCCCGCATCACTTATTTGAAACCAACTAAGGGCTCTCATATAGCTATTTCTCATAGAAAAACCCCATCCGCCTCATTTATAACCTTAGACGTAATTATCACACCATCATTATCATGATAAGAACATCAACGTCCTCTTTTTAACATCACTCCATTACTATAAGGACCTCTAAAAAGATATCTCCCATACTATTTTGAACTCATTAATACTTGACTTGATTTCTCATCTTGTCATCTCCCCCTTAGGTCTAAAGCTGACACTTCAAAGCTATGGACCTACTCCATAATCTCTAAACTGGTAACATCCCCTTTTACTCTAACACTCGGGAAAAGTTTATCTCATGACTACCGAACTCTCTTGAAGCAAGTACAAATACCTCTTTCTAAAGTGTTTCTCTTAACCTCTTATGATTACATACCCTCTAGGTACACCTCTTAATGGTTTTGTTACTCTTGTTACTTAGCCACACTTCACTGCCCTTATCTAAAGGCTAGGATCTCTCACTGGTACTACTTATATTCATTGCAGCAAACATTCCAATTCCTCACCTATTATATGTCAAGTCTACCAAATCAAATCTCAAGACTAACATCATCACCCTCATGTTTCTATTCTTTTGATCACGACACTCGTCTCAAATTTAAGCTTAATGTTTATTACTAAACTCAAATATCAATATGATTGCTCTTCTACTATACTATACCTCATTGCTTAATCAGTTCTATAACCTTCTGAACATCATGACCCTCACAAACAAATCATAAGCTTAGCTTGGGTCTACCACCTCATGAATATTATGTGCTTCTACTCAACACATATATTTAGTCTCCTCTAACACGATGGCACATCGACATCAACTCTATTTTGGTTAAAAGATATACTCTATCTCATCTTGACTAGCAACTCTTACTCTACCTCCTATCATGTGATATTCAAAACTCTTCACTTCCTAGTCTACCCATAAGGGAAAATTCCTCATCAATGACTTACTGGGTGCATTACTATAATAACATAGTCTGACTCACCACTATCTCGCTTTCTTGGATTACTAAACCTCTGCATACTTTGCTCTAACTCTGGGCTCTTTCACTACTACTGCTCATGATCTCGTACCACATACTACCTTTTTGGGTGAAACTACTACCTAAGCTATAAATATACTTCCTCATAAGGATTTCAGCTGAAACAAGGCTTAGGGAAAAGAGTACAACTCATTTTTAGCTCAAATACATGATTTATATGAAGGCATTACTTGAAACTGAATAGTTACTCACTCATGGGCTTCTCTCAATCCCCTTTAGGGTCTCATGCTTCCTCAAGACTCTTGCTAAGAATAACTCATCCATAAGGATCTTTGTCTTTACTTTTCAACAACCTTTAGTATGAGGGGTAGTCGAATGAATCTGAGAAACGCACAAGTTAGAATAAATCTCTATGACATACCTCTATTGCACGATTAAGAGTATGAAAGAATGAAAACTTTTATTAAATTTCTGTAGTCCCTCATTTATAGAAGTGGGGGCCTCACAACCATAAACAAGATCCTACTTGACACGACTTTATAGACACCCTAAGACACTTGAAGTCTGTGCTCTAATACCAAGTTTGTCACGACCAGAGTCCACACCATGGGCGTGGCTAGTACTCAAAAACCATTGCTTGTCCCCGAGCGAAGCCTCATCATGGCTTACTACAAGCTGAAGACTAACTTACATATGCAAACGCTTAAAAATTTGAATAAATTTAAATACTCAACTTTAAGATAATTTGAACAATACTGAATAGATAACTTTGAATAAAAATAATATATTTAACTCGCCATAAAAAGGCAACTTAACTCTTTAAAACATTTAACAAAATAAATGAACAAACTTCTGAAACTCTATTGTCTATTTATGAAGCCTCTAACTAACAAATATGGAAGTTAGGACAAGACCCATGACATCCTAACAACTAATATAACTGAAAGTACAAGTGGAACCCTTCAGAAGCAAAGGGGCTCACCATAGCTAACTTGAACTGCAGGCGATATCAACAAAGCGTATGTTGATGATCCTGAGTACCTGTATATGCATCATGAAACGATGCAGGCCAAATGTCTCAGTACATGGAATGTACGAGCATATAGGGGGGAATCTAAAGCATAAACATAAGCTGAACTAGTAAAATGAAACATACTTACCTCTTCTCAAACTTACTCAACTCAAGAAATACTCAAGGATACTCAATACTACTCAAACTTACTAAACTTAGAAGTACTCAAGGATAAGATACTCAACTTAGTGAATGGGGTTCAACTCAGCAATAAGGTACTCGATTCAATGTAGTACAGTTTAACTCAAGGTACTCAACTCAGGATACTCAAGAATAAAGCAACAATAAATTATGCAATATAAGGAAAGCTTTTAAGACAGTAGATACCAACTCAATGTATTGAAGAATACAATAAAAACTCAATTTGTATATAATAAAATAAAATATAATTTTGTTGGAGATTCTCTAACCGACAACCATCACTATGAGCTATGTGATGATACAACGTCTCGCCAACGCTACCAGAACTGTCCTACACTTTATCGGGGTATAGAATTTCTCAACTAAGTGGATCCACTAGTCTACGCTAAAAAGCATTAAGGAATCATCTAAAACGTATGACCCTTTCTACCGACGTTGGCTACATGGTTTATGGAGACATGAGTTATCTGAACTCGTCCCCACATCGATGCTCAATACTACTCCCAAAATGTACCTAGCTCATATGTTTAAAAACATAACTCTTTCTGTGGGTTGAGATTACTACTCAAAATCTTTCTCTTAAAAGTGATGGTACTCAAACTGCTCAAAACTCTATTGGAAAACTCAGTTTCCTCTCATCTTAAATGTAAAACCATTTACTCTTGGGAATACTTACTTCCCATATATCATTTTAAAGAAAATGACATCAGATCCACTCTTACTCAACTCAGTGCTCAAGTCTTTAAAACAAGTTTTAAAACAATTTGAAAAAATGACTTCTTAAAATAGTGTTCATGTCGAATTATGGACGTGAACAATTCAATTCAAGATTTTCAATAAGCATGCATAGAACTCAATACTTGGAACTCAACAACTCCAAAACTCAAGGACTTCAATGATACTACTCAATACAAGAGTAATTAGCTTAAAAGGTTCATGCAGAATTATGGGCACAAACAACTCAACTTGAGGACTTTATGATACTACCTCATCTCAAGAATTCTCGACTCATAGGGTTCATGCGGAATTATGGGCGTGAACAACTCAACTCAAGGACCTTCCTGGGTAACATATGATAGTCTCAGGACTAGGAATATAATCTCAAAAGAATGAAGAACTTAATGGTCAAGACTTAGAACTCGAAGATGCTACTCGTCTCGAAGACACTCAATGTATGGAGTTCATGCAGAATTTATGAGCATGAAAGACTCAACTCAAGGGAATAAAGAACAATATGGAAATCATGCATAAGACTCTTCTCGGTCTCATACTTACTTCCTCAAAACTTAGTTCAAATCGATAGTTGATCTCAAAGGATTCACAATTGAACTGATAGACTTTCTTGAACTCTACTCTTAACTCTTTCTTGAATGTGAATTATGAATTCAAGAGTTATGGTTCATAATATGAAGGATCTCATTATGATATAGTAGACTCATGAATACATTCTCTTCATTCTCATACTCAATTTCTCGAGTCTTGAAAGAAGTTCTTAGAAATTGTAGAAGACTCCTCAAAAGACTCAGAAGGACTTTCTCGAAAATGTTCGAAATAACTCTCAAGACTTAACTCTTAGCTCGACCATGAATTTGAACTATGAATTCAAGGTTATGATTTATGGTAGGAAGGATATTGTTATGATTAATCATGAGAAATGGTTGAAAAACATTGTCTAGGGAGCAAGTCTGCGATGCAGAGATGAATTATAATGGTTGGTCGAAATAATTTTTGAGATAGTGGGGTCCACGACCTCTCCGTGATGCGGAGAGAAAATTTCATTTTTGAGGAACAGGTCTGCGAGGCGGACCTTGTACCTGTTTTCTGTCCGACTTATTCTTTCTCGTTTTCTAACCCCAATTCGCCTAGATTCAATTCTTTTTTCTCAATTTCTCGTTAGATTCAGATACCCAACACATGTACACAAGAATCTACTAATAAATGACTCAAAAATTGACACTATTTCCTCAAGAACTCAATAATCCCATCCTAACTCCAGAACGAAAGCCAATTTCAAGAACACAATTAAAGATCATCAAATTTTAAACTTTCTAGAACGAAGTTCGTTGAAATAAACATGATTGGTGCGTGGGTGAATGAACCCAACATATGGAATCTTACATACCTCCTAGGGAACAAACCCATGGCGAAAATTGCAACAAAACTCGAGAACCTTGATGATCGTCTTGATCCTTTCCTCTTTTCTCCTCTTTTCTCTTCTTTTTTCTTCTTGAACTCTCAACTAATATCCTAGGCGTATATTAGGATTATTGAACTGAACCAAATCAGATTAGACCCCTAAAACTTTACTAAAGCAAATTCAATCTTATTGGGTAAGGAAAAGACCAAAATACCCTTTACTATTTTCGGATAACTTTCTTTATTTGGGCAGCCCGACTTCAAACCAGCATATCCCCCTCATACAAGTTTGAAAGTTAGCAAACTCGGTGGCTTTGGAAAGATAATTCAAAGACCTGTCATTTTATATCTTATGGGCCACCTAACTCAACCTGTACCGAAGGTTATGGTCGTTTGAAGTTGACCCATAACTTAAGGGAACTTAGGAATGACTTGAATGAACTCTCTTTAGTTCTTCTTGGAACTCAAGGTGCTACATCTAGTGACCTTAAGACTTACGAAATTTTAAATTCCTCGGTAAAATCCTACTCAAAATGAAGGATGGTTCGAGTCTTAGTTCAAAATTTTTCTGGGGTGTTACATTGAGTGTCTGCCACATCCAATGTGTAGGCTCGGGTCGTGACAGATATTTAAATCAGCAATCTCTTCATGAGAACACATTTTTCATTGCTAAAAGTATAATTTTTTACTCTAAAAGTTTGCACAAGCAATCTTGGAAACATCTTTTTGACCCTTGAAACTCACTCAGAATTCTATAAACATGAAACAATAGTGCAAATGTATCATAAAACATGTTTTGGAACTAGTGGAATTGGTGAATTTTAAAAAAAGATGGTTATGATCGTAATACCCCTCAAAATCCATTTAGGCCAAAAAATCTACTTTTTACCTAAATATCCACATTACAAACTAAGGTCTCCGGACTCTAACTGATTACCTTACCAGATCAAACTTGACATTCCAGACTCAATAATTTTGACAGAATCCCCATACGACGTTCGAAACTCATAATGTTGACTAAAGTTTAACCATATAAAAAATTCTCAACTCAAAGGGGGCAAAAACAACGAAAAGACATTTGATCACATCAGAAGCACACCAACCATTCTCGCATTCCAAACTAAGCATGAAAAAGCAAGAGGAAGGGAAAAATGGTCATTTAAAAATTAAAAGTAAATTCACAAGAAATGGAATTTTACACTGAGCAACATAGTTTACCTCTATGTTCTTTCTAACAAAAAATTCTCAACGGACTACTACACTATTCAAGCCTCAAGAATTCTAGGAATCCAATAATTTCAATTATTTTGTGTAGTTTGAAAAACTCACTTTATATATGTTTGTGCTTGTGATATTTAGATTCGTGAAAACCATATATTTAATTTATATGAAGCAAAGTATATGATTTAATCACTTCATGTCTTACTTAGATCAATAGATCATGTCGTATGGATATATTGTTGATTGAGTACATGATTCTCTATGTGTTTTTGGTACAATTTATTTGTGTCCTTGTTTGGGACAAGGACATGGGGAGAGGTGATTTGACAGAATATGACGCGGCTTCTTATTAGCGAGGACACAACTCTAGATAGAAAGGACTGGAGGTCACATAGTAAGGTAGAAGGTTAGTAGGGGTAGAGTGTTGTCTTGCCTTACAAATGTTTAGGCATGTTAGTGTCTATCTTAATACTAGTCGTACCCTTGTATTTCTTGTCATATGTTGTTTATTGTGTTTCAATTATCACACTATTTTGTTGTGGTGATTGTTTCTCTTTTGTAGACTTAACACTATTTTTCGTATTAATTTTTATGATTTTTTCACTGTTTTCTTCTTCTTTTACTTGTATTTGATGTACTTGAGTCGAGGTTCTTTCTGAAAGAGTTTCTCTACCTCAACGAGATAGTTATAAGGTGTGCATACACTCTACCCTTCCCAGACCCCACATCGTGGAATTTCAGTTGTATGTTGTTGTTTGTAATTGTGTCCTTGTTTGATTTAATGTGATAGTGTTCATAAATATTATTTTATTAATCTCTACTTATGATCGTTGGATGGTTTTTTTTTTTTTGTAAAATGTGAGCCTATACTAGCATGAGCCCAATGTATATTGTTTTTTGGTTTCAATTTATGTGACATTAATAAATTTGGAATGTTACTTAAATTTTTAAAAATAATTTTTAGATATTTATTTAAATTGTTAATTGTGATTTATAGTACTTTTTATGTAATTTTTAAATAATATATGCTACTTTCTCTATCCCAATTTATGTGACACTAATAGAATTCAAGAGTCAACTAAATTTTTTATATGTATTCTAAATTTTTAAGATGTTAATTATTTTTATTAATTACATTTATCTCATTTTAAAATAATATATGCTACTTTTAATGTTTCAATTTATGTGGCATTTGATAAAATTTCGAAGGTAAATCAAATTTTTTGTTTGTCTTTTAAATATTTTTAATTATTAATTGTTTTGATTTATAGTATCTTTTATACAATTTTCGAATAATATATATTACTATCGTTGTCCCAATTTATGTGGTATTGATAGAATTTCAAAAAGAATAACATATGTTACTCTCGTTTTCCCAATTTATGTGGTACTGAAAAAATTTCAAGAGTGATCTATTTTTCTTATGTCTTTTAATTTTTTTAGTTATTTATTATCATGAATTATAGTACTTTTTACAGCAATTCAAATAATATGTGTTACTTTTTCTGTCCCAA